>CM026401.1:61763831-61953831 GCA_014843695.1 Archivesica marissinica
TGCGAGAAACATGTGTCCTGGCCAGTTCAATTGCGAGAAACATGTGTCCTGGCCAGTTCAAATGCGAGAAACATGTGTCCTGGCCAGTTAAATTGTGAGAAACATGTGTCCTGGCCAGTTCAAATACGAGAAACATGTGTCCTGGCCAGTTCAATTGTGAGAAACATGTGTCCTGGTCAGTTCAAATACGAGAAACATGTGTTCTGGCCAGTTCAATTGCGAGAAACATGTGTCCTGGCCAGTTCAATTGTGAGAAACATGTGTCCTGGCCAGTTCAAATACGAGAAATATGTGTCCTGGCCAGTTCAAATACGAGAAACATGTGTAATGGTCACTAAGTGTGCGCGAAGCATGTGTCATGGCCAGTTCAATTGCGAGAAACATGTGTCCTGGCCAGTTCAATTGTGAGAAACATGTGTCCTGGCCAGTTCAATTGTGAGAAACATGTGTCCTGGCCAGTTCAAATACGAGAAACATGTGTCCTGGCCAGTTCAATTGTGAGAAACATGTGTCCTGGTCAGTTCAATTGTGAGAAACATGTGTCCTGGCCAGTTCAAATACGAGAAACATGTGTCCTGGCCAGTTCAATTGTGAGAAACATGTGTCCTGGCCAGTTCAAATACGAGAAACATGTGTCCTGGCCAGTTCAATTGTGAGAAACATGTGTCCTGGCCAGTTCAAATACGAGAAACATGTGTCCTGGCCAGTTAAATTGTGATAAACATGTGTCCTGGCAAGTTCAAATACGAGAAACATGTGTCCTGGCCAGTTCAATTGTGAGAAACATGTGTCCTGGCCAGTTCAAATACGAGAAACATGTGTCCTGGCCAGTTCAAATACGAGAAACATGTGTCCTGGCCAGTTCAATTGTGAGAAACATGTGTCCTGGCCAGTTCAAATACGAGAAACATGTGTCCTGGCCAGTTCAATTGTGAGAAACATGTGTCCTGGCCAGTTCAAATACGAGAAACATGTGTCCTGACCAGTTCAAAGGCGAGAAACATGTGTCCTGGCCAGTTCAAATGCGAGAAACATGTGTCCTGGCCAGTTCAAATGCGAGAAACATGTGTCCTGGCCACTAAGTGTGCGAGAAACATGTGTCCTGGCCAGTTCAATTGCGAGAAACATGTGTCCTGGCCAGTTCAATTGCGAGAAACATGTGTCCTGGCCAGTTCAATTGCGAGAAACATGTGTCCTGGCCAGTTCAAATACGAGAAACATGTGTCCTGGTCAGTTGGGTTGCGAGAACCTAAGTATCTTGCCTAGTTGGGTTGCGAGAACCTAAGTATCTTGCCTAGTTGGGTTGCGAGAACCTAAGTATCTTGCCTAGTTGGGTTGCGAGAACCTAAGTATCTTGCCTAGTTGGGTTGCGAGAACCTAAGTATCTTGCCTAGTTGGGTTGCGAGAACCTAAGTATCTTGCCTAGTTGGGTTGCGAGAACCTAAGTATCTTGCCTAGTTGGGTTGCGAGAACCTAAGTATCTTGCCTAGTGACCACAACCACGGTTCTGACGGGGCTCGAACTCACAACGTCAGGTAGAAACCTATGCCACAAAGCATGTGAATTAATTGTGTAAATATGGTGTCACAAACGTCTGATTGGATTCAGAGATACTAGGGAAGCTACTGATGCACATGTCCTCATAGACTATTCTTCTCATTCTTAATTTATGGCTCATTCATGCCATAAGTGTCAATAAAACACTGAATCGTTTTCATGATTTCGGTTCCGTCGTCAATAAATTCGTTAGCGTCACTATTGATGTTTGGGTAGATGGACAAGACATTAATTAAATGAAAATGGGCTATATAACGATTTTGTCTTTTTACAGACATTGTTGTCAAGTTGTGTAGATAATTCGATATACAGTAAACAGTGTTGCACAAACCACACATGAGTTCTGGCAAGACGTTGTATTGTGCACGGAGAAGAAAGGCGTTTATTTATAGTATCACCCATGTTGAAAATGTATTTGTATTCTATTAAATGTATTTATCGTCGCTACCGGTTGCCCATATGAGCGACGGGCAGTTTTACCTAGCAACCTCATTTCTGGCCATGTCCCAGCGGTTAACCAGTACGTGGTGCTCCAACTTCCGTAACAAACTGCCAACTTTTTTTATAAAGAGATACGGTGTGAGCGGGGTTCGAACCCGTGACCACCATGTTGTGATAGGTTAGAGTGGTATAACAAGTCAGTGACCGTAACAACTCATCTACGGAGGCTGACAATTGGAAAGGTCAATTCCGACTTATGATAAAAAAGTGACATATTCGAAAAGCGTTTCGCCTTATTTAACATCGAGGACCGGTCGATCTGTTGGTAGTTATGCATTTAGTGAGTATAGAGGTTAAGGGCCATGTGCTGCTATGGCAACGCAATTAGGACAATGGAGACGCAGCCTGATATGGTACCCGTATTCAGTGATATGGAGTGTGTTAATGAACTAATTAATCTGTGATTTCTATATATACTTAAGGCGAACAGTTTTGCACGGGTAATCAATTGTTTTATTGAAAGATCAAAGCTGATGTCGTAACACGTGCTAATCTCACACTGGCGATGTTTTTCACTAAAACAAGTTAAAGAGACATATCATTTACATGTCATACACTCAACACATACTCAACTATTTCTATTGATATGTTATGGTCAAAATATTAGGGGTGTGTGAAATCTCGTGCAATGTGTGTTCTGTACGTTTATTTATCGTCGCTACCTGTTGCCCATATGGGCCTTCTGAAGAGATTAGTCATTTTATATATTTGGAGGATAGTGCAATGATACAGACAGAAACCTATTCCAGGGTCTCCTCTGGTTCTTTTACGTGCACGATGTACAGCACCGAAACGAGGCCTCGGTTTAAAGTCCCATCGGAATGACTAGTTTATACACATTTAGTTTAGCTCGATTGCGAAACAAGTATTTTCAACTTATATAAATCACGATCGAGACCTCATTCCTGATGGAATCCATCGCCACGAGGGAGAGAGAAGAGGCAACGTGGAATTTAAATGCCTTGCCTAAGGGCACAATCGTAACGGCTCCAGTGGGGCTCGAAATCGGAAAGACTGTTAATTTTATTAGGATCAGACGGGGGATCGAACATGCGATCCCTGGATTACTAGTCCAGCGTGTTACCACTAGACTACAGAACCGTCTGTAAAGCAAAGCTTGTGTCCGTTAGTATAAATGGGTTGATTAGATACGATATCTGCATATTGTTAGATAAGATCTAGCATCATAAATTGTCTCATTCCCATTTTCTACTCTGCTAGCCAAGTCCATATATCATCATTTTCCATTACATATTAAATATAGTTTCTCTATTTTTCAGCTTTTACATTACTATATTATTCCAATGTGCAGTTCTCACTTATAGTGCTATGTTTTGATTGCATTTGATTGTATATATGTTGAGGGCCTCAGGGTAGATTAACTTTTGTTAAATGAGTACTCTCGTTAAATAAAGTCTTTATTATTATTATTATTATTATTATACAGTGTCTGCTGTTGTATATAATTATTATCTCCAAGTTTGTAGTTACAGAACGGCGTGTCTGTTTAAGGCATCGCCTACGTCACTGATTCGTGTACACTCTACATAATGCATGTGGTAAGTGATTTCAAGGAATTTTAAAGACATTTGCCTAACTTCAATTAGCAAAACTGTGAAATTAAGATGTTACTGTCCGTGAAAGTGTATGTTTAAGCTTAAAACAATGTTTGTTGCTATGGCAGCACATTAATGGCCAATCTAAAACTGTAACATTCGTGGTTGTTTAATTGTAGTTAACGGTTGCAATACTAACTAGTTTAAAGCTGCTTGTTCTCGGACAAATCACAATTTACCATACACATAGAAAACAGTACTTCTTGTTTAAGATTAGTGTGTTTTGTTCGGGTTCGGGTTCTGTGCGTACACTCTTGAATTAAATCTTTTTGCCATATCTATTTAGTTGAGACATAGAGAAAATGTGCAACGTACAGACTACAGAGGGCAAACTGATGCATTTTTATTTCCATGCATTATATGCAATTCCAGCCGTTCCAAACATCATTACTTATTTTATATGTAATTCCAGCCGTCCCAAACATCACTACTTATTTTATATGTAATTCCAGCCGTCCCAACATCACTACTTATTTTATATGTAATTCCAGCCGTTCCAAACATCATTACTTATTTTATATGTAATTCCAGCCGTTCCAAACATCACTACTTATTTTATATGTAATTCCAGCCGTTCCAAACATCATTACTTATTTTATATGTAATTCCAGCCGTTCCAAACATTATTACTTATTTTATATGTGATTCCAGCCGTTCCAAACATCATTACTTATTTTATATGTAATTCCAGCCGTTCCAAACATCATTACTTATTTTATATGTAATTCCAGCCGTTCCAAACATCATTACTTATTTTATGTGTGATTCCAGCCGTTCCAAACATCATTACTTATTTTATATGTAATTCCAGCCGTCCCAAACATCATTACTTATTTTATATGTCATTCCAGCCGTTCCAAACATCATTACTTATTTTATATGTCATTCCAGCCGTTTCAAACAGAGGAAATATTTCACAGAACTTTAAAAATGTATTATTACTGTGGTTTCATTAATCTATAAGCCACAACTAGACATGCTGGTGGAAGTCATGTTGTGACGAACGACGAGTGGATGGTTGTCGTAATACAGATACGACATCCTTGTCGTAATACAGATACGACATCCTTGTCGTAATACAGATACGACATCCTTGTCGTAATACAGATACGACATCCTTGTCGTAATACAATACGACATCCTTGACATATATAATCTAATATTGGATATGTAACTTTGAAGCATTTCCTGAAAAGTAACGTTGCTATTTTCCAGGAAATTGGATCCTCTAAATCAGCATTTATTCTTCTTTTTTATTTCTTGTAAAGCTGAGATTCATTATACGATTTATGTTAGAGAAAAGCATGTGTTGATTCCATATGTCCGTTTGCGAATACGGCAAAGTGAACCGCCCCATAATGCCATCGGTACGCATGCGTAACATAAATCGGAAGGGGAAGCTCAAACTAGTCAGCATGAAAACGCACGTGTATTCGTAAATGTATGGAAGCAAACACGTGGCATTACAAGTTGCGCACTCGCATCACGCATCTATACGCGCATATATACGCGGTATTGATTGGCTATCATCGTATATCAATTTAACTAATATAAGCCAAGGTAATCAATAATATCTATACTGACTTAGCGCGCTCGCATCTCACCAATGCAACCCGGGTTCGATCCTCGGACCGGGAAGTATGTGAGATGGTACGGTGGACGCCAGATCGGACAGGTGGGTTTTCCCCGGGATCTCCGGTTTCCTCCCACACGAATGACAACATATACCCTATACTATGTAGAATGCATTGGTAAAAGCTACCAATTTGTGTTGTTGTAACATCACATAACATGTGACACACTAGTCATTTGTACTATACATGGCTTGTACAAAATATTTATTTGATATATATATTACTATTGTACTATAAATGAATCTATCTATCTATCTATCTATCTCAAATGTGCGATTCATATTAATTCATATAAATATGTTTAATTTTGAACCATACATTTTGTATATAATGTTGGTGACATATAAGCCTATTGGGCCGGGTGCTTGATTGTGTTTTTAACTATTTGTTCTTTGTCATTGTATATATGCACATGTCACTATACTACATGTTTTTTTACTTACTTACTTATACGGTTTCATCCGCGCCAACGAGAGTGATTAATATAAGTCGCTAACACTTGCTTCACAATCATTGTAAAGTAAATCAAGTTTAAACTTATATCTATACTAACACAATAAAAAAACTGTGCACTTTTGGGTGCTAAGATTTCGATACAAAATTTTACAAATATGGATTTTAATATCATGAGTGAAAATAACCCTTCACACAGTATGTGGCGTGTTGTATGAATCACGTATGTTGTCATGGGTTACACAAAATGCTTTAATTTTTTACAATATTTCAAATTAATTGAAAACACTTTGATGCAAGTGCAAAAAAATGCTCTTCATATGTAATAGCATTTGTAGAGGCAATAATTTATATTTAATGAGTACTATTACTTGAAAATAAATAAACACCTGCACATTCTAAGTGTCTTTAAGTGTGCTGTCAAATCTGTTAAATGTGTTTTGGATAGCAATGCTTTTTATGTAACCGTGCGCATGCGTGTTGCGATTTCAATTGTCATGGGTACGCATTCTTTAATAGCTGTACATACAATAATATAATTATGCTACGTGTTATTGATGTGGTATTCTAGACAGGTCTAAGAACAAACACCAGATACTGAATGCAATAAATGATCTGGTACTAAATTACGGAATCAACATGTACCAAAATATGGCACTCTGGTTCCAAAATATGACACTGTGGCTGTCCGATTAGCGCAGTGGATAGCGCGTTCGCTTCTCACGAAAGCAACCCTGGTTCGATCCTCGGACCGGGAAGTACGTGAGATGGAACGGTGGTCGCCAGATCGGAAAGGTGGGTTTTCTCCGGGTACTCCGGTTTCCTTCCACACGAATGACCACATATACGCTTTCATCCGCGCCAACGAGAATGATTAATATAAGTTGTTAAAACTTGCTTCGCAATCATTGTAAAATCAATAAAGTTTAAACTTTTAAACTAAACACTGTGGTACCAAAATAGTTCAGTCTTGTGCCAACATTTAATACATACATCTATAAAATATGACAATCAGGTACAATATACCTGTGACAATATGCTTGGACGAGTACGAATCCAGGTGTCCAAAAGAGAGTGAGAGAGAGAGAGAGAGGAGAGAGAGAGAGAGAGAGAGAGAGAGGGCAACGTGGAATTTAAATGCATTACTATTATCTCAGGGCACAATCGTAACAGCTACAGCTGGGCGCCCATTTCGCATCTGAATAGAACGCGCGCTACTACTGCGCTATCAAGACTAGCTTAGTGTAATCCTATTGTGTTGTATATAAATTAATAATTTAGTTTAGCTCGATTGCGAAACAATTTCTTACACTCTATGGTAATCACTACGGAGACCTCATTCCTGATGGAATCCATCGTAGCGAGGGAGAGAGAAGAGGCAACGGGGAATTCAAATGCCTTGCCTAATGCCCATAAAAGTCATACTCGTCATACTCCAGCGGACGTTAAACCGAGGTCTCGTGTCGGTCCTTTACACCGTGCATGTAAAATAACCAGAGGAGACTCTGGAATGGGTCTCTGTCTGTATCATTGCACATTCCTCCAAAAATCTAAAATGACTAATCTCTTCAGGAGGCGTCGCTCATATGAGCAACCGGTAGCGACGATAAATAAACGTAAAACACACACTCCAGCGGAGCGTACACACGCACACACATTGTTGGACCACGAATTATAACAACATTATTTCTTTATGAACAGCTCATGCCTGATGGAGGAGTTTTCAGTGTTGTAAATAATGTATATGACCTGCTTTATAATACACTGCGCAAAGTACTTCACGCAGGATCACGCATGGATATTTATCGTACAAATAATTAATACAGAGCGGGGATTCATGGTACGTACGACCATTAACTATTCAACAGTCGTGGAAGTCGTGATAGCGCAGTGGATGCGCGTTCGCTTCAGGTGCGAAAGGTCCGGAGTTCGAGCCCCGCTGGAGCCGTTACGATTGTGCCTTTAGGCAAGGCATTTAAATTCCACGTTGCCTCTTCTCTCTCCCTCGTGGCGATGGATTCCATCAGGAATGAGGTCTCGAGTTTGATTAATATAAGTTGAAATAACTTGTTTCGCAATCGAGCTAAAAAAAAATTGTATATTAAAAATAAAAAAATTCAACTACACTTGCAACAACAGGCCCGTAGCCACACTGAGGCACACTAAGGCACACCGAGGCACACTGAGGCACACCGAGGCAGCTGTCTCTGTTAAAATTTACAAAGCAAATATAATTATCCCTTTGCTGTATACAATGTTGACTCCTAGAGTAGAGAGCTGAACGGTCAGTATATAATTATGCGTCTAAAGTTAGAAAACGCAGGAAATCCTTTCTATTCCCCAACAATTTTAGGGGAAACATGCCCCCTGGCCCCCTAGATTGCCTCGGTTGAAATTTGTCTCTGGCTACGGTACTGCAACAAAACTATAAATAGCGATATACACATATATTGAAGTGAGTATTTGCAAGAAGTCAGTAATTTGCGAAACAATTAGAATCGGTAACACATATGTGTTAAGGTTCTAAGTTCGCCTGAACTCTTTCAGCGTTGAATAAATTAACGCCGCGTCTGATCAGGATCCATGATGTTTGCTACTCCGACAGGTGCTTCAGCCTCACTGTCTGAAGAGCAATCAGCATACATCCTGATCAGACGGCAAGTTCTGTTTTGTCTGATCTGGTTTCTTTGCTTTTTGCAAAGTCGCTTTTATGCGACATTGACGGTGAACGAGTTAATACTGTGCATGTCCCATATGACTGTTTGTACTTGTTGGCGCATGTTGAGATACGGGTAGAGAAGAGATTTGTTATTTTAGAAATTTTTGGAAGATAGTTCAATGATACAGACATGATTTCTTCTCTCTCCCTCGTGGCTGTGGATTCCACCAGGGATGATTTCTCCTCTCTCCCTCGTGGCTGTGGATTCCACCAGGGATGAGTTCTCGAGAGCGAGTAAACTAAGCTTGCAAACATTAAGAGGTGACCACTAACACAGGATTGACTGTATATATAATACAGGTTGGCTAGAGGTGACCACTAACACATGATTGACTGTATATATAATACAGGTTGGCTAGAGGTGACCACTAACACAGGATTGACTGTATATATAATACAGGTTGGCTAGAGGTGACCACTAACACATGATTGACTGTATATATAATACAGGTTGGCTAGAGGTGACCACTAACACATGATTGACTGTATATATAATACAGGTTGGCTAGAGGTGACCACTAACACAGGATTGACTGTATATACATGGGTACAATACGACCATTATAATGTTATATTTCCATTCAGACATAGATCAGCATTTGCCAAATTCCGTTACTGATAGAGGCAAACAGATATGAACACATTGCTCTATAGCTACAGTGATACTGTAGAGATAGAAGCAACGTCAACATCATGTTTTAATTGATTGTTTAAAGCGACACTACATCAGAGAAAATGCAAATTTCTACAGAAGGTATTTTCCTATTATATGGTATATTTTCCCCCAAATATTTGCCTCAAAAACTGAGTATTTCAACTAATAAACAAACATCGTATACTCGTTTGTTGACATACAAAATAATGTAAATAGGGTCGACATCTATGCGTAATGCAACTCGTGTATCCTGAATAACACGATTTATGGTACAGATTTACCGTTATATCTCACATGTGTACCTGTGCATATTTATTTGTAGACTAAACTTAGTTAAACTATCTCTAAACGACATTATCTCGCGGTTAGTATTGACTCCGATGACAACGGCAATCAAGGCGCATGTATGACCGTTATATGACATCCTACTTTCAATTTTGAAAGTTATAGACCACAAAAACACTGTTTATTGATTCAATGTTAGAGTTCGAATGTATTCGGAAGAATGTGTAGTAGCAATGCATTTATTCGTGAAAAATGCTTTGCATTTGCATTTTGCGATGTAATGTCGCTCTATGTAGATGCTACAGTATATTGCAAAAAGAAATATGTATTTCCGCTTTAATTATATGAGAATAGTCGACTATAGTCTTTATAAAAACAAATAACTCTAAATTCCTGAAACAGTTCTAGAACTAACCAGATGTTATATTCCGCAACACAGCTACGATTATGGTGGTACTGATACGTGGGTTAATGGTTGTTAATACGTTCAATATACCTCTGTTAATAATAAACTCAATTTCTAATGTATAGATCACGATTACGTTTTAGTGTAATTACATGAGTATCTATCTACAACATCATCTCTTAAATCAATTAGATCACGAGTGTGGATCCGATCTCGAAATTGATATCGGAATGGAAGTCGTGATAGCGCAGTGGTAGTGCGTTCGTTTCAGGTGCGAAATGCCCACTGGAGCCGTTGCGATTATACCCTTGGGCAATGCATTTAAATTCCACGCTGCCTCTTCTCTCTCCCTCATTGCGATGAATTCCATCAGGAGTGAGGCCTCGAGAGTGATTAATATAAGTTGTAAGAACTTGTTTCGCAATCGATAATATAAGTTGTAAGAACTTGTTTCGCAATCGATAATATAAGTTGTAAGAAATTGTTTCGCAAACGAGTTAAAACAATGTATGCATTGAATTCGGAGTTCTTAAAACATATTTGCAGACTGGCTCTTTCAGTATTATACTAGGCTGTATAGAGATTAAGACCTTGTTTCGCAATCATGCTAAACATAAATTTGTATCGTCTAAGAAGCAACAACTTAGACTAACCTTGTCCTATGTTGTATAGCATAGTATATATACTGTGACAATAGAACAGAACAAATGAGCCACCACACAACAAAACCAACATAGCGCTGATAACATATAACTCAAGGACTGCTAATAATAGAATGCAAGTTCGATCCTCCGTCTGACGTAGAACCGAGGTCTCGTGTTAGTGGTTTACACCGTGCACGTACAATAACCAGAGGAGACTATGTCTGTATCATGACACTATCTTCCAATATCTCAATATCTAAAATAACTAATCTCACCAGGAGGCGTCGCTCATATGGACAACCGGTAGCCACGAAAAATACACGTACAAACACAAATAGAACGCTACAATTGGTACCCAGTTATTGCTAATATTCTAAGTTGCAATTGACAGAACCGTCCGATCTCGTTAAGTAGCATAACATATGGTCAAGTTACATAATGCATGATTATGAGTTGACGTTAGCGATTCTAAATCCGTAAACTTTTATGATTAGTTTGTGTTTTACGTTTATATATCGTCGCTACCGGTTGCCCATATGAGCGACGCCTCCTGAAGAGATTAGTCATTTTAGATTTTTGGAGGATTGTGCAATGATACAGACAGCTACCCATTCCAGAGCCTCATCTGGTTCTTTTCCGTGTACGGTGTAAAGGACCGACACGAGACCTCGGTTTAACGTCCGCTGGAGCCGTTACGAGTGTGCCTTTTATGGGCATTAGGCAAGGCATTTGAATTCCCCGTTGCCTCTTCTCTCTCCCTCGCTACGATGGATTCCATCAGGAATGAGGTATCGGTAGTGATTACCATAACTTGTAAGAACTTGTTTCGCAATCGAGCTAAAATAAATTATTAATTTATATACAATACAATAGGATTACACTAAGCTAGTCTTGATAGCGCTGTGGTAGCGCGCGTTCGATTCAGGTGCGAAATGGGCGCCCAGCTGTAGCCGTTACGATTGTGCCCTGAGATAAGAGTAATGCATTTAAATTCCACGTTGCCCCTCTCTCTCTCTCACTCTCTTTTGGAAACCTGGATACGTACTCGTCCAAGCATATTGTGACAGGAATATTGTACCTGATTGTCATATTTTATTGATGTAAAGCACCGACACGATACTTCGGTTTAATGTCCCGTCTGATAGACTGTGTATGATTAGAATATGACAAGACTGTAATACATTCATTCATAATTAAAACTACACGGTGTACGTTGTATACTATGCTATACTTAGATGATATTATAATAAAGATGCAAATGTTTAAAATCGTAATGCAAAGTTCATTAATATACCAGTCACGAAAGTGTATCGAACTTCAAGAAAATCATAATAGTTCATGTTATCACTTAATGTAACCGGAAACATGAAACAGTAATTTGCATTATCCAGAGTTCTATGATCGCCACACCAACTAGCAAATAAATTAACGAAAGACGATTTCGAAATATTGACAGAAATAAAAGATCATGTACACAATGCAATATGCATGAAATTGAATCAGAGTATCATTTCTTATTTGTATGTCCGTATTATATTGATCTCCGAAATCATCATTTATCTATATATATTGCTGATTCTGACGAGTCATAGGTAAACAACACAAGCTTGAAAACACAGTTCTAAATTTAAATAAATAAATAAATTAATAAATAAATAAATAAATATATGAATAAATAACTAAATAAATAAAAGAAACGTTGTTTATTTGTAAGTTTGATACATATCTGATAAATATACAAATATATACCGGATCTTACATGAGTGGTGATTTCCTACCATAGTTTATGGAAATCGTTTTGTAATTTTGATTTTAGGCGAGACTTTTGTTGAGCTTAATATCAAAATACCAAAACGAGTTTCATAAGAGACAGTGCAATATCATTTTCTATCACATGACTTTACCTGGAATTCAGTGTAATAACACCATCTCGTAATTACTTATATGTACACACGTGTAATAACACCTAGAAGGATTCTGATTGGTAAGACGAACGATGATTAAACAGAAGTATTGTCGCACTTATAACGATGTATAAAGCATAAATATAACGCTGAGGTCATGACAATTTGCGCTGACGTTTCGCGCCAAAATGAAAGTAGCAGCGTTATTTTGTGCCAAAATATGGATTAAAACCCAATAATTATGGTAATGTGATGAAAAGGAACTTACACTCGTGGTGATAGACATATACCATATTTTATGAAACTCGTTTTAACATTTTGCTATTAAACTCGCCAAAACACGTGTCAGAAAATATTGCATGAAATCACCACGAGTGTAAGATACTATGTTTATCATGTTACGATATAGCGCACATTTAATCACATTGCACACAACGCACCAAGCGTCAGCACCAATGTACTCACGTAACTAAACAGTATCATGACGTCACAACACAAAACAGCGTTATATTTACGTTTTAAACAGCGTTATATTTACGTTTTAAACAGCGTTATATTTACGTTTTAAACAGCGTTATATTTACGTTTTAAACAGCGTTATATTTACGTTTTAAACAGCGTTATATTTACGTTTTAAACAGCGTTATATTTACGTTTTAAACAGCGTTATATTTACGTTTTAAACAGCGTTATATTTACGTTTTAAACAGCGTTATATTTTTAAACAGCGTTATATTTACGTTTTAAACAGCGTTATATTTACGTTTTAAACAGCGATCTTATTATGTCATGCTTACTTTTCAATCGTCGTCTTTTTATGGCAGTTAAAACTAATTTTGATAACGCGTTTTATATTAGCCAAACTCATTGGAAATCATAAAAGAAAGAGATGTGTGTGTATTAGTTTAAGATAGGTTTCTTGGGGATGTATAGGTTTCTTGGGGATGTATAGGTTTCTTGGGGATGTATAGGTTTCTTGGGGATGTATAGGTTTCTTGGGGATGTATAGGTTTCTTGGGGATGTATTGGTTTCTTGGGGATGTATAGGTTTCTTGGGGATGTATAGGTTTCTTGGGGATGTATTGGTTTCTTGGGGATGTATAGGTTTCTTGGGGATGTATAGGTTTCTTGGGGATGTATAGGTTTCTTGGGGATGTATAGGTTTCTTGGGGATGTATAGGTTTCTTGGGGATGTATAGGTTTCTTGGGGATGTATAGGTTTCTTGGGGATGTATAGGTTTCTTGGGGATGTATAGGTTTCTTGGGGATGTATTGGTTTCTTGGGGATGTATAGGTTTCTTGGGGATGTATAGGTTTCTTGGGGATGTATAGGTTTCTTGGGGATGTATTGGTTTCTTGGGGATGTATAGGTTTCTTGGGGATGTATAGGTTTCTTGGGGATGTATTGGTTTCTTGGGGATGTATAGGTTTCTTGGGGATGTATAGGTTTCTTGGGGATGTATTGGTTTCTTGGGGATGTATAGGTTTCTTGGGGATGTATAGGTTTCTTGGGGATGTATAGGTTTCTTGGGGATGTATTGGTTTCTGTCCGTACAGGTTTGACCTGGTACACTGTTTCAGTATGCATACGGATCTGTAGTCCAGTGGTAACATGCTGGACTGGTAATCCAGGGATCGCAGGCTCGGTCTCCCGTCTGACCCTAATAAAATTAACAGTCTTTCAGATTGGACATTAAACCGAGGTCTCGTGTCGGTGATTTACACCGTGCACGTAAAAGAACCAGAGGAGATTCTGGAATGGGTCTCTGTCTGTATCATGCACTATCCTCCAACATCTAAAATAACTAATCTCTTCAGGAGGCGTCGCTCATATGGGCAACCGGTAGCGACGATAAATAAACGTAAAACACACAAAACACGTTTAGTATTGTATTCAAGACAAGCAAGGAAATAACTCAATGCTGTTCATAGTAAATAACTGCCAGCAATGATATTTATAACACGAATGAAATGTAAGGTTGTTGTATTCACATTGATAATATTTTGGACACAACTTTTAAAATAGCCGTGAGCAGATTTAGACTTCTATCGCATAATTTAGAAATTGAAAGAGGAAGATAATTATCTGAATTTACCAAGAAATGAGAGAATATGTAAACTTTGTAATTTAAAATTGTAATAGAAAATGAGTATCACTGTCTTTTAATATGTCCATTGTGCAAAGATATACGAAGAAAATACACGAAGCGTTTGCATTGCATTTGAATAATCCAAAACGTGTGTAACATCATTAACAAATGGTTAGTATAAATGTGGCCTAGCTATAAAGTAACATGAACGATGAACTGGTTATTTACCGCTGATAAACATAACCCCATTTTAATACTAATATTATTTAATATATATATTGACACCGAACAGAAACAGTGCACTTGCCTTAGAGGTAAAATGTATATCCTTTTAGAAAACATATAGGCAAATATGGACGTCTACGCCTTAAATAGTGGGTAAACTAATGTAATGTGTGACGGATTATTTATGAGAGTAAAATCCATAATTATAAAACGTGTAACGCAACAGTAACGCTCTATAAAAGTGCAGTCTTTATATGATGTCAGTATATATATGTAGTTATTGATGCAATGCTACACATTGGAACATCCGGAGGAGTCAATCTTGCCAACACGTAATACAATTGTGGAAGTCGTTATAGCGCAGTGATAGCGCGTTCGATTCAGGTGCGAAAGGCCCTGAGTTCGAGCCTCGCTGGAGCCGTTACGATTGTGCCCTTAGGCAAGGCATTTAAATTCCACATTGCCTCTTCTCTCTCCTTCATGGCGATGGATTCCATCAGGAATGAGGTCTCGAGAGTGATTAATATAAGTTGAAAGAACTTGTTTCACAATCGAGCTAAAATAAATTTGTCTAAGCTGAACTAATACAATATGTCAATAAACCATCATGGTATGTACAGGGTGGTTGCATGTACAGGGTGGTTGCATGTACAGGGTGGTTGCATGTACAGGGTGGTTGCATGTACAGGGTGGTTGCATGTACATGGTGGTTGCATGTACAGGGTGGTTGCATGTACAGGGTGGTTGCATGTACGTGGTGATTGCATGTACAGGGTGGTTGCATGTACGTGGTGATTGCATGTACGTGGTGATGGCATGCACGTGGTGATGACATGCACGTTGTGACGACATGCACGTGGTGATGGCATATATGTGGCTATGGTATGTGGTGTCACAGTTAATTATAATCATTAATCATTTGTACTTTTATCTTTTATCATTTCCTACGTTTCGTGAGTGTATGTTTCGTGAGTGTATGTTTCGTGGAGTGTATGTTTCGTGGAGTGTATGTTTCGTGGAGTGTATGTTTCGTGGAGTGTATGTTTCGTGGAGTGTATGTTTCGTGGAGTGTATGTTTCGTGAGTGTTTGTTTCGTGAGTGTATGTTTCGTGAGTGTTTGTTTCGTGAGTGTATGTTAAGCTGGATCATGCTTGAGTAGAACACCAGTTAGTATTTTCGAGAAGTCCAGTCGGACTGAAATGCAAAATGAATAACGAAATAACTACCAGTATTTCATTTAATTAAACTATGTCAGTTGTCAAATATACTTAGAGTAGGTCAAGCCGTACAGTGGGGGAAATTAAAAAAATAAAACAGTTTAAGTTAAATATATTTTGTTGCATCAAAAATTTCAAAATGAGCCAATGTATATCACTATAGGTATTCATACCATTTCATTAAGCAATCACTTGGGTCAAATAATTATATATCTTTTAATTAGAAAGCGATATTATTCACTGCAACAATAAATGTGTAAACAAGTATCTTACATTTATCGAATTTAATATGATCTCCTGACTATGTATTGTCACACCCGATATATGAAAAGTATCCATCGCGTGTAGCTCGGTGCACCGTAACCACACAATCCTGAAATGCACTACGAGCTAGGTGGAGTTAGAGGTCCTACTATAGTATCGATAGTATAATATAATTTGCCAAGTGGAGTAGGCAGCGTATAGCTTTTATACGCCTGTAATATCTTCACTGAGCAGCAGAGAGATCACAGTACAGATACCATAGCTATTGGCTTTCTGTAGAGCACACTAATACGCGGGTTACGTGTGAGCGGCAAGAACTACTACCTATCGTCCGTACTTGGGATTCATTCATAAAACGTTTATTTCAATAATATTTATTTCATTGAATAAACATCATCAAGTATTCAATCGTGTGTTTGTGGTCTCCTCCATTGATTAGACAACCTGTATTAAGCAGCCAGTTTACAGATTCCCAATATGTTGTTTTATTATACATTTGACTTCTATTAAGCAGCCATCTGTTCTAAGCCGCCACTTTCTCTGATTCGATTGATTTGCTGCTTAAGACAGGTTGACTGTATGCATGATTGAGGAGAAAGCAACATGCAACGTTAAAGCAGCATTACATCGTAATAAAGGATGTTTTGGGTAAAATATAAATACTAATGTGTGTGTCCCTAAAATACTTAGCTAACAGAGGTATGAATCAACATGTCAAGTAATTTAAGTAAAAAAGACAACGCGGGGCAAATGGGGACGATGCATTCCGAATGTAAACAAGTGCAGACGATGCGTTCCGGTTGTAAACAAGTGCGTGACCGATCGACTCGGGAAGTCCTACTTTCGGTTTCGAGTTTGTTTTATCGCAAACAACACTGTTTACCAAATGAACATAAGCATACAAAGTATAATGTTAGAATGTGTAGCAGCATTGCTACATATACGTAAAAATTGAATTTTTCAAATATCTATTATTTCATACGATGTAATCCACTTTTTTTTATATACTTTTTTTATTTTACAACGATTGCTAAGCAAGTTTTAACAACTTATATTAATCACGCTCGTTGGCTCGGATGAAAGCGTATATGTGGTCATGCATGTGGGAGGAAACCGGAGTACCCGGAGAAAACCCACCTGTCCGATCTGATGACCATCGTACCATCTAACATACTTCCCTGTACGAGGATCGAACCCGGGTCGCATTGGTGAGAAGCGAGCGCGATAACCACTGCGCTAAATACCTAATCTAATCTAAGAATGGCATACATTATTCTGGTTGCTAACATCTGTCGCAACTACCCTAGCACCTATTTTGTAAGTCAATATATAAGTAAACAAGTTTTAATTTGTTATCACCAGGACCTGTAGAAGTGTAGAGTTATCTTACCTTGTGTGATGTCACTTGCAATTTTGCTATTTTTTTGTCAGAATGGACGCGAAGTGAAAATCGCATTGTATTATTAGCTACGGTTATATTCCTGTTTGTTTGGTTTGATCATATTTATGTATCAGGATACATGACTTAACCCATTCAACACCAAGTAACTCACATGGACTGGTCCATGATATTCATAAACCAGAAAATCACATTTGGACAAGTTCATTTATCAAAATGGGTAATTATGTCTAAAAATAGTCATATCACTGGCAAAAAGTGTAGATCCTGATGAGACGGCTCGTCACGAGCCGGCTCATCTGGATCTACACTTTTTGTAAGCCTATTTAGAGGTATGTGGTGTTGAAAGGATTAATAATAGACAGAAACATGCATTCATATCGTGATATGTGGATTCTATGGGAGGGAGGGGGGCAATCACTAATGTTGTCAGAACTTGTGGCCCAACCCATTTGCTAATTATGTATCGGTTATACGATTGTTATTTTATATACATGTATATAGAGCAATACAATATTATCAAATCAAAGCTAAACGCTGTTTAGTTTATGCACATTAATTTTAGCTTAGCTCGATTGCGAAACAAGTTCGTACAACATTAGTTAAATCGCTCCCGAAACCATATATAAATTGATAAAATTAGCTCGATTGCGAAACAAGTGTTTACAACACTAGATAAATCGCTCTCGAGTCCTCGTTGCTGATGGAATCCAACGTTATGAGGGAGAGAGAAGTGGTTTTTAAATGGCGTGCGTAAAGGCACAACGGTAGCGGCTACAACTGGACGCTAGCTCCTGGTCTTTCACGCCTGAAGCGAATGCGCTACCACAGCGCTATCACGACTTCCATTCATCAAAAAAGTAGTCCGATTGGGAAGTCACCGCGGTGCAATATATTAATACACTTGAGTATCTATAATGTTCTTCATCGGTTTATGAATTGAATTGCATTGGTATTGATTTATCGTAGACGACATCAGAAAGCATTTTAAAAAATAAAGAGGTTCCATGTGTGGGTGAGACAGACTTTAATGGTTTCTATAGAATTGCGTGTTTGACGAAAAAACTTAATAGAGGAAAGCATGTCTATGAGACATTACTCCATGCACGTCAAATTAGTGTTCTCCGGGACCTGTAATCTTAAGTACAATTGTAGCTTAAGCAAATGTCGTACATGTACTATTAACCAGTTTTACGTCACCGAGGAGTTCCACTTGCTCTTAAGAAAATATAGATATACAGTCAAACCTGCCTTAGTGGTCACCTCCAGTAAGCAGTCAACCTGTATTAAGCAGCCAGTTTCCAGATTCCTGCTATGTTGTTTATGCATTTTATTATTATACAGTTACACTCTATTACGCAGCAGCATGTGCTAATCAGACAGTTTATGTGATTCCATTGGCTGGCTGCTTAACACAGGTTTGACTGTAGACTATAATAATAGCTAGATATATAGAGATAATGTATAAAAGTGTTTGTTTATAATAGTGTCATTTAGACGGATCTGTAGTCCAGTGGTAATACGCTGGACTGGTAATCCAGGGATCGCAGGTTCGATCCCCCGTCTGACCCTAATAAAATTACCAGTCTTTCAGATGGGACGTTAAACCGAGGTCTCGTGTCGGTGCTTTACACGGTGCACGTAAAAGAACCAAAGGAGACTCTGGAATGGGTCTCTGTCTGTATAATGCACTATCCTCCAAAATCTAAAATAATCAATCTCTTCAGGAGGCGTCGCTCATATGGACAACCGGTAGCGACGATAAATAAACGTAAAACACACACAGTGTCATTTAGTGACTAGTTAAAGGGCCAGCCATTTCTGACTTATGAGACACGGGACAGGAGTCACTCTATACTGTCCCACATCTCATATTCGTTGATTCGTGAATATGTTTGATGTATAATATTATTTGCATTGCCATTAACAGTCTTTCAAATGGACTTTAATCCGAGAGAACTCGTGTCTGTGCTGTACACCGTGCACGTAAAAGAACCAGAGGAGACTCTGGAATGGGTCTCTGTCTGTATCATGCACTATCCTCCAAAATCTAAAATAACCAATCTCTTCAGGAGGCGGCGCTTATATGGACAACCGGTAGCGACGATAAATAAACGTAAAACACACACAGTGTCATTTAGTGACTAGTTAAAGGGCCAGCCATTTCTGACTTATGAGACACGGGACAGGAGTCACTCTATACTGTCCCACATCTCATATTCGTTGATTCGTGAATATGTTTGATGTATAATATTATTTGCATTGCCATTAACAGTCTTTCAAATGGACTTTAAACCGAGAGAACTCGTGTCTGTGCTGTACACCGTGCACGTAAAAGAACAAGAGGAGACTCTGGAATGGGTCTCTGTCTGTATCATTGCACTATCCTCCAAACATCTAAAATGACTAATCTCTTCAGGAGGCGTCGCTCATATGGGCAACCGATAGCAACGATAAATAGACGTAAACACACACGCGCACACACACGCACTTTCTTTTTTTAATTGTATGATTTATTTGCTGTGGCATTTATTTGTCAAAACAGCAATATAATAGGATATTACATTCTGCAGAATCTAGATTAATAAAGAAATTACTCACTCACCCACACCAACACCCACACACCCCACCCACAGACACACACTCATTTCATCACTCACTCACTAGCTAACTAACTCACTCACTCACTAACTAACTAACTCACTCACTCACTCACTCACACACTCACTCACTCACTCACTCACTCACTCACTCACTAACTCACTCACTCACTAACTCACTCACTCACACGCACGCACGCACGCACGCACGCACGCACGCACGCACGCACACACACACATACACACACACACTCACTCACTCACTCATTCACTCACATACTCAGTCACCCACTCACCCACTAAAACAATCATAGTTCAGATGTAACAATGTTTACATATTAGATTGGAAACGTGGGTAAGCGTTCGATATCATCGCACATTTGGGAATCCGGTAGCCGGTAGCGACGATAAGTAAACATAAAACACGCACAGCCCGGCCATAGATTAGGCTACATGCACCCACATATATAGCGTCAGTATGTTATATTCGTTAGCGTATGAATACTTTAGATGGGTAATGGTACTTGATAACTCAGCCCGAATATGTCTTAGCAACAAAAAACATATGGTGGGTGTCGGCTCTTAGCTCCGATTGTGTTGATAAAGTGATCCGTGGTCGTCACAAAGACACTATGTATAATAGTAGTAGTAGGTTTATTTATCCTCGCCGCCGGCGAACCATGTGGGCGAGCATTCTAAGTTGATTATCTGCATCGATTATTCAGGAAGTGTCTGTAGAGTTGTAGAATGGTGTCTTGTAGTGTGATTGTCTTGAAGTATTCGATGGTGGTGCAATAAAACGACAACTGGAGTAGGCATCTTCTTCCTCTTTTTCATTCCCTTCAGGTGCGAAATGCCCGAAGTACGAGCCATGCTGAGGCCGTTACGATTGTGCCCTTCGGCAAGGCATTTAATTTCCATGTTGCCTCCTCTTTCTCGCTCGTGGCGATGAATTCCATCAGGACTGAGGTCTCGATATTGGTTAATATAAGTTGTATGAACTTGTTTCGCAATCGAGCTAAGATAAGCTAACGCACTACCGGTGCGCTATGGCTAACTTAGCATGTGTTCTGTTCTGTTGTGCAGCAAGGTTCGTTGGAATAGGCATTTGAGAAGATATCTGAAGCAAAACAATATTTCACAAATCGGTAAGATTGTTTGGAGATACCAAGATGTATGTATTCTGTATAATGCATGGTCACGCTGGTTACTTATGAGCGATGCAAAATCAACTAATTGAAAACACAGTATGCCTTAGAGAAATGTCTGCATGTCGTGTTTTTATATGAAAATCACTGCGATTTATAAGAAGAAATCGCACAACTATCATTTGTATTAGAGAACGTTGCGCATGGTAAATAATACAATTCACTGTTTATACAAATTGCATTGCTATAGTTTTAGTGTCGCGAGGGGAAATTACAAGTTACAAGCAAAGGTAAAAGAAACACATAATTGAAGATATATATAAAATCACCACTATTTATATAGAGATTTTTTTTTAGTTTAATCATATTTTATTGCATTGATCAAGATATAATATACAAAACATAGGTATAACAATATAGCCTGATAATACAAATGGTTTGGGCCACACGTTTTAACAACATTAGAAAACGGCCCGCACCAGAGAAAACGGCCCGCACCAGAGAAAACGGCCCGCACCAGGATTTATATAGAGATATACTGGTAACAGGCTAGACTACCGTTGCGCAGGGTGGAATTATGTTTTTCAGTCATTTCCTCAAGCGATTTTCAACATTTAAGGTAATTCCGTTTAGAATATTTGTTCTAAAAATGAATTTTAAACGTACACGCATAGCGCGAATGTTGCTATTTTCACATCATTAAAATGCTACTGTAACAATTGCTTTTAAAAAATCCCTATAAAAAATAATCGCGAAGAGCACTAAAGGGACACAACTGTGGAAGTCGTGATAGCGCAGTGGTAGACCGTTCGCCTCAGGTGCGAAAGGTCCGGTGTTCGAGCCACACTGGAGCCGTTACGATTGTGCCCTTAGGCAAGGCATTTAAGTTCCACGTTGCCTCTTCTCTCTCCCTCGTGGCGATGGATTCCATCAGGAATGAGGTCTCGAGAGTGATTTATGTAAGTTGAAATAACTTGTTTCGCAATCGAGCTAAAATAAATTTGTATAAACTAAAGGGACACAACTAGATCTACCATATTTGTTTAATCTTAGAGATGACAGGTTGGCGGGAACAATAGCATATTTGAAACTTTGATAAATTGCAGGAAATATAAACGTTAATTGATTTACACCTTTAGTTAACGGCGTGGTTGCGTGACGTAGCTTTAGACGTCATTTCTCGACGTAACGTCATCCACCAAGTGGGTCCCTTTTGGTAAATTGCGTCACATATATATACTATAAATAAACACAAGCAACCAACAGAAGAAACAAATAAAAAGGGTCGACATCAAATGAGAGAAATCGGTGAGTTACCGCCCCTGAATACTCCCTAAAGGTAGATATGTCATATTAAGTGGTGTCCTCTATTTTTATCGTTGTTTCCGACAAATATAGCCGATCGTGAAGCGATGTATTGTATATATAATACAGTTATGTCGACAACTATAGCGGATCGTGAAGCGATGCATTGTAAATATAATACAGTTATGTCGACAACTATAGCGGATCGTGAAGCGATGTATTGTAAATATAATACAGTTATGTCGACAACTATAGCGGATCGTGAAGCGATGTATTGTATATATAATACAGTTATGTCGACAAATATAGCGGATCGTGAAGCGATACATTGTACATATAATACAGCTATGTCGACAACTATAGCGGATCGTGAAGCGATACATTGTATATATAATACAGTTATGTCGACAAATATAGCGGATCGTGAAGCGATGTATTGTATATATAATACAGTTATGTCGACAAATATAGCGGATCGTGAAGCGATGTATTGTATATATAATACAGTTATGTCGACAACTATAGCGGATCGTGAAGCGATGTATTGTATATATAATACAGCTATGTCGACAAATATAGCGGATCGTGAAGCGATGCATTGTATATATAATACAGTTATGTCGACAGATATAGCGCATCGTGAAGCGATGTATTGTAAATATAATACAGTTATGTCGACAAATATAGCGGATCGTGAAGCGATGCATTGTATATATAATACAGCTATGTCGACAGATATAGCGGATCGTGAAGCGATACATTGTATATATAATACAGTTATGTCGACAAATATAGCGGATCGTGAAGCGATGTATTGTATATATAATACAGCTATGTCGACAAATATAGCGGATCGTGAAGCGATGCATTGTATATATAATACAGTTATGTCGACAGATATAGCGCATCGTGAAGCGATGTATTGTAAATATAATACAGTTATGTCGACAAATATAGCGGATCGTGAAGCGATGCATTGTATATATAATACAGCTATGTCGACAGATATAGCGGATCGTGAAGCGATACATTGTATATATAATACAGTTATGTCGACAAATATAGCGGATCGTGAAGCGATGTATTGTATATATAATACAGCTATGTCGACAAATATAGCGGATCGTGAAGCGATGCATTGTATATATAATACAGTTATGTCGACAGATACTGATCCTATAATTAACTGACATTAATACGGTAGTTACTCATTTCATAATTCAGCGGCTCGATGACCCAGTGGTTAACACACTAGAACAAAATGGTACTAACTTACTGGTACTGGACAACCGGTAGCATATGTAAATAAACATAAATATAAAAAATGGTACTAAATACTGCAAAACTTATACATACTGAATTATTCAGCAAAACAATGCAACGCTATTTGAGGTTCTGGGCATAATTGACAAAACACACTTAAGTCAGTTTTTCGCGAATCCGAAATTAGTATCCATTCAATTATACGCTGTGAAGCAGGTCCCAGGTGCGTGTGGATAACTGGGATGTCAATTATACGCTGTGAAGCAGGTCCCAGGTGCGTGTGGATAACTGGGATGTCAATTATACGTTGTGAAGCAGGTCCCAGGTGCGTGTGGATAACTGGGATGTCACTTATACGTTGTGAAGCAGGTCCCAGGTGCGTGTGGATAACTGGGATGTCACTTATACGTTGTGAAGCAGGTCCCAGGTGCGTGTGGATAACTGGGATGTCAATTATACGTTGTGAAGCAGGTCCCAGGTGCGTGTGGATAACTGGGATGTCAATTATACGTTGTGAAGCAGGTCCCAGGTGCGTGTGGATAACTGGGATGTCAATTATACGTTGTGAAGCAGGTCCCAGGTGCGTGTGGATAACTGGGATGTCACTTATACGTTGTGAAGCAGGTCCCAGGTGCGTGTGGATAACTGGGATGTCACTTATACGTAACACCCACTGGATAACTGGGATGTCAATTATACGTGTGAAGCAGGTCCCAGGTGCGTGTGGATAACTGGGATGTCAATTATACGTTGTGAAGCAGGTCCCAGGTGCGTGTGGATAACTGGGATGTCAATTATACGTTGTGAAGCAGGTCCCAGGTGCGTGTGGATAACTGGGATGTCACTTATACGTTGTGAAGCAGGTCCCAGGTGCGTGTGGATAACTGGGATGTCACTTATACGTTGTGAAGCAGGTCCCAGGTGCGTGTGGATAACTGGGATGTCAATTATACGTTGGTGAAGCAGGTCCCAGGTGCGTGTGGATAACTGGGATGTCAATTATACGTTGTGAAGCAGGTCCCAGGTGCGTGTGGATAACTGGGATGTCAATTATACGTTGTGAAGCAGGTCCCAGGTGCGTGTGGATAACTGGGATGTCACTTATACGTTGTGAAGCAGGTCCCAGGTGCGTGTGGATAACTGGGATGTCACTTATACGTTGTGAAGCAGGTCCCAGGTGCGTGTGGATAACTGGGATGTCACTTATACGTTGTGAAGCAGGTGCCAGGTGCGTGTGGATAACTGGGATGTCAATTATACGTTGTGAAGCAGGTGCCAGGTGCGTGTGGATAACTGGGATGTCAATTATACGTTGTGAAGCAGGTGCCAGGTGCGTGTGGATAACTGGGATGTCAATTATACGTTGTGAAGCAGGTTCCAGGTGCGTGTGGATAACTGGGATGTCAATTATACGTTGTGAAGCAGGTCCCAGGTGCGTGTGGATAACTGGGATGTCAATTATACGTTGTGAAGCAGGTGCCAGGTGCGTGTGGATAACTGGGATGTCAATTATACGTTGTGAAGCAGGTCCCAGGTGCGTGTGGATAACTGGGATGTCAATTATAATGTCTTAATTTAATAATATTTTATTGCAACTTTTTTCCTCAGCATGTACAACACAATTTACATTTCACAATATCATTTCATCAATACAATCAAATGTACACATACATAAATCATGACAATTGTTCCTTACATATATATAACATTTTCAAAAGTGCAAAAGGATCGGGCTACAAGTTTTGACAACATTAGCAACAGCCCTTTCCCAGAGGTCAATTTTGTTATACAATAAATTCCGATGTATGTAGTTCTACTTTATTAAATTTACCAAGATAATTATTGCTTAGAATGAATAAGAAAAAGACGGGACATTTTGAATAAAATAATAAAAAGATGAACAAAGTAAACTGAAAGAAAAAAAAGAGTGTGTTTTTTAAGAGCTGCCCTCACCATCTACTTCACTGCCTATCCCCGAACCCCCACCCCAGAACAATATAGGTCAAGTTGTGAAGACAGTACATGCTGATTTTGTATCGATTTATATTACATGTTAGTATTGATATTAGATTTCTTATACAGTTTCCTCTGGAATGAGCAGTAATACACTTTGTATTATAAAACTTTGAATGATCAAAAATACTTGTTTAATAAGATAAAAGAAATAGTATGTAATACATTAATTTATTCACGCTTAAACCTTTCTGTGTGTTGAATAAATTTTTGTACTTCGAGGAATATGAATTCGTTTTCATCGTCCGTGAGGTTTTCGTTTCCAAACAATAGTGTATTCGTACTAAGAGGACGAAAAATACGAAGAGCTTGGAATAATATGTATCTTTGTTGGCAGTATTTGTTACATTGGAAAAAGTAGTGTTCGGCATCTTCACAAGGATTCCCACATTCACAAGAGAAGTTTTGACTTAAATGGTTACGGAAAAGATCAGCGTTCAAATTACTACAATTGTTTCTGATTCTAGCATGGTAAACTGAGTAATGTCTTTTACCCCTCAAGAAATACTGAGGAACAAGAGGTGGTTTGAAATGTCTTTTAAGGTTTGATTTGAAGCTTGAGAGTGTAAGCGAATTGTGAATATCGTTATCAAATTCATTCCAGAGTTTTACTGAAGATGGAATTACTGATCTGGAGTATATTTCTAAACGTCTAGGAACTGTGACATAATTTATGTTAGCTCGCAAGTTATAAGGATTAGTTTCTTGTATAGAAGGAGGAAATAATTCTGAAAGATACTCTGGTAAATACCCATGTTTATCTTTGTAAATTAATATTAGCTTTTGCATCATACGTCGATCTAAAATAGTAATGTCTTAATTGATGAATCTTGGTAACATCGCACACGTTTGTCTTGAACTTGAACTCAAATCACGTTCCCCTCGCCGTTTTACGTTCGAATAAAAGTTGGGTGTCGACTTATTTCTTGTTAGGCAGTTATCCATTTTCATATTCATACGTGGAAGTCGTGGTAGCGCAGTGGATGCGCATTCGCTCCAGGTGCGAAAGGTCCGGAGTTCGAGCCCCGCTGGAGCCGTTACGATTGTGCCCTTAGGCAAGGCATTTAATTTCCACGTTGCCTTTTCTCTCTCCCTCGTGGCGATGGATTCCACCAGGAATGAGGTCTAGAGAGTGATTAATATAAGTTGTAAGAACTTGTTTCGCAATCGAGAAAAAATAAAGTTGTAAAAACTATATTGTATTTCGCTGTACACAGTTGTACCATGTGCCAGAGTTAAGAAATTCAAGATATTTAAATCGTGACAAATATAGAAGAATTACCCCCATAGTTTACAGATTACTTGCGCATAGTTCAACCGTATGCGCATATTTCGTTCTTATTTTGAGAAACGCTAGACGCACGAAAGGTATGACTTTTAATACGTATATATCCTGACTAGCCGGGAATTATCGTTTATATGTACGGAAGATTATCCAATCAAAATGCAGGCATCTGCATTGATTCGTAATGAATAAGTAAAATCATATTGCTTACAAATATGTCATCAAAATACAGTGATGTCACGCATTTTAATGTGATATTCCTGCTCAGTAAGACTAGATTGCTCTGTATGTCATCGTTTTGTTATCCAGTAATGTCATTAAAACATGCTAAGAGTGATGTACGGACAGTCACTTATATACTATTATTTTTGTCTAGCAGAAGGTTCGCTACAACGTGGGCCGAACAGATGTCATATTATCATTTTAGCTTAATCATATGTATTGTATTCTATATAATAATTTATTTTATCATATAAATGTGCTTGTATTCAGTGTAATACATTTAGTATTCCAGGTAAGATGACTTGGGAGTACCATAAAAATGGACAAAACGACACCTACCTAGCTTGATTATATATCAAATATGAAGACAGAAAATGGTTTGTGGCAAGCTGTAACGGGTAGCTAATAGGTCTGCTGAGCCGTTTCCATGGCAACTGTATCCCAAATTCAGATATTGGGATATGGTATCAATTATATGCCAGCACTAGGCAATCTTTCATTGTAGAAAGTTAATATTAGTTTCAAACTAAACAGTATTGATAATGCTTTCATTTTATCATAATTTATGTACATTTTCTCATTTGCATATCCATGAATATTAATTAAATTGTCAGAAATTGGATATAAAATACTGAAAAAAGGCTGTTTTTCATTCCAGAAGACATGAAAAACATATTTTCTATCAAGTCAAATGTGCTAAACTGTTGTTAGATAATTATGCAACTGAAATCCTGGCAAGTCACTTCTATGGATTATCTCCCTTTTATAAATAACGCCATTTGTAGTGCGATGTAAACAAATAGAAACAAGAAATGTTCTAGTCATCAAATGTCGATTCTTTGTGACTGTATTTTGCAAAACTGTTGTCCCTCTACTGATACATTATCTACATGTACTAATTATAAATGGAATGACACAGTAGGGAGGGAAGTCATTTTAGTGGATTTTTAAAACTAGAGTAGTACTCGGATATGACAGTTTTCAGATAAAACATTATAATCTCTTAAATGTAGCATCATAAAAACCTTTCATGATACTTATTCATTGAAGCACACATAAAATATACTATTTAGGCTTTTAACTAATACATTAACAAATAAAACATTTTGGAAAATAGTGTGCTACAAATTTTTATTTTATTGCGGAATTTGACCAGCATATCGGACGATGGCTGCAAACAGTGAGAGCAGTGATGACGAGTCGATGCAAGATTCCACAGTAGCAGCATCGTGCATAATACACTGTGTAGATAATCCTGTAACAACTAAACTTACCTCTCCCATGGATTTGCCATCCTGGCAGACACTTCTGAATGCTGCAAGAATTCGAAACCACCAAGGCATGCTTGATATAGCAAGAACATTATCAGACGACACAGTCCCTGAACAGTCAGTGTACTATCACACAGAGTGTAGAAGAACGTTTACCCATAAACGAGACTACAGAAATTAAATGAATCATCCAGTAAATCTGAGGAGGAAGCGTGTCCTTCTACATCTGATATACATCAGACAAGAAGTCAGATTGAGTCAGGAATACAGTCACCACAACCATCTAGAGTGTACGCCCCTGTTTGCATATTCTGTGACAAAGCTGGCAAGTATAAAAAGGGCACACGTACGAGAGAAACTTTGACTAGATGTGGAGAACTGAGAGCAGATACACAGTGAGACAAAGAGCAATAGCTATTAATGACACTAAAATCATAGCTATTCTATCGAGAGAATTAGTTGCTGCAGAAGGACACTATCACCATTCATGCTATATGGAGTACACAAGACCAGATCCAGATGAGAATAAGTGCAAGTCTAGCAGTACAATGGATCAAGATCTAGAACACCAGTTATATGTTGAAGCTGAAAAAATGCATATGTTGAACTTTTTAAACAAATGAGAGACATGTTTTCTGAACCCAATGTCAAAAAACTTTCAGAATTAAGGGAGAGTTTGAAGTCACATATGGTGAAAGAAAGTGGAACATCAGAAATAAAGGAATCTACCAGAACTCACATGCTCCGTAAGATAAATTCGAGTTTAAGGAAAGTCTGAACTATACTAAAGATTCTAAAAACAATGTGCTAATTTTCCCGGATAATTTGACGGTAGAGCAGCTAGTGAAAGAGAATCAAGATTTAAAATACGAAATTCAGGACATTTTGTCAAAGAATGTTCATTGTAATGATGACTCTGGTAATGTGGCCATTACACTGAGATCCATCATTCAATATAATGTTAAAGAAGCACCTTGGCCATCACTCCCATCTGACCTGACAGATGCAACGGAATACATCCCTGCTGATTTGCATAGTTTCCTGAAAGTTCTTCTGACTGGTAAGCGAGGTGAAGTTGTCCCATCTGAAAAGGTTGCACGTGCAGCTAGTTCTATTGGACAAGATATTGTATACAGTGTCAACAGTGGAAGAAGAAAACCACCAAAACATATTTTGCTTCCATTCGCGGTTAAGTCTTTAACTGGAAATGTTGAACTTGTGAAAATTGTGAATAGGCTTGGCCATGGTGTCTCATACGATCAGCTACAGGAGATCGATACAGCATTATGCATAGAAAAACTCAACAGGTTTGAAGACAATGTGCCTATACCGGAATGTATTCAACCTAATATTCCAACGACGCTAGCCTGGGACAACATTGATAGATTAGAAGAGACATTAAGCGGTAAGGAAACGTCACACCGAGTGAACGGAATCGCCGTTCAGATGAAGTCATATGGTCCTTTCTTGCCCACAGCCCCAGGGAGACGTATTGAGAAAACAAGGAAGCGATCTATTGCACAATCGTTACCGACCATTCCTGAATATAATGCTGGTGAGCGTGTCGGTCCACTCAGTAGACAGTATATACCTATAAACGAAACTGAGGTCATCGAAGATAGTGTCACGAAAAACCATCTTTGGGCACTGACAAGACTACACTGCTCCTCTAATCAAACAGTCAGCAGTTGGACAGGCTTTAACATACTAACTAGAGACAATGTAGACATACCGCAAGATAACATTGGTTATATGCCAACGATAAATTCTCCTGCAACACAGCTGAAAACTGTCAATGAAGTCCTGACACAGTCTGTTCAGGTAATGGAATCCCTAGAACTACCAAACATTGTTGTTGTTTTTGACCAAGCTCTTTATGCGAAAGCCACTGATATAATATGGAAACACCCAGACAGATTCAATGGAGTAGTACCAAGAATGGGAGTGTTCCATACGATTTGCACACTGCTCGGTATCATTGGAAAACGTTTTGCAGAATAAAGAATGTCAAACCAGCAGAATCACTTGGCGAGAACAAAGCCTGTATCATTGACGGAATGGCACTATTGCAAAAAGTCCATGCTAACCAAATGACCGTTGCTGTGTTATCGCAACATATTCTGTCCTTGATACTGGGCGAAAGTAGAGGTTGTGGCAGGGTTGATATGGGTTTTGATGTTTATTAGGATGGCTCAATCAAGGATGCTGAACGTATTAATAGAGGATCAGCGGATAGTAAATAGTTCAAGAATATAGCACCAGGTCATAATGTACAGCAGTGGAGAACGTTTCTCAAAGGATCTGAAAACAAGAAGAACCTTATCAAATTCCTTGTGAATGACTGGAAGCAACCACATCATAGTGAGACGATTGGTCATAAGCAGCTGTTTGTGACATGTGAGGATGAATGTTTCGTTATCACTGAAGATGTTAGTGAATAAGTAGAAGAGTTGAAATCATCTCAAGCAGAAGCCGACACTAGATTACTGTTACATGCCAAACACGTATCAAGGAATGGCTTTGGCTCAGTATTAGTGGTATCTGAAGATACTGATGTAACAATTCTGTGTCTAGCAAATGTATCAGATTTAGGGTGTCAAATGTATCAAAAGAAGAGCACTCAAACACGGACAAAGTATATCGACATTGGTAAACTAGCATGTTCAGTTGGACAGGATGTATGTGAAGCTTTGCCAGGATTGCATAGTTTTACAGGATGTGACACAATGAGTGCTTTTGTAGGCCGTGGAAAGGTGACGGCATATAAACGTTTAAAGCAGTGACTAGTTTTCAGGATATGTTCAAATTGCTTGGGACAAATTGGTCACTCTCTGATGAACTGTTTGATGGTCTTGAAACATTTACATGCACCATGTATTCATCTAGAACCTCTACAGCTGATGTAAATGAACTACGATATCGACTTTTCTGTGCAAAGAAAGGAGAAATTGAATATTGGCAGTTGCCTCCCTGTGCAGCATCCCTTCTTAAACATTGTATGAGAGCCAATTACCAGTGTGCTATTTGGAGACGATGTATTGAACCTTCCCCTGATGTTCCATCTCCAATAGGAAGTGGTTGGCCTCTTAGCGAAGAAGATGGTACAAATGGTAGTGGCTATCTCTGTTGAATGGAATGATGTTCCTACTGCACCGGATGCTGTAATGGAGTTGTTGATGTGCAACTGTTCTCGTGTATGCAAACCAGACACATGTTCTTGTCTAAAAAATAAACTGAAATGCACTCAGATGTGCAAACTAACATCTTGTTCAAATCAGCGTGAAGATGAAGAATTTTACATACCAGATACAGAAGCCAATGATGAAGAGACCGACAGTGATACTGAACTGATATTCAATTAACCTGTAGAACAGGTATATAAACTGTATCATCATACAATGACAATGTGCATGACTAATATATCGGTATTGTTCATGTATTGATGAGTCGCATGGTAATTGAGTAATTTGAATAATAGTTCTGATATAGTAATAAATATAGTGCATTAATTTACATTAGGTATTGTAGCCTCATTGTGTCAAATTTACAAGTACTTTTTAAAAAATATGCAGACACATAAAACACAAACTGATACAAAAAAAATCAATGATCAGTCTTATGGATAAATATTTGTAAAAATCTTTATAAATATTTGAATTACGTCCCTTTACAGTATTGCAGTGTGTAATGACCCCTTGTATATTGGTTATTTCATGTGTTTCAACTGGATAGTTTGTACTAATAAATCAAACTTTAACATCATGTGTAAATCATTTGATTTTTGCAATTGTTTTATTAGACGGAAAATATTTTTATTATGTCAAGATGTATTATCTTCCAAAATATATAAGTGCCGTTTTGTCCATTTTTATGGTACACCCCACCATGGTTTCCTGCACTTGGCTGAAAGGCTAATTAAGCACATATTGTCATATATGTCCACACGTGTAATAACACCTGGGCGGATTCTGCTTGGTCGCTGTGTTCATGCTTTATTTGTTGGATACCAACTGCTTAGATCAATACAATGCTAAATATGCACTGGCGGGATACAGTGATTAAAAATAGTGTGCCGGAATATGTTCGGTGTCAGGGACTATTTGTATACGGTGTACGGATACGTTAATGTGATATTACTCATACATACACTAGCAAACAGACACGTAGTTCTACTTCAAATGCACACGCAATCAAAGAAGTAAATATATAGGAAAGGAATAAAACGGAAGCAGAGCTTATATAGTTTCTCTCCTTGCAGTTCAAAATACACAGTAATATATTGAACGGTCTGGAAATAATACATGTATACCAAGTGTGCATATTGCTTAGAAATGACAGAGATGAAATACCGGCAAGAATGCATAAGAAAGAGAAGATGTTTGTGAAGGTTGCGCAGCCAGACAAGGGGTAAAATCATCAAATGGGGGTCTTATATACATACATGGGGGTCTTATATACATGGGGGTCTTATATGCATGGGGGTCTTATATACACGGGGGTCTTATATACACTGGGGTCTTATATACATGGGGTTTCACTCAAAGAATCGTTTTGTATCACGAAAGAAATTATGGACATATTCAAATATTATTTTGTTAATATCTACTGTAAGATTCTCCTCACCGTGTAGGATAGTCTGCAGACTAGTAGTAGAGCATGTATATATGTTGTTAGGCCTGCTGTTGAAATCACCACCCATGTATGATACTATATAATATATACAATGTACAATACAAAGCAAATAAACACATTTATATAATTATATGTATGTATGATGTACGATTCATGGCATTGTGTGCACGCGCATTGTGAATATAATGTTGAAGCAAATAGGTTTGGCAACACGTTTTAAGAACATTTGATATGACCTTCCCCCAACTGTTATTGTTCCCACGAAAAAATGACGTGATCTCGCGCATTATGGAGAAACAATGTACGTATTGTTCTTGAGAAAGGTACATTAATACTGGTTAATCGCTTATGTCGACTTATGAATGCACAGGAAACATGTCTAGTTCCCCGCACGTGGCTTAGCATACATGTACTAGTAAATGGAAACTACATCTCTATGACAAAAACAATAGATGTTTTGATGTCGCCGCAGTTTCTTTTACGGGCTAAAAAAAAATAGACACAATCGTCCGCAAGCCAGCTGGATAGCTTCCTCATATGAATACATTCAGCATTCCAAATTAGGTATTGTTATCCTGGTCGCCATTGTCTTCATGACAGGCAATGTTTGCTGCATACTGACGCGCTCTAAGATGCAATAAAAGACTTATTTGAAACCACCAGTGGGATTTGGAAAGAGTAAGTGTCAAGTCAAAGATTCTGTCACGAAGGACCCCTAAATGAAAATCTATTTCAATCTCTGAAGCTTTAGAATTACTAGACAACAGTTCTCCGAAATTATGACAACTCAAAAGAATATGCATCTCTGCTTCTATATCAACACAACATTGACATTTTCAAAAGGAATATTTTCCGTCTCTGTCATTTTAGATTTCTAATGGCGCCACACAACATCGGAACCACCTAAGCACTGCCCTATGTCTGGAACCAGCTAAGCACTACCCTATGACCGGAACCAGCTAAGCACTGCCCTATGACCGGAACCAGCTAAGCACTGCCCTATGACCGGAACCAGCTAAGCACTACCCTATGACCGGAACCAGCTAAGCACTGCCCTATGACCGGAACCAGCTAAGCACTGTCCTATGACCGGAACCAGCTAAGCACTGCCCTATGACCGGAACCAGCTAAGCACTGCCCTATGACGTACATGTATGATTAATCCTGCAGGCACGGCCATAATCTCGCAATATTCGACTACATTGTTTTCTCGCTATAAGTGCAGTGCGTATGTTGTTTCTACCTGTCTGAGAATGACAGATCTATTAATCTACGTTAACCAGAGTTCATTAAACTCATTTATAGAGGCAGTGGTCAGATTTGTAACAATGGCAGATGGAATTGAATTAGAGATATTTTAAAATAACATCTAAATATACTTTTATAGATTGCTTTTGTTGTTTGATAAAGACAATTTCGACAGGTTGTTCAAGATATAGACTGGATACGCAGAGCAATTACCCTTATTAAGATTAAGTATATTTATGTTAGTAGTTTAGTACATAACAGTTTGGCATGTAAATAGTCATTGCCCATAGAACGTCAATGTCATTGTATCCTGGATTTCTCCTAATCAGCCACATTAGCGGTATATGTATCCACACAGACATTGCGGATATATCACACAGTTCATTCTATATTGAACCACATTTATACAGGAATAAGTTACAATTCCCCATACGATGTCACCATAATTTACTGCTGATCATACAAGAAAATAAACGACATTGCCATTGTCAATTGCATGTAAAGAGACAATCGGCGTCGAGCATGGATACTCAGCGACATGTGAAGGAACAGTAACCATGCCATTTACTACAACGCCTACCCGTTGCCTTCTTCGCCATTGTCATTGACGCATGTAAGGAGGCGAATGACGTGGTACCTCTGAGGGATTTGGTCGAACATTTGATGTATGCTCACGGATTGTGTAGGTACAGCGCACGATCGGCGTGGTACCTCTGAGAGACTTGGTCGAACATGTGATGTATGCTCACGGATTGTGTAGGTACAGCGCACGATTGACGTGGTACCTTTTGGCTACACCATTCCATTATGGTTGCACGGTTGACGTGGTTCCTTTGACTGCACCATTCCGTTATGGTTGCATGATTGACGTGGTACTTGACTACACCATCCGTTATGATTGCACGATGACGTGGGCCTTTGAGTACACCATTCCGTTATGGTTGCACGATTGACATGGTACCTTTGACTACACCATTCCGTTATGGTTGCGCCTACCGTTTTGCTTCTTATGCTTTGTCATTGACATTTGTATGTAGCAGACGATTGGCGTAGTACGTATGAGGGACTTGGTCGAACATATGAAGGATATCCTTCATATGCACTGGTGGGGGACATAGAGGATAGTTTTAACGTAACTCTGTGGCAATACAAATGTCGGTGATCACTCGATGAAATAAAATACTATCTTACACTAATAAACACCAATGTTCTTTTTCATTTATGATTTCCAATGGCTAATATAATATTTGTTTTCAAATTGAATTGATTTTAACTGCCCTGTCTGGAGCCTCATTGCTCTACGTGACACAACCGCACAACCACTTCTGTTAGTGTGAACGAACGTCCGTAATAAGAGAAAATGCCTGTATCATTTTCAAGGTAGTTTCTGTTTGCTGTTTACAGTCAAAACAAATTCATTAGAATATATTACTTAGTAATTCACTGTTCAAGGTAGTCAGAAAATACTATTAGCTAAAATACAAACGTTAATCTAATCGCGCAGGAATACGAAACGCAACCGATGGCAGAGAGAATGCCATCTTTCACTGTTTTATAGCGGTGTAAGATGGAGTGTTCTTTCGCTGAGAAAACACTATCATTCATTGGAAATTCCACCGAGTGTGTCACCAGAAACGAGGCTCTGGTACATACTCTGCCCACCTGTTCCCCTACTGACCAGGACATACGTGTTATTGCCAACTCAGTTAATCTTTGAATATGACGGGATAATCTCAACTTTCTTCCTGCAAGTCCAATCTTTGTTTTATTGATTTCATTGAATCGACAGTGCTCGCAAATTTATTTAATCATAATTTATTGCAGATCAACAGTACATATGTCATACACATAAATATACAATACATAGCATGAACATACAACAGTACATATGTCATACACATAAATATACAATACATAGCACGAACATACAATAGTACATATGTCATACACATAAATAACAATACATAGCATGACATACAATAGTACAATGTCATACAAAAAAACAAACAACAAAACAAAAAACATACACATAAATACATACATAGCAGACATAATACAATACATAGCATGCACATACAATAGTACATATGTCATACACATAAATATACAATACATAGCAGACATACAATAGTACATATGTCATACACATAAATATACAATACATAGCATGCACATACAATAGTACATATGTCATACACATAAATATACAATACATAGCATGCACATACAATAGTACAATGTCATACACATAAATATACAATACATAGCATGCACATACAATAGTACATATGTCATACACATAAATATACAATACATAGCATGCACATACAATAGTACATATGTCATACACATAAATATACAATACATAGCATGCACATACAATAGTACATATGTCATACACATAAATATACAATACATAGCATGCACATACAATAGTACATATGTCATACACATAAATATACAATACATAGCATGAACATACAATAGTACATATGTCATACACATAAATATACAATACATAGCATGCACATACAATAGTACATATGTCATACACATAAATATACAATACATAGCATGAACATACAATAGTACATATGTCATACACATAAATATACAATACATAGAATGCACATACAACTGGTTTAGTGACAAGTTTTAGCAACATTAGACAACGACCCGCACCAGAAAGTCAAGCTAACGTTTAATTAAATTAAATGACTGAGTGTGTATCTTGAAAAGAGTACGCACAATAGAATGTAAATTCAAATCACTTAAAGGATCAGAAATAAAGACAAATATATAAACAATATTGCTTAGATTGATACATGTATCTCACGATTCCACCTGTTGTTTCCCCACGCCACGTCATTGATTTCCTTGAATCGGCAGTGTGTGCTCGAAAATTGGAGTAAGCAACATTTTCTACCAGAAAAAATACACTCTGAGCTAGTATACACGTGCACTTATTATTTCTGGACACTTTAATACGCCAATGTATAGCATACTATTTAATGAATCGGTTGGATGACGTAGTTGATGACGTAATTCAAGTACGCCATACAACCGATTCACGAGTGTGCGAATGTATAATATGTATACCAGTTGTCGAGCGAAAATAGTAGAGATGTTAAGCAATGTGTTCTCGTCCCCCATCAGACCCTAATAAAATTAACAGTCTTTTAGTTGGGACTTTAAACCGATGTCTTGTGTTGGTGCTTTGCACCGTGCACGTAAAAGAACCAGAGGAGACTCTGGAGTTGGTATCCGTCGGTATCATTGCACATTCCCCCAACATCTAAAACGACTGATCTCTTCAGGAGGCGTCGGCCATATGGGCAACCGGTAGCGACGATAACTAAACGTAAAACACACACATGTGTTCTCGATTCAAATGTGTTCAGTTTTACATACTAAATAAATGTCTGCTTTTTATTTGAGAAATAAAGAATGCTTCCGGTCATGTCGAGTTAAGGATAATGCGTGGGCGGTACAAGCTGGAAACATCCGCGTGGGCGGTAGTAGCTGGAAACATCCGCGTGGGCGGTACTAGCTGGAAACATCCGCGTGGGCGGTACTAGCTGGAAACATCCGCGTGGGCGGTACTAGCTGGAAACATGTGTGCGAGAAAATAATATTATATAATTATGTTTCTGTGTGAATGTACGACACCATGAACAAAAACGTGGTTATATATTTACAAAAATAAACACTAATCCATCAACCGGTTATCTACAATAGCGGCATGTTGCTACTTTTCAATCAATCCAATGCAAGTAACGCGTAGTCGTGAGAGTGGCAATTCAATTTATATTAGATTTTATTGCCGTTATTCATTAACCTAATAAAGCGACCCATGAGATATACTAACTGTCAAGCTAGACAACGTACAGCGTCACGTTCTTCTTTACGAACGCAGCTTATAACAAATAAACAAATGAAGCTCAGTTCCTGTCGTCATTTCAATAATTATGTGCGAATACATCATGAAATGATATTTTGGGAGATAAATACGTTGGCGATACGGTTTACAACCACGTTGAGTATTACTGCACTAGAAGGCGTTGCATACGCAGGTGAACAAAACAGCTGATTATCAGAACGAACTTACGAATGTCTTTTATTATCAAGTCGTGATAATGAATTCGTCCACGGATAAATAACACAGTTTGATTGCATGTTCGCAAGCTAAAATCTGTGAATCCATTCACAACATAACTGTGTGTGTGCTTATAATATAACATATTGTGAACAGCTGTTTATTCCGCCGGAAGTTAATACTGAAGGACTATTTATAAACTGTTTGTACACACGTAGATGTATGTCTCTATTTCCAAATCGAGGCATAGTTAAACTGTTTTAGCATAATATTATAATAATTCAGCCCCACTCTGTGGTTCTAGTTATTTCCCCTGACGTCTGTCCACAAGGAATGTTAATGACGTGATAATAACGATCACGTGTTGGATTAATAGCCGAGCTGTGTGATGTCCAACCGCTTCTAAAAATAGAACAGCTTTAACTGACATGCGCAACAGGTATACAATATGTCAGATTTGATGAACATCTAAATTATCAGTAAATTAGCAGAGCAATTGATATTTTTCTCCCCAAATGTGGACATCTGATCATATATATGTATTGCTTTCATAAGCGTTTCATTGATCTAAGCATGTTATACGTATATCCGGTTCGTCTGCATTAATATACATGTACATGCGTTGCGTCAACATATTTGCGAGCATTTTTTCAGGAAGAACATTTAAATGTAGTATTCAGAATGCTGTAGTAAAGCAATCCTACTATTTAACCAGTTAACACGTTAATGCATAGTTTGGAAAGACACATACTAACGCAACTCCAATAATGCTAACACTGTTTTCAATTTTTCACACCAATGGCGGAAGTCTGACACCGGCGGCCATAATAACAACTTTGAAATATTTGAAATATATTTATTATATATTATTTCCCCACATTTTGTATGGCAGCAAGTTGAAGTTTATATTCGTTCTATTCCTGCTTGTAATATATATGCATAGTTTGTTCATACTTAAAGCGACACTACATCAATGAAATCGCAAACTATACAGAATGTAATTTCCTAGTATATTGTGTTATTCTTCTCCAAATATTTGCCCACAAAACAGAGTAATTCAACTAATAAACAAGTGTCGTATACGCGGTTTGTTGACATAACAACATAATGTAAACATGGTTTACATACATGTGTAATACAACCTGTGTATCCCGAATAACGAGATTTATGATACAGATTTACCGTTATATCTCACAGTTGTGCCTATGCCTATTTATGTGTAGACTAATAATTATTTTAGTTAAATTTATTATCTCTCAACAACAGTATCACGTGTTTAGTTTTGACTACAATGACAAGAAATGTCAATTCAGTAGAGTGGATAACCGGTATATGAAATCCTACATTCACGTTTGAAAGTGTGTAGACCACAACTACACTATTTATTGATTCAATTTTTGTGTTAGAATGTATTCGAAAGAATTTGTAGTAGCAATGCATTAATACATGAACAATGCATTTATTTGACGTTTTGCGATATAATATCCCTTTAAAGTTTGTAAATAGAATAGTGAAATTAATATTATCGTTATATGTTTGGTCAATATTACAACAAACCAATCAATTATAAACGTACATTCCACGGATCACCATTCACTAACACATGTGTTCATCATGAATACTGCGCTATCTCAACAATCCCCAAGTGCTCCCCTGCCCCACCCGTCCACACCTCATTACGCTGATCAATCGATCTTCGGTGCACCACACATATGGTGGCTTTAGTATGCATGCCAGTGAATGCAACTATATGCACGAGCTTGTGTTTATTGCCAGCACACACCACATACACGCATATAGTCGCTATAATGTTAGATTGATATCACGTCATCCAATAACCCACACATTGCATAATTCAATTCCAATCGGTATCACTTCGATCCATTAACGTTACGAGTGCTCTTACCCCAATCCCCGACTCTCAGCTGCACCACTTGTGGGCTGATGGAAAATTGGCAGACGATTATCAGCAATTGCCATTTCATGCCAGTCACGTTGTCCTCGTACTGGTGATAACAATTAAACGTGTTCTTAGTTATAAATGGTGACATACATTGTATGACAATATTATCTCTCAGTAACACATTCAGGATATGTACTGCCGCACTAGATACGACCATTCCCGATAATAACGTGCCACTATCCTGTGATTTGTACATTCAAACTAAAATTTGTAAAAAAAACAAACATGTATTTAATCCCAACAACAATAATCAGATATTATTCCGTAATCGTCCGAATGCATACGTTTCCGTCCGAATTCATCCCGATTCTCCCGTTCTCAATCCGAATTCATCCCGATTCCCCCGTTCTCAATCCGAATTCATCCCGATTCTCCCGTTCTCAATCCGAATTCATCCCGATTCCCCCGTTCTCAATCCGATTTCATCCCGATTCCCCCGTTCTCAATCCGAATTCATTCCGATTCCCCCGTTCTCAATCCGAATTCATCCTGATTCCCCCGTTCTCAATCCGAATTCATCCCGATTCCCCCGTTCTCAATCCGAATTCATCCCGATTCTCCCGTTCTCAATCCGAATTCATCCCGATTCCCCCGTTCTCAATCCGAATTCATCCCGATTCCCCCGTTCTCAATCCGAATTCATCCCGATTCTCCCGTTCTCAATCCGAATTCATCCCGATTCTCCCGTTCTCAATCCGAATTCATCCCGATTATCCCGTTCTCAATCCGAATTCATCCCGATTCTCCCGTTCTCAATACGAATTTATCCCGATTCCCCCGTTCTCAATCCGAATTCGATTCTGATCCGATTTGTACATATCGCATGCTAACAAATTACCGACAGCGTTCCGATTCTCCCGAATGTGCGCCGACAGCGTTCCGATTCTCCCGAATGTGCTCCGACAGCGTTACGATTCTCCCGAATGTGCCCCGACAGAGTTACGATTCTCCCGAATGTGCCCCGACAGCGTTACGATTCTCCCGAATGTGCCCCGACAGAGTTCAGATTCTCCCGAATATGCCCCGACAGCGTTCCGATTCTCCCGAATGTGCCCCGACAGCGTTACGATTCTCCCGAATGTGCCCCGCCAGCGTTACGATTCTCCCGAATGTGCCCCGACAGCGTTACGATTCTCCCGAATGTGCTCCGCCAGCGTTACGATTCTCCCGAATGTGCCCCGACAGCGTTACGATTCTCCCGAATGTGCCCCGACAGCGTTCCGATTCTCCCGAATGTGCCCCGACAGCGTTCCGATTCTCCCGAATGTGCTCCGACAGCGTTCCGATTCTCCCGAATGTGCCCCGACAGCGTTCCGATTCTCCCGAATGTGCCCCGACAGCGTTCCGATTCTCCCGAATGTGCTCCGACAGAGATCCGATTCTCCCGAATGTGCCCCGACAGCGTTACGATTCTCCCGAATGTGCCCCGACAGAGTTACGATTCTCCCGAATGTGCTCCGACAGCGTTACGATTCTCCCGAATGTGCTCCGACAGCGTTACGATTCTCCCGAATGTGCCCCGCCAGCGTTACGATTCTCCCGAATGTGCCCCGCCAGCGTTACGATTTTCCCGAATGTGCCCCGCCAGCGTTATGATTCTCCCGAATGTGCCCCGACAGAGTTCCGATTCTCCCGAATGTGCCCCGACAGAGATCCGATTCTCCCGAATGTGCTCCGACATAGATCCGATTCTCCAGAATATTATCCGACAGAGATCCGATATAGATCAGGCAGATTCACACGGCAACGTATAGAAACCGTACATATAACACAGAACAGTATTACGAATTTGATTCGATACTGTACAATCAATCGTTCAGGAAATTGTCATGATTGAAATCCGACTAGACAAAATCGGCTGAGTTTCCCGAAATATTACTGGACGCACCTAACTGTCGGTAGTACTTGGTTGACCTCTCCGGACCATTCCCGATCCGTAGGAGTCCGCTACGAACGTATACGACTGCTTTTAGACGTTAGGATAGTCCAGATCATTGAGGATAGGAATCCGACTTCTTCACTTCGATTGACAGCTCTGTCTGATCTCAGACGGAAGTCATAATCGGCGCGGTATGAAGACCGAGTTAGAACTTGTGTGACATTTCCAGCCAATTTTCTTTTTTTGGCTATTTCGTAACATTGTGTTCTTCTTACAATTGATTGGTGCACACTACAACAATACAAAGTAGATAAGATACTTATTGAAAAGGAAGAAGACATTTTATTTTCCAATTTGAGCTTAAAACAAGTTATACAACATATCCGTTAGTATTTGAATACAATTCTGGATGTTAAAAGGTTTTATACAATACATATACTTATATGTTATTATTCGGATAGAACTTCTGTGTGTGTTTTACGTTTATTTATCGTCGCTACCGGTTGTCCATATGAGCGACGCCTCCTGAAGAGATTAGTTATTTTAGATTTTGGAGGATAGTGCAATTATACAGACAGAGACCCATTCCAGAGTCTCCTCTGGTTCTTTTACGTGCACGGTGTAAAGCACCGACACGAGACCTCGGTTTAAAGTCCCACCTGAAAGATTGTTAATAGGATAGAAATTCACTGGGCTGCTGCATATATATGTATAGTTTGGAAACTAGAAGCAGATAGTGTATTGTGATTATGCAAATTAGTAGTATTCGATTATACAAACTTTGAGAATGTATGCATTAAAACTACTCGCTTTCTATATGAGAACATTCTGACAGCATTAAAACTACTCACTTTCTATATGAGAACATTCTGACAGCATTAAAACTATTCGCTTTCTATATGAGAACATTCTGACAGCATTAAAACTACTCACTTTCTATATGAGAACATTCTGACACCATTAAAACTATTCGCTTTCTATATGAGAACATTCTGACAGTCGTTTAAGTTCAATGTGATGAATCTTTATTCTTGTGTTGACATTTGGATAATGTCTTGCTTTTATTTATATCGTTATGCAGGCATTAGGTGACTAATAGGCCAATCGGGCCGGGTGCATCTTAAAGTTGTGTAAATATTTTGTATTGAATGTTTATGTTTGCAGTACTTACTTATATATACATAAAAACATTCATGTGAAAAATATGTCAATATGAGAAATCATATACAGTAGACACTATCTACTACACATATAATACATTATAAATTACATTCATATTATTTGTAGGCATTGCTTAAGTATATGAGTACGACAATATGGATTTAAAGTATCTTGTAGAAATCCAGATAAAGGTGCTTGAACTCAGTTTATAATAATATTTAAACTAAGTCATGCTACATAATTATTCAATTGAATTAAACCACGCGCGTCTCAGTGCAAATGCTTCATACAGACATTTTCCCAATTTGGCTATACGATTATTGTTGCGAGATTGCATTAAAGTTACAAATTTGAATATATTGTTACATTGCCTGTGTTCTGTTCTTGGCGATATATTCCACCAGTAATACGGATCCGACAATGGTGGGAGTAATGTAGAAAGAACGTTCTTCCCAATCGAGATATATGTTTTGTTTTTGTGGCTGAACGTTGCACCAATAGCTTAGGTGATATGGTGACTCTCAGGCTGTTATTGTGGAGGACGAACACGGGTGCCCCTACAATACGTATTTCATGCACGGACCAGGGTAGAACCACCGAACTTCCCGCAAGCCAGCTGGATAGCTTCATCACATGAAAGAGTTCGAAACCCCTAGTGGGATTCTAGCCTACCACAGCGAGTGGTATGTGGTTTGAAATCAACGACCGTAACCACTCGGCCACTCTTGCTAGATAAAGTAGTACATAATCTGACAATGATTGCGAAACACTATTTAATAACATATATCTATTATTCTCGTTGACGCGGATGAAAACGTATACGTATGTGGACATTCGTGTTGGAGGAAACCGGAGTAGCAGGAGAAAACACAACTGTCCGATATGGCTACTACCGTGTCATCTCACATGCATGTACTTCCCGGTCTGAGGATCGAACCCGAGTTGCATTGGTGAGAAACGAGCGTGCTAACCACTACGCTAACCGGACACCCCGGCACTAGAGAACTTAGATCATATTTCACACTACCTCACAGCGATAGATTCCGGAATAAGATAGCTAGAGCGACGAGTTTAATGGTGAGAACAAACGGATGCGTAGTGAAGTTGTTACCACGATGGATTGGGATCCAGGGATCGCAGGTTCGATCCCCCGTTTGACTAAATCTGACTAAAATTAACAATATTCTCAGTTGGGACTTTAAACCGAGGTCTCGTCCGGTGATGTACACCGTGCACGTAAACCAACCAGAGGAGATGCTGGAATGGGTCTCTGTCTGTATCATTGCACTATCCTCCACATATCTACATTGACTAATCTCTTCAGGAGGCGTCGCTCATATGGGCAACCGGTAGCGACGATAAATAAAAGTAAAAAAGCAATTATGTTGAGAGAACTTATTTCGCAATCAGACTAGATAAGTCCGCCAACTTCTTCTATTACCATTAATCAATGAATCTGTAATTGTGTTTCATATCGTTTGATCGAAACGAGATTTGACCCTATTTTCACCTTGACGAATAAGTAATTGAAAGTACAGTAATTATGCGCTAATTATATATAAAGCTTACTCACAGTGGTATTATAGGTTCATTCTGCAGCCATCCACCTTTACTTTTGATATACTATGCTTACCTACTTTTACATAGTGCCAAATTGAATATTTATATAAAAATGCTGGCATACTTCCCTCATATTACACATCGCAACAGCGCCACGGATGTATATTGTTACTTCTGGAAATGATAAATGCCATCCTCAATTATATACGGTTCTTATAGTACAGATTCCGTTGTCATAAAATCATACAAAGTAGTTGAGTATGTATATATAAGTTCTACACTCATGACGTATTAATACGCATTGACGATAATGGCACATTTACGATTCCGTAGATGCAAGACATATTTCTAATGTCATTAAATGAATGTTAACTATCATAATAATAATTTTGTTCTATGTTGCATTATAAGTGCACATGATAATTCCGGCTGTCCGATTAGCGCAGTTGTTATCGCGCTCGCTTCTCACCGGGTTCGATCCTCGGAACGGGAAGTATGTGAGATGGTATGATGGTCGCCAGATCGGACAGGTTGGTTTTTTCTGGGTACTCCGGTACACGAATGACCACATTTACGCGTTCATCCGTGCCAACGAGAGTGAATAAAATAAGTTAAAACTTGCTTCGCAATCGTTGTAAAAGAAATAAAATTTAAAACCTTGAAATTGCAATAAAATACCGTGTGCTCTGTACGGTACGAGGGATTAACCAATAGGCCATGGTCTAGAATGTTTAGTTATAAGCATAGTGAGTCTAAATGTGCAACCATTATAGGAGAACACATCCTCAATCACGTGCCTACTTTTCTGTTTATTTGACAGCCGTCCAATATTTCATTTGTGTCGTCTAAGCAACCCCGTGATCTCCATACGTGTCATGATTCATTTGTGCCATGATTTTTCATTTGTTAAATATTATACGCGTTAAATGCGGAAATAATATGGGGAATTGCACATACACACACGCACACGCACGCGCACGCGCACGTCATTTTCCGACTTCATTACGTCTTACACACCGAACATGGAAGTCCTGACGTCTTAAACACCGAACATTGACGCTATGACGTCTTGTACACATAGCATGAACATCATGCATCGTACACAGAGAACATGACCAATTGGACATAAAGCAAACAACACGAAGTACACTTTGTTTTACGACACCCTATTGTGTCCTCTCAATGCTGTGAGACCTAGGGCGATAATAGTAAAGATACATTTATATTAAGCATATTGCATTGTGGTGATCTATATATCAGAGTGGAACATATGCTCGGCGTATTCCTATGCTCCGTATTTGTCCATTTACTCCGTATTTAAAATATTTATATAGTCTAGGCTAATATCGCTCACGAACTGACACATCATAGCATTCCGTGCGTGTATCGGTAGCCTGGCAACGTCACGGACTGCAGACGAAATAACAAACACATCATTGGGAGAATTTTCCACCGAAACTGATACGGTTTATGAGCAATTCAGGTAGCTATCCGAATTTTAAAAATCTACACCTAACCCGAAACATATTTTTCTTAATCAGTAATAGTATAGACTATTTTTTGTATTAAAGTGTTTTTATTCAATGATGTACTATATAAAAATAAGATATTCAACACGTTATTGTGGATAAATAAAAAATAACAAGTACGCCGTGCATAGGTGCCCTGAAGTATTGAGGTCCCATTGTAAACGGGTGCCGACCCGACACCGTTGCGATAGCTGTATTGAGCAGCATGGTCACGTGATGAAGCTAAACTGTCAACATGAGTTTTTTTTTAAAGTTGTTTTCACGACTTAAGAAAAAATAATATACGGCATGTGCAATTAACATTTTATACTGGTCATTATATGTGGGATTTACGCCGAGCATAGGTTTCATCACTCTATATGTGGGATTTACGCCGAGTATAGGTTTCACCACTCTATATGTGGGATATACACCGAGTATAGGTTTCACCACTCTATATGTGGGATTTACGCCGAGTATAGGTTTCACCACTCTATATGTGGGATATACACCGAGTATAGGTTTCACCACTCTATATGTGGGATTTACGCTGAGCATAGGTTTCACCACTCTATATGTGGGATTTACGCTGAGCATAGGTTTCACCACTCTATATGTGGGATTTACGCTGAGCATAGGTTTCACCACTCTATATGTGGGATTTACGCTGAGCATAGGTTTCACCACTCTATATGTGGGATTTACGCTGAGCATAGGTTTCACCACTCTATATGTGGGATTTACGCTGAGCATAGGTTTCACCACTCTATATGTGGGATTTACGCTGAGCATAGGTTTCACCACTCTATATGTGGGATTTACGCCGAGCATAGGTTTCACGACTCTATATGTGGGATTTACGCTGAGCATAGGTTTCACAACTCTATATGTGGGATTTACGCCGAGCATAGGTTTCACCACTCTATATGTGGGATTTACGCCGATCATAGGTTTCACAACTCTATATGTGGGATTTACGCCGAGCATAGGTTTCACCACTCTATATGTGGGATTTACGCCGATCATAGGTTTCACAACTCTATATACTAGTAATAAAATCGATGGGTCTAAATGAAATGTCGACAGTTCAAATACACGATATATATACCCATAAGAAAATAATAAACATGTCGAAACGAGAGTTTGTATCTTGCTAGTAATCACTCTCGAGACCACGAGGGAGAGAGAAAGAGGTATTGTCGGATTTAAGTGCCTTGCCTAAGTACACATTCAAAACGGCTATAACTGGGCGTGAACTCCCGGGCCTTTCTAGTAGTTTATTGTGGCCACAATGACGGGTGGTTAAATATTGAGAATATTGTTTCCTCCGACAATAAAACACTAGGCAAGAAAACTAAGTATTTATTTTGAAATATTGTTTTCACGGTTAATCGAACATTATCTAAGAAAACTAAGTATTTATTTGAAATGTTGTTTTCACGGTCAATCGAACATTAGCCAAGAACCATGATTAGCTTAGATGAACATATTTCGATAAACATTTAAACATTAGACAAGAAAACTGATTCTGTAAAACCCAACAACAAACAACCAAACAACACACATTTGGAATATTGTCTCCATTAGCAATCAAACATTAGCCAAGACAACTGATTCTACATTTGGAATATTGTCTCCATTAGCAATCAAACATTAGCCAAGACAACTGATTCTACATTTGGAATATTGTCTCCATTAGCAATCAAACATTAGCCAAGACAACTGATTCTACATTTGGAATATTGTCTCCATTAGCAATCAAACATTAGCCAAGACAACTGATTCTACATTTGGAATATTGTCTCCATTAGCAATCAAACATTAGCCAAGACAACTGATTCTACATTTGGAATATTGTCTCCATTAGCAATCAAACATTAGCCAAGACAACTGATTCTACATTTGGAATATTGTCTCCATTAGCAATCAAACATTAGTCAAGGAAACTGATTCTACATTTGGAATATTGTTTCCATTAGCAATCAAACATTAGCCAATACAACTGATTCTGCATTGGGAATATTGTCTCCGTTAGCAATCAAACATTAGCTAAGACAACTGATTATGTGTACTATGTCATACATTGTCGTACATTTGTGAAGGTTGAGCTTATTTCAAAAACAGGTATTGGTATCAACATGTTAATATAAATTAATTGAATAACCAACAACATTTTCTGGCAATCAAGTGTCTTTAGTGTATTGGACCAATGTTTTTATCACATTGTTTTCGCTGGAATTCGCCGGTTAGCCAAGAAATGCGATTAGTTTAAATAGTTCATTGTATTGTCGCCCAATCAAACGCCGTTATTCCACAGAGAACATTGTTTTCTCGTGCATGCAAACGTTTAGCCATATACCTGATATGCATAGACTACACTATTATAAATCCCTAGGAGGCCATATCTGAGGTATGTTTCATAGAACATTACGTCTTAGTGGCGACGCTATTGACTGTTTTCGGTAAACTATTATTTAACAAGGCAAGTAGGCCCAATTAAAACAAGTGTCCATAATATATGTGCATATAAAGTTTAGCGTATCAATAAGTCGTGGCAGTTTTAGTATCAATACTCCATACATGCTTATATATTTGTTTGGGCTATATTGATATGTTGTCTCGCACATGTCGATACAAGCTATTGTAAATGTATTCGTCATGTTGATAGAACGGTCTGTACGGCTGGTCTATTGAATACAATTATCTTCGGCAACAGTACGCATTAAAGCCACTAGATTCATTTACTTTGAATTTGTTGCAATTTAAGATTTTAATAGTGAATATTGTTTTACATTTTTATATTTCCAGATTTAAAATATTATCGTTAATTGCTAAATTAAGCAATTTTTTAAATGAGGCATATGTGCCAAGAAATTCATTTCATTCATATTATCTACATGTATGTATTGTTGTATTTATTTATTTAATGTGCATTAGTCAAAAAAAAAAAAAAGCATGTTGTTGTTGTTGTTGTTGTTGTTGTTGTTGTTGTTGTTGTTGTTGTTGTTGTTGTTGTTGTCGTTGTCGTTGTGTTGTCGTTGTCGTCGTGTGTGTCGTGTCGTGTCGTGTCGTCGTCGTCGTCGTCGGTGTCGCGTCGTCGTCGTCGTTCGTCGTTGTCGTCGGTCTCGTCGTCGTCGTCGTCTCGTCGTCGTCTCGTCGTCGTCGCGTCGTCTCGTCGTCGTCTCGTCGTCGTCGTCGTCGTCGTCGTCGTCGTCGTCGTCGTCGTCGTCGTCGTCGTCGTCGTCGTCGTCGTCGTCGTCGTCGTCGTCGTCGTCGTCGTCGTCGTCGTCGTCGTCGTCGTCGTCGTCGTCGTCGTCGTCGTCGTCGTCGGTCGTCGTCGTCGTCGTCGTCGTCGTCGTCGTCGTCGTCGTCGTCGTCGTCGTCGTCGTCGTCGTCGTCGTCGTCGTCGTCGTCGTCGTCGTCGTCGTCGTCGTCGTCGTCGTCGTCGTCGTCGTCGTCGTCGTCGTCGTCGTCGTCGTCGTCGTCGTCGTTGTCGTTGTCGTTGTCGTTGTCGTTGTCGTTGTCGTTGTGTTGTGTTGTTGTTGTTGTTGTTGTTGTTGTTGTTGTCGTTGTCGTTGTCGTTGTCGTTGTCGTTGTCGTTGTCGTTGTCGTTGTCGTTGTCGTTGTCGTTGTCGTTGTCGTTGTCGTTGTCGTTGTTGTCGTTGTCGTTGTCGTTGTCGTTGTCGTTGTCGTTGTCGTTGTCGTTGTCGTTGTCGTTGTCGTTGTCGTTGTCGTTGTTGTTGTTGTTGTTGTTGTTGTTGTTGTTGTTGTTGTTGTTGTTGTTGTTGTTGTTGTTGTTGTTGTTGTTGTTGATCAGATTTGTAATATTTCAATATCTGTATATTTGAACTATTGAATGAGAGTTTATAAAATTGCTAACTATGCATTATATATACCTGTATGGTTATGTATTTAGACGTCACGTATTGCTTTGCGTTGTAAAGTTGGCATAGGAATGGTTTTAGGTTATCAGTTAAATAGCGCATTGTGTGACTATAATTGTTTATTTGAATAAATATGCACTTTCCTACGAAGTATGGTTTTATTTATCCATTTTTGGTTTTATTTATCCATTCTAAGAAACCACCCTACAATGGGACTCTAATGCGTGCTATTGCAGCTGTATTTGATTGATGGGTACAATTGTGTCTGTCTGCAAATTCAATAGTTTTGTTTACTGTATTAACAGTAATCTGCTAGAATACAAGAGTCTGAAGTTGCAATCTTCCACCTGATTGGTCTTACTTGGCTCGAGCATAAGATCAATGGTGGTTTATAATGCAAAGTATTTCCAGGAAAATGTTCGCCATTCCTATAGCAGGACTCGCTGCACGTTATTTACATATTTTAATATGCACTGACTAAATATTTGAAAAAACCAGAGTATCTGTATCCGAATGACGTCATATGTGTTATAAAATGACAAATGACGTTCCAGGAAATGTCAAAATGGATTGTCAGAAGTGCAATTGTCCAGAATTGTACAACATCGATCAAATCCGCCATAGTGATGCAGACTTCTCTCAGTTATATTGCGAAACAAGTACTTAATCTTTGTTTACTCGCCGCCATGAAGGCCCAATTCCTGGTGTGATCCATGGTAGTCGTGATAGCGCGGTGATTAATATAAGTTGTAGGAACTAGCTTCGTAATCGAGCTCAAATAGATTTGTATAAATTAACGTTCAGATTTAGAATTCATCTGCGATGTTCGCTTGCAATGATACTATTAACATTAACATTCAGATGAAAAGAATTAGGTTTCCGGAGATATTGTATTCCACATGATTGTCAACTATACTGATACCAAAATATACTGTGCACTTGCCTAGAGATAAAACGTATATCCTTTTAGAAAACAATATAGGCAGATTTGGTATCAACATGTGTGAAATATTGGGTAAATAAATGCAATGTGTGAAGGATCATTTTCTTCATTCATGATAGTAAGTTCCATAAGTCTAAAATCTAAAATGTGTAGCGAAAACGTAACGCTCAATATAAAAGTCTTTTAATGGCGTCAGTATATAATCCTTACGAATAATTGTAATTTCATATTATAAATAATGATATAATTTAAGCTGAGTTTATTACACAATTATTTTAGCTCGATTGCGAAACAAGTCTTTAAAGCATTAGATTAATCTCTCGCTCGCTCCCTCTCTCTCTCTCTCTCCCTCTCTCTCTCTCTCTCGACCTTATTCCTCTGATGGAATCCATCGCCACGAGGGAGAGGGAGAGGGAGAGAGGGAGAGAGAATGAGTTGATGTTATTCACCTGAAATACTGGGCTACAGCTAACTTCAAAACAAAACAATCATATAAGATTAATTTTAATTCTTTACAAACATGAACATTAGTTTATTCACGAAGCATACATTATAATAATTATATGCATTCAATTAATTACCAAAAAACAAGTCAGCAATACAGTCTACATCCGTAATGTCGAATTCCTTCGGATTTAAAAGCTCTCGTATTCTAATTTAATATTATAGAGGATGAACATTCTAGAGTGTGCAAGGAAGGCAACGCATTCAGTATGCAGATCCCAGTGTTTAAAGCATTCGTAAGAAACACTTCTGTTATCGCTATTCAAAAAAAACTAAATGTATACATGCTTTATCTCATATACATTCTACATCCGTTATGTCAAAGTCGGTTATGTCGAACTATCCGGTTATCTCGAAGTCGAATAAAAGTCCCGTTTCAGACAATATCATTTTTTATATCACTAGATCTGTTTATGTTGAATTTCGTTAAGTCAAAATTCGGTTATGTCGAAGCATTTTGTTCGGTCCTACGGTATTCGACATAACGGATGTAGACTATAGCAGTATTTTAATGAGTTATTTTCTCAAATCTGAGTAACACGGATACATTAGACTAAAATAATACTCACCTTCAATGTCTCTATCATTGCAACATTGACAATAAATCCCATTTAGCTGTACTCTATTATTAGCGAATCTACCTGTATGGATTCTAAGCGAATGGGCAGAATACTTCATTCGAGTTAGAAATAAAGTCAATATGTTGATTGACACAGCTCCTATAAAGTTACTTAAAGTCCGTATCAAATACCCTAGAATATTGTCGTAAATAATATTAACGTGTTTTGCGCCTTTAGTTACGGTCAGTACTCAAGCTGAAGTGAAATAAACCAGTCCCTACAGGAAATGAATAAACTGCAATTAGAATATGTGCGGTGTACAAGTAGAATAGTTATTGTTTCTTGTCTCTAGAGGAGAGATATGAGACACTATCATCAGCTGATTTCACATACAGACAATGCTTAGACAAATGTCTCATTCTGTAAATAATAAACGTAACATATTACCATAACATTTGACAAGGAACCGATTGCTTTAAGATCTGTGGTAATTGACGCCATTCGACTAGTATTACAATAACTACGAGCAACTCGTCGTGTTCTGAGGACAGGGCATAACATTAACCTTGCAAAGCTGAGGATAATGCTGAAGCAACACCACCCCCTCTCTCCTTTCTCTCCTCTTTTCTATCTTCCCTCTCTCTCTCTCTCTACTCTCTCCCATCTCTCGCTTCCCCTTCTCTCTCCATTATCTCTCTCCTCTCTCCTATCTATCTCCCCCCCTCGCTATCCACGTTATCTCTCTCTCTTTCTCTCTTCACCTCTTCACTCGTATATCTCTCTCCCTATTTCTCTCTCCGCCCTGTCTTCTCTCTCTATTCTATAATAGACATTGGCTTGCTAGAGCCAACCAGAGAAAGTACATACTATTGGCCATACTGTGATATTTCTATGAAGTGTGTATAGACAAAATGTATAATATTATACTTGCATAATACCGAATGTGTATTTTTAATTATTAAATTATTTTCCCGGTTACAGCCATTACCAATTCCACATAAACTGACAAACAAATACTCATGCAAAATTCAACAGCCGTAGCCGTGGTTTATTACATACCTGTTCTTTGTTTATATGAGGAAAGTATTAAGTCATGTTATATGAATTCAGAATAACATAGTAGATGCAACCTTTAATCACGACCTGTGTTCTCTGGCGTCATGTTGCACTGGAATTAACCACACAGACCGTAGGCCGCAGCGGTTCAATCCTACGCACAAGCACGACACAAGCACGACACAAGCACGACACACCATGGTTTACTCGCCGTAAACAACTGCAAGACAACCATTATTTGAATTGTCAATTCTAGCAAGACCAAATATAATGCTATAAACGAATACATGTGTGTTATTTTGTGTCATTGTCTGATATTTGGCTGATGGCTTTACAAAATATCTCATTGTAAAATACCTGCTGTAGTCCAATGGTACAGAAAATAATCCTCCATCTATCTAATTTCATGTATGGCTGGTTATTAACCCTACACATCCTGCCCAATGGCTGTATTCAATTCCAATGCAAAATTGTTAAAAGTTGTGATTATTTACGTACATAAATGAAAAACAGTGTACGGGGGAGCAACTTTCAACAGCCGGAGCCGTTGTTTGTTGTAGTATTAACATATTTGTGTTCTGTGTTAGTGGAAACAAAATATCAAGTCATGTTAGTATGTGTAATACAAAATATATAAATAAAAGGTGTACACTTATGTACAGCATACGATACATGGCGGTGTTTGTACACTTATGTACAGCATACGATACATGGCGGTGTTTGTACACTTATGTACAGCATACGATACATGGCGGTGTTTGTACACTTATGTACAGCATACGATACATGGCGGTGTTTGTACACTTATGTACAGCATACGATACATGGCGGTGTTTGCATAATATTGCATGCCCACGACGGGCCAACAGAACGCATGACATTTTGAGATTCAAGATGGCGTCATTTCAGATTGCGATAGAAGGAATTGCGAGTGCTTGGAATTTAAACGCGAAATTATCAGCTCGTTCCCTGATTTCCTATCTCATAAAGTGGAGTAGACAGGCTATCTGTGACCACACATTTACGTTATTTTTAATATGCATGTATATATATGGAATTTGGTGCTCGTGCACGTTACCATAGAGGGATCAACCCCGATGTTCGCGAATTGCTTGGAATCGATTCCCTACAACTGATTTTGTTAAAAGCTTTGCTCTATAAATTTCGCGAGTTTTTGAAATCGCAGATTATTCATGAATGCGAAGAAGTCGAAATTAAAACATTGACAATACAATATTCTCAACAACATAAAAGTGCTCAATACTTACAAAAGTAATGGCTGTCGTAAAAGAACGCATATGATGAACTACTGACGTAATTGGCACGCGACAGACACGAATCAATGAAAACTTGCGAATTGTATTCTCGTGTTAATTTTTAAGAATATCGAGTTTTAGGGCAGTAAGGCAATAACTGTTACAGCAGCATCGTGTGTTGTACTGATTGGTTCAAAACAACCAACTATCTGCTGCACTCGTACTACTGTGAGAGCAATCGTTACATTGTGGGTGCACCTGTAACATTATGGGTGTACTCTTAACAGTGTGGGTGCACCCGTAACATTATGGGTGAACTCGTAACAGTGTGGGTGCACCTGTAACATTATGGGTGTACTCCTAACATTGTGGGTGCACCTGTAACATTATGGGTGTACTCGTAACATTGTGGGTGCACCTGTAACATTATGGGTGTACTCGTAACAGTGTGGGTGCACCTGTAACATTATGGGTGTACTCGTAACATTGTGGGTGCACCTGTAACATTATGGGTGTACTCGTAACAGTGTGGGTGCACCTGTAACATTATGGGTGTACTCGTAACAGTGTGGGTGCACCTGTAACATTATGGGTGAACTCGTAGCATTTATGGGTGTACTCGTAGCATTATGGGTGTACTCGTAGCATTATTGGTGTACTCGTAGCATTATGGGTGTACTCGTAACAGTGTGGATGTACTCGTAGCATTATGGGTGTACTCGTAACAGTGTGGGTGTACTCGTAACAGTGTGGGTGTAATCGTAGCATTATTGGTGTACTCGTAGCATTATTGGTGTACTCGTAGCATTATTGGTGTACCCGTAGCATTATGGGTGTATTCGTAGCATTATGGGTGTAATCGTAGCATTATGGGTGTAATCGTAGCATTATGGGTGTAATCGTAGCATTATGGGTGTAACGTAGCATTATTGGTGTACTCGTAGCATTATGGGTGTAATCGTAGCATTATGGGTGTATGTATCATTATTGGTGTACTCGTAGCATTATTGGTGTACCCGTAGCATTATGGGTGTACTCGTAGCATTATGGGTGTACTCGTAGCATTATGGGTGTATGTAGCATTATTGGTGTACTCGTAGCATTATGGGTGTACGTAACATTATGGGTGTACTCGTAACAGTGTGGGTGCACTTAAATATTGCAATTTATGCTAGCAGCTATTATCAATTTGGATGGAGCTATTATTTTCGGGTTCACCCACAGGTTTGAGGGTACTCGCATATATTACGATACTCCAACCTGCTTAAGAGACTGGAAACATTTATCAAAGTGAATTGTAATATTGTAGTATTAGAAGAGTCATGTCCCATTGTTTGCCCTTGTGGGATAACCCTACGTAATATGTGTATATTGTACTGGGCATAATCACCATAGTGCTGTAGTCGCCGTGGAAATGGATACTTTTGATTCATTATCATTTCCATGAACAGACTGAAACAATATCCGATGTTTATTCCAATGTGTTACAAAATTAATCAACATGCGTCAGTTAGAATACAGTAGGCCTATCTTATCAACGCTTACATGTAAATGTCCTGAACATATTGTTGCTGTAAAACCTGTTCAACTTGGTTAAACATCAAGGAATGAGCAATTGCTTTCCGAGAAATATAGACAACTGTTCGATACACGGCGATATTTGTTCCGAGAAATGTGGAAAACTGTTCGATGCACGGCGATATTTGTTCCGAGAAATGTGGAAAACTGTTCGATGCACGGCGATATTTGTTCCGAGAAATGTGGACAACTGTTCGATGTACGGCGATATTTGTTCCGAGAAATGTGGACAACTGTTCGATGTACGGCGATATTTGTTCTGAGAAATGTGGACAACTGTTCGAAGCACGGCGATATTTGTTCCGAGAAATGTGGACAACTGTTCGAAGCACGGTGATATTTGTTCCGAGAAATGTGGACAACTGTTCGAAGCACGGTGATATTTGTTCCGAGAAATGTGGACAACTGTTCGATGCAAGACGATATTTGTTCCGAGAAATGTGGACAACCATTCGATGCACGGCGATATTTGTTCCGAGAAATGTGGACAGCTGTTCGAAGCACGGTGATATTTGTTCCGTGAAATGTGGACAACTGTTCGAAGCACGGCGATATTTGTTCCGAGAAATGTGGACAACTGTTCGAAGCACGGTGATATTTGTTCCGAGAAATGTGGACAACTGTTCGAAGCACGGTGATATTTGTTCCGAGAAATGTGGACAACTGTTCGATGCACGGTGATATTTGTTCCGAGAAAGGTGGACAACTGTTCGATGCACGGCGATATTTGTTCTGAGAAATGTGGACAACTGTTCGATGCACGACGATATTTGTTCCGAGAAATGTGGACAACCATTCGATGCATGGCGATATTTGTTCCGAGAAATGTGGACAACTGTTCGAAGCACGGTGATATTTGTTCCGTGAAATGTGGACAACTGTTCGAAGCACGGTGATATTTGTTCCGAGAAATGTGGACAACTGTTCGAAGCACGGTGATATTTGTTCCGAGAAATGTGGACAACTGTTCGAAGCACGGTGATATTTGTTCCGAGAAATGTGGACAACTGTTCTATGCACAGTGATATTTGTTCCGAGAAAGGTGGACAACTGTTCGATGCACGGCGATATTTGTTCTGAGAAATGTGGACAACTGTTCGAAGCACGGCGATATTTGTTCCGAGAAATGTGGACAACTGTTCGAAGCACGGTGATATTTGTTCCGAGACATGTGGACAACTGTTCGATGCACGGTGATATTTGTTCCGAGAAATGTGGACAACTGTTTGATGCACAGCGATATTTGTTCTGAGAAATGTGGACAACTGTTCGATGCACGGCGACATTTGTTCTGAGAAATGTGGACAACTGTTCGAAGCACGGCGATATTTGTTCCGAGAAATGTGGACAACTGTTCGATGCACGGCGATATTTGTTCCGAGAAATGTGGACAACTGTTCGATGCACGGTGATATTTGTTCCGAGAAAGGTGGACAACTGTTCGAAGCACGGCGATATTTGTTAAAATTGACCGACATGTGTCAGGATCCCAAGTACTCAGTACGCATGCGCGAATGAACTAGACTTGGTCTGAAATAGATAGTGCACCTCGTTGTAATATTGCTTAACCCTTTCAACACCGCAGACCTCTAAATAGGGTTACAAAAAGTGTAGATCCAGAGGAGCGAGCCGCCTCATCAGGATCTACACTTTTTGCCAGTAATATTACTATTTTTAGACAAAATTACCCATATTGATAAATGAACTGGTCCAAATGTAATTTTCTTATTAATTTATTGGTCTAATAATATGAAGGAACAGTCCATGTCAGTTACTGGGGGTTGAATGGGTTAATGGTATTTTATTTTGCTCTATTTTTATGACACAGAATCTACATTTATATAATACATGCAAGGAAAGCAACAATGGGTCGAGTCACCAGTTCTTACAACATTAGAGACGGTTCTTCCGAAACAATCGTTTAAACACAAGTTGCAAGAAAGTTATGTATAGTGAATGACACGTGAGAAGGGAGAGAGTGTGAGAGAGTGAGAGAGAGAGAGAGAGAGAGAGAGAAGAGAGAGAGAGAGAAGAGAGAGAGAGAGAGAGAGAGAGAGAGAGAGAGAGAGAGAGAGATGGAGAGAGACGAAGAGAGATAGCGACTACGCATGTCTGTCCTTCATGTGCTGACAACAATCAGATAAAAGACAGAGACACGCACGATGCTAAGCAAGATGCTATTCAGGGTGTGCAATAAAAGAGAGGCCCTAGTAAAGATCGAGACATCATGCATCGTGTCATTGTTAAGAATGATACAGGCCGGCTGCATTTTTCAAATTAATAATAAATAAAGTTTTATTTCGCAATACATGTTTTGCATTGATTGTTGCCACTGACGATCACAGAGAGAAAGAAATGCGGGTTCGAAACAACACTAGTCGCTACGTTCTCGTGGTATATGTTATTGAAATATAAGATGCGCTGTTGTCTCAAAGTATGTGGATGTTTTCGTGTCTGACTAAATTATTGTCTACTTTTTTTCTTTTCTTTTTTTAAACTTGATTCATTTTACAACGATTGCAAAGTAAGTTTTAACAACCTATATTACTCACTTTCGCTGGCGCAGATGAAAGCGTAAATGTAAATTCGTGTGGGAGGAAACGGGGTACCCGGAGAATACCGACCTGTCCGATCTGCCGACTACCGTACCATATCTCGCATACTTGCCGGTCCTAGGTTCGAACCCGGGTTGCATTGGTGAGAAGCGAGCGCGCTAATCGGGCACTCGCTAATCTAGTTTTCTTAATATGTCCTGCGACGATGAAAACAAAATGACATATCAACAATTCATATGTTCCTCTGCACTGAATTCATACCCGGCAGTGGCGTATGTTTCATGTAACGATTGGATACATCTTTTTAATAACTACATTCATACGGTCACAGCAGATGTGTTTGTTTCAAATGTCCGCGAAGCAGCCATATCTAGTAACAATAGATCCATGACGCATATATCAGGTCCTGCAATAGGCTATATTACACGTATTTTGTATCTAGTTGACACATCACGTGTTCATTTACGTGTTATACCTGATGAAATGGGAAGCCGCCCCATCACCGAGGCATCGCGGGTGTGGTCATATAGTCAGTAATGATTACTGTAGACATGACTTATATGACATACATATATGACAATAGGGCCCACCAACACATTGTTTGTGTCTTGTGCCTGTGGATATAAGTTGAAGGAAGATGTATAACAAAGTGGCTTAATGCAGATACAATGCATAGTGTCTATTTGTCTTCTCGCTGATTGGTATGTGTATACCCTGAATGAATCAGATAGTACGTGTAGTAATAAAGTACAGGAATAATCCAATATTATATCAAGTCCATAAATATACACATTTATTTTAACTCCATTGCAACAAGTGTTTACAACCATTATTGCACAGGTGGGTCAGTAAACAAATTAAGCCTAGTAAGTAAGTTTAAATGTACTCGATACAAATAAAAATTCTCGTTTAGACAAAATATTTGACAAAAAGTATCCTGAATATCGCCGAAATTCGTTCGGCACTGTTCGCAGAAACTTGCATTATAGTCACGTGATCAGTATTTAAATAAGTTCTAAATATAGCGCACCGCAAATTAGTATCACGGATATGTTCCGAACGTTTCCGAGCGACCTGGCAATGATGGGGGATTCAAAAATGGACACGTTGATATCCAGTTGCATCCGCTAAGTACTTCACACTATGGAATAGCTGATGTGTGCGTAGATCATGTTTAGCCTGTCGTAATCAGTTTAGCCTGTCGTAATCAGTTTATCCTGTCGTAATCAGTTTGGCCTGTCGTAAACAGTTTAGCCTGTCGTAATCAGTTTAGCCTGTCGTAATCAGTTTAGCCTGTCGTAATCAGTTTAGCCTGTCGTAAACAGTTTAGCCTGTCGTAATCAGTTTAGCTTGTCGTAATCAGTTTAGCCTGTCGTAATCAGTTTAACCTGTCAGTTTAGCCTGTCGTAATCAGTTTAGCCTGTCGTAATCAGTTTAGCCTGTCGTAATCACAATACAAGTATAAACAAACCGGAACACTCGCGTACAATGTGTGCCTTTAAACCGAGGTATCGTGTCGGTGCTTTACACCTTGTACGTAAAAGAACCACAGTATATTCTGGAATTCCTCTCTGTCTGTATTATTGCATTATCCTCCAACAATCTAAAATGACTAATCTCTTCATATGGGCAACCGGTAGCGACGATAAATAAACGTAAGACACACACACACATACTGTAACTTTGCCTTTCTGGATATGAATATAGAGCTAATTGTCTTTAAAATTTATGTTTGATATCTTCATTGCTGTTATTAAGACAATCATGCAAAACTATTAATCGAAGTGCATCGCATGTAGCGCTATTTCATATCTTGCTTTAGGTTGTAACATAACTAAGCTGCATATTCTTGTATCTGAATCAACAAAACCACAGGTTGTTCTTTTTCTGGACGAATGGGTATTTATGTGATAAGAATTACTGCTATGTATTCGTAGTCTATGTATTAAAAGTATTCAATTGTTTTCAGGGAACTAGTTCCAAGCTTTCACTGCCGTGCGCATAGAAATAAAGACTTGAGCTGGAATCCAGAAATGGCCAAGTCAATCTATTTATGTAGTTGAAATCCGGCCACTGTATTTGGTTCCCATATGCTTCGCGGATGTTCCAGCAGAGATGTGGTATGTACTATTTTGTTCTGTTCACACTATATAATTATTATTGAATTCATAATCCGGGTGCGTCTTCTTGTTGTTTAATATTTGCTATATACATGTGTTGAAATGTGCACATGTCATTTTAATAAAAACTTACTTACATTCACTCAAGTGTATATTATGCAGAGTGAGTTTTCAATCGTCCTTCTATTACATATTTATAGTTTGTCTTGTTCCAGTTTAGGTTGGGGAGGGGGTATAGATTGTCTTGTTCCAGTTTAGGTTGGGGGTATAGTTTGTCTTGTTCCAGTTTAGGTTGGGGGGTATAGTTTGTCTTGTTCCAGTTTAGGTGGGGGGGTATATTTGTCTTGTTCCAGTTTAGGTTGGGGGGGATAGTTTGTCTTGTTCCAGTTTAGGTTGGGGGGGGTATAGTTTGTCTTGTTCCAGTTTAGGTTGGGGGTATAGTGTGTCTTGTTCCAGTTTAGGTTGGGGGGTATAGTTTGTCTTGTTCCAGTTTAGGTTGGGGAGGGGGGGCATAGTTTGTCTTGTTCCAGTTTAGGTTGAGGGGGGGTATAATTTGTCTTGTTCCAGCTTAGGTTGGGGGTATAGTGTGTCTTGTTCCAGTTTAGGTTGGGGTATAGTTTGTCTTGTTCCAGTTTAGGTTGGGGAGGGGGGGCATAGTTTGTCTTGTTCCAGTTTAGGTTGGGGAGGGGGGGTATAGTTTGTCTTGTTCCAGTTTAGGTTGGGGGTATAGTTTTGTCTTGTTCCAGTTTAGGTTGGGGGTATAGTTTGTCTTGTTCCAGTTTAGGTTGGGGAGGGGGGGTATAGTTTGTCTTGTTCCAGTTTAGGTTGGGGAGGGGGGTATAGTTTGTCTTGTTCCAGTTTAGGTTGGGGGTATAGTTTGTCTTGTTCCAGTTTAGGTTGGGGGGGTATAGTTTGTCTTGTTCCAGTTTAGGTTGGGGGGTATAGGTTGGGAGGGGGGTATAGGTTGGGGGGTATAGGTTGGGGGGTATAGGTTGGGGGTATAGGTTGGGGAGGGGGGTATAGGTTGGGGTATAGGTTGGGGGGGGTATAGGTTGGGGGGTATAGGTTGGGGAGGGGGTTTAGGTTGGGGGGGTATAGGTTGGGGAGGGGGTATAGGGGGGGTATAGGTTGGGGGGTATAGGTTGGGGGGTATAGGTTGGGGGGTATAGGTTGGGGAGGGGGGTTTAGGTTGGGGTATAGGTTGGGGGGTATAGGTTGGGGGGTATAGGTTGGGTTATAGGTTGGGGGGTATAGGTTGGGGGGTATAGGTTGGGGGGTATAGGTTGGGGGTATAGGTTGGGGGGTAGGTTGGGGGGGTATAGAAGGTCGGGAGGGTATATGTTGGGGGGGTATAGGTTGGGGGTATAGGTTGGGGGGGTATAGGTTGGGGGGGTATAGGTTGGGGGGGGGGTATAGGTTGGGGGTATAAGTTGGGGGGGTATAGGTTGGGGGGTATAGGTTGGGGGGGTATTGTTGTTACTTTGTTTCTCTTCCTACTATATCAAAGCTAAAGATTTCCAACAAAATCGTAAAAATTCCGAACGTTTTTGTTGCATGTTTTATTTCCATCTTCTGCTTAGGTCTGCGTGTCTTTCATACAAAACAATACCTGTAATGTAACCTGTCATAGCATACTATGTGTGTATGTAATTGTATTTAAGGAAAGGGGTTCGAATAAGTTAGTATGTTACTTTTTTCCTAATCCTAATTGTGCTGTTGCAACTATTCCTGTGCTATGTACCATTCCTGAATACAATCTTGTTTAAACTAAGCTACTGTTAAATACAATGTATTTCAAATAATATACACACACAAAAAAGAAAGTGTGCACTTGGTTAGAGGGAAAATTATATACATATATTCACACGTAAAACAATGTTCTGATAATTATCAAATTTCAATTAAAAGTAAAACATCGTGTAGCCAATACATGTTTGCACATTTTGATACTAAATTTGCCTATTTATTGATTCTATATATAAGTATACAATGTCCCCTCTAACAAAGTGCACACTTTCTTTTTCGTGTGAGTATACATCACTTCTTCTGCCAAATCTTCTAACACCGTATTCAAATAAATCTGGAAAAAGCGAAATATATGACACACTGAATGCTTGGAAGAGACACTACATACCTGTGAATGACGTCATTATATTTGCACACAGTATTCTTCCGCCAAATATTACAGTATGCCCTACTCTTGTCGGAAAGCTATTCATCAATGAAATACCTGGAATGGTGCTGTCAATATAGCGCATCCGGTATATATGTTATATTTGAGTATATTCGCACGATTCGCGATGCATTCATAATAGTCAATGTTAGAAGTTGATGGATTATCTAGTGTATGTGTCGCTTGTTTTTTTATGACGGATAATTAACACCAACAACTATCAGTTTTTTCAGATTTGAAGAATTTCATTTCATTGTTTTTATGTGAATTTATGTTAGTATCTGGCTGTACTATGATAACATGTGTATGTTAGTCTCTGGCTGTACTATGATAGCATGTGAATTTATGTTAGTCTCTGGCTGTACTATGATAACATGTGTATGTTAGTCTCTGGCTGTACTATGATAGCATGTGAATTTATGTTAGTCTCTGGCTGTACTATGATATCATGTGAATTTATGTTAGTATCTGGTTGTACTATGATATCATGTGAATTTATGTTAGTCTCTGGTTGTACTATGATATCATGTGTATTTATGTTAGTTCCTGGTTGTACTATGATATCATGTGTATGTTAGTCTCTGGCTGTACTATGATATCATGTGTATTTATGTTAGTCCCTGGCTGTACTATGATATCATGTTAATGTATGTTAGTCTCTGGTTGTACTATGATAACATGTGAATTTATGTTAGTCTCTGGCTGTACTATGATATCATGTGAATTTATGTTAGTCTCTGGCTGTACTATGATAGCATGTGAAGTTATGTTAGTCTCTGGCTGTACTATGATAGCATGTGAATTTATGTTAGTCCCTGGCTGTACTATGATATCATGTGAATTTATGTTAGTCTCTGGCTGTACTACGATATCATGTGAATTTATGTTAGTCTCTGGCTGTACTACGATAACATGTGAATTTATGTTAGTCTCTGGCTGTACTACGATAGCATGTGAAGTTATGTTAGTCTCTGGCTGTACTATGATAGCATGTGAATTTATGTTAGTCTCTGGCTGTACTACGATAACATGTGAATTTATGTTAGTATCTGGCTGTACTATGATAGCATGTGAATTTATGTTAGTCTCTGGCTGTACTACGATATCATGTGAATTTATGTTAGTCTCTGGCTGTACTATGATAACATGTGAATTTATGTTAGTCTCTGGCTGTACTATGATAACATGTGAATTTATGTTAGTCTCTGGCTGTACTACGATAACCTGTGAATTTATGTTAGTCTCTGGCTGTACTATGATAGCATGTGAATTTATGTTAGTCTCTGGCTGTACTATGATATCATGTGAATTTATGTTAGTCTCTGGCTGTACTACGATATCATGTGAATTTATGTTAGTCTCTGGCTGTACTACGATAACATGTGAATTTATGTTAGTCTCTGGCTGTACTACGATAACATGTGATTAGTCAAGTGAAGTCAAATATTTTATTTTCGTCTCTTCATATCATGCATTATATCAAACATTTATTATAAAACATATAAAAGTAGATACGCCTTTCTTAGCTCATATGAGCTGTGTTGTGTGATATCCAATAATGCGATGATAACGTCACACGACCGGAGAACAACAGATGATAATGTCACACGACCGGAGAACAACAGATGATAATGTCACACGATCGGAGAACAACAGATGATAACGTCACACGACCGGAGAACAACAGCCACTACTTGACCCACTGCGCAATATAACTTATCTACAAGGTTTCTACTACTTATGAGTATTTTCAGATAATGGCGACAGCAAGGATACATCCTTTTCTTTGGGCCCCATTCGTGTTAGCCCCATTTAAGATACATCCCTTACCAACCGTACAAATGTTGGTTTATAATAATACATTACACATGTACCAACATAGACTAATACCACAGTGTTGTTAACATGTATCTAACTGTTCCAGATCCACAAGCCAGATATTGTGCGGTATAAGTGAGGTGCAAGATAGGTGTGGCATATACTGTGGCATGATGAATGGTCCACCATGGGACTTTAACTACTCTTCAGGCACGATTAGGTATCATCCTGTCTCTCTGCATGTAGTCTAAAGTAATGTTAATACGTGGGCGGGAATATTGGTTGCTAAATTGGGAAGATGTGAGATAGAGAGGAGAGTCTGGATAGAGTGGGCTAGGAGTTAGCTGGACGACAAGAGCTGGGATGCGTCGTAATACGATCCTAATGCATAACGTAAATACTTTATGTAACTGTGTGTCGAATTATCCGGTTATCTCGAAGTCGGATCAAAGTCCCGTTTCAGACATTATCATGTTACATATAACTGGCTCCGTTTATATTGAATTTCGTTAAGTTACATTTCGGTTATGTTGAAGTATGTTGTTCTGTACGAAGGATATAGACTTATGTTATGTGACCTAACGGATGTAGACTGTATATGCATACACATATATAATACTCAAATTACACGAAACTGCTTATAATGGTGCATATAAATGAGACACATTATTACCCATTATCATTCGGTAGAACATTAAACACTGTGCCCGAAGGGAACAATGCTATTCAATATGGATTTGTTAAAGACAAACATGGAGTAAGAACGTGAACACCGTCTCTTGTTCTGTTGTATTAATCCATCAAACCGTCGCACATATTCTAATTTCTCTTATACTTGCCAATGAATGATAGAGTTTTCATAGTTTAAGAAAAACTCTATCTTACACCGCTTTGAAACAATGAAACGTGGCATTTTCTCTGCCACTGTTTGAGTTTCGTATTCCTCCGCGGTTACATGTACTATTGTATTTAGCTATTCTGACTATTGTGAACAGATCATTATTAAGTGATATAATTATTATATGAATTTGTTTTTTTTTGTGTCTGTAGTTTTTAATTTTGACAGCAAACAGAAACTAACTTGAAAATTATACAGGAACTATTTCTTATCACGGACGTTCACAATAACATAAGTGGTTGTGCGGTTGTGTAGTGGAGTGCAATGAGGTTCCCAAAAGGGCAATTGAAATGAATACAATTTGAAAACAACTATTATATTAGCCAAAATAATTGGAAATCATAAAAGAAAAAGAAATGTTGTGTTTTAACGCCAGTCGTGGACATAATTATGCATGTCGGTGATCACTCGATTAAATACAACCCTATCTAACACTAATACACACAACTATCCTCTATATATAACCCTAATACACACAACTATCCTCTATATCTAGCCCTAATACACACAACTATCCTCTATATCAAGGACATTTTACAATTCTCTATGCAAGGCGACATGTCTCCACGAGACTGGAGAGTGTCTTTGGTGGTGTCGTGATTAAAATCCAATTAATGGTCGCATTGCAATCATTCTATATTGCATCGTGACCGGATTTTCAAATTTCCCAAAAGACATTCGTAAATTCTCAGACAGTTTATTTCAAATTACGCTATTAATAGAATAGAGTGTGACAAGAAAACGTTGATAGATACAAAAATATAACTCGTTGCCAAGAGGATAAAATGTGTCTATTCGACAGCCGAATAAGTTGTGCAAATGGCATGCAAGTGGCGTTTTTAACCTTTGAAGGACATTCCTTAACCCTTAACCTGGAAGGAATTGCAAACAATTTTGGATCCAGATCAGTCGAGGCGTAGCGCCGCGTCTGGTCAGGATCTATATTGTTTATTATTCAGACAATTGTTTGAGCTTCACTATTCGAATAGCAAACAGCATACAGCTGGTCAGACGTTCTGTGACACAACAGTGCCTTTAGTTGTGATTGGCAGGTTAATGGTTAACAGATGGGCGGTATATTTCTGATTGCCCTCAATTGAGAAGATATCAATACTGTAACAATACAAAGTTTAGTTCACAAAAGACATGTAAACAAACAAACTAAATTAAAAGCGACATTAATTGTGAAAAAGGGAATTTCTATAGCATGTTAATGGTATTATTTCGACCAACATAACCTGCAACAAATATTCTATCTCAGAAGAATGAGCGACCGCTATGCTAGACCACATAGAGCGTTGACAACATCTCAACATTCAGCGGCTATGTATCACACGTGCAAACACACGTGCAAAATAATATGTGTTATTCCACTTGTATGGAAATTGTAGACTAACACATTTTATTTCACTGACACATATCTACATTTCACAGATACATATCTATATTTCACAGATACACATCTATATTTCACTGATACATATCTATATTTCATTGATACATATCTATATTTCATTGATACACATCTATATTTCACTGATACATGTCTATATTTCACTGATACACATCTATTTTTCACAGATACACATCTATATTTCACAGATACACATCTATATTTCACAGATACACATCTATATTTCACAGATACACATCTATATTTCACAGATACATATCTATATTTCATTGATACACATCTATATTTCACAGATACATGTCTATATTTCACAGATACATATCTATATTTCACAGATACACATCTATATTTCACAGATACATATCTATATTTCACAGATACATATCTATATTTCATTGATACACATCTATATTTCACAGATACATGTCTATATTTCACAGATACATATCTATATTTCACTGATACATATCTATATTTCATTGATACATGTCTATATTTCACAGATACATGACTATATTTCACAGATACATGTCTATATTTCACAGATACATGTCTATATTTCACAGATACATATCTATATTTCACTGATACATGTCTATATTTCACAGATACATGTCTATATTTCACAGATACATGTCTATATTTCACAGATACATGTCTATATTTCACTGATACATATCTATATTTCACAGATACATATCTATATTTCACAGATACATATCTATATTTCACAGATACATATCTATATTTCACAGATACATATCTATATTTCACAGATACACATCTATATTTCACAGATACATGTCTATATTTCACAGATACATATCTATATTTCACAGATACATATCTATATTTCACAGATACACATCCATATTTCACAGATACATGTCTATATTTCACAGATACATATCTATATTTCACAGATACATATCTATATTTCACTGATACATATCTATATTTCACAGATACATATCTATATTTCACAGATACATATCTATATTTCACAGATACATGTCTATATTTCATTGATACACATCTATATTTCACAGATACATGTCTATATTTCACAGATACATATCTATATTTCACTGATACATGTCTATATTTCATTGATACACATCTATATTTCACAGATACATATCTATATTTCACAGATACATATCTATATTTCACAGATACATGTCTATATTTCACTGATACATTTCTATATTTCACAGATACATATCTATATTTCACAGATACATATCTATATTTCACAGATACATATCTATATTTCACAGATACATATCTATATTTCACAGATACATATCTATATTTCACTGATAAATATCTATATTTCACAGATACATATCTATATTTCACTGATACATATCTATATTTCACAGATACATATCTATATTTCACTGATACATATCTATATTTCACTGGAAACGTGTCCTCAAATCTGCGTACCATTAGCAACTGTCCATTGGCTTTACCTTAAGTTTGTAACATAAATATATGTTTTGTATTGTACATGTGATAACTATATATCTTATAAATCTAAATATTAAAATGGCCATGCATTGTTTATAATGTAATATATGTGTGTTCGTTATGGATGGATGATATACTGCTAAGGCGGTGTTTCTTTACATGCAAAATAAAACCAATTTATTCTGATATCATAGACTTATCGGTGGTGAATTTATTGTGAATTTATTGTGAATGGACTAAATTCTAAGTAAACAAATTGGAATATTTAAAGAGGTACTATTTCTCTTGAAAATCACTTGACAATTTCACCTGAACAATGTCTGATGAGAATCCGGATGGCGTCGAGAATTCGGATAGTGGTCCGAATGAGACATTGTTGTTATACCTTCAAGAGACTTCGGTCTTTGGCATTAAAGGGCAATGTCAACCACAGCAGTGGCTTGAACATTCTGAACTTTATATTGCGATTGGCGACACAATCCCAGCTTCCCATATCACGGGTCTCCAAAGGATTCGGGGGTTATGGCGAATTTATGTGAAAACAATCGAGGACAAGGTCAAGCCTATGACACAAGGGGTGTTCATAAAGGGTAAACGAGTAAATGTACTAAGGACTGCTCCTGGTCGACTTGACGCAGAAGTAGTCATCAGAGTGAGAGTTAAAAACATTCCCTTGACCACAAATGATGAATTGATCAGGTGTACGCTAACAGAGAAAGGTATTGAAGTTCGTTCGTTATTTCACGAGAAATTACCTGTCCATGACAAGTTAACGAATTGTGAAACAGGAGATAGATTGCTGACCGTTAAATCATCTACCCTGAAAGAGCCTCTGCCCCAATTCATGAACTTCGGAATTTTCTCAGCGTGAGTTATTCACGCAGGGCAATCAAAACAAGGCGACAAAGGTGCTAGGCCAAAGCAATGTTCTAAATGTTTCTCGGACGATCATGTGTTTAGTCAATGCCCAAACGATTGGGTGTGTAGAAATTGCTCTCAAACTGGACATAAGATGTCTGACTGTCCTTTCAATGACAAACACTCTTCTGATAAAGAAGATGAATCGGACACCGAATCTAAGTCAATCAAATCTACATCCAGCCAGGCGCATGTGGACCCGGGAACCGCAACTATTGCTAAGGGATATGACAATCAGACCAAGTCTTTGCCAACGTCACCCACATCAAGTGCCGGTATCGGTCGTGGTGCAGCCCTTCGCCTGGAAATTCAGAAATCAATGGTTGATTTCTTCACTCCAAACATGGACAAACCGAAACTTGTAAATAATCGTTCACCACCAACACCTCCGGAGGAGTATCGTGACAGGATTAACCAGACATCCAGCAAGAAGCATCATAGGAAGAAGTGACTCTCCTCGTGATCATGTGTAATTATGATGTTTATACCAGATAATTGGAAACGTTATGTGGATGTGAGACTGATAAACGCTTCAAACATAGAACGCTACGGACTACCATTATTGCACATAGTGAATAACAAGACTTTCAATTATTGCAATACAAAGTATAATTTATGAAACACAAGTGATATATGAAACTTTTAAAAATATTTATATTTTAAAAATGAACAATTTAGTACATGTATATGACAATACAGACTACATGACTGAAAACCAAACAGTTGTCGAGAAGCCTCTTTTGGCCTTAAATTACTGTATATTGGGTATATCAGGTAGAAATATTTTAATACTGCTATTGTTGTGCATTCAATTTAATCTCGATATATTTATCATATTGCTAGGATGTTCATATCGATGCACGTATAAATCGAAAATTTGTTTTACCATATTACACTTTTGCTCTAAATTCATATTATGGAGAAACAGTATTTTCCCACGCACAATAATTGAAACTATGGTTTGTTTCAAAATTATTACTCAACTTTTCCACTACATCTTAAAGAAGTATCTTAGTTTTGTTTCACTTACAGTATTACAGTGGATAAAAACACAATACGTTTGGACCATTATTGTTCGATATATTAAGTATTTGAAAATTCACGAAGTCACTACTACATTGTACACAGTATTTTTACTTATTCTCTGCTCGATTTTAGTAACTTTAATAGCTAAGGTTTTTCAAGGTCAAGCATCGAGAAAGGTATACATTTTGGTAATTCATATAGACGTACTATCACTTATATTTCTGATTTTCGATAAGTATTACTCTTTTTGCACTAATTACCTCAAACAACCGTGTCAAAATTGTCATAATGTTTATTACCTTAAATTGTGATGGCTACGTCTAATATTCATGTTGGGTCTTTGAATGCCCAAGGTTTGCGCGGTTAACTGAAACGCTTAAGAACTTCGGAATGGATAAAACAGCAAAAAATGGATATAATCTTTTTAATTGAAACGCATTTTACACAAGAAAATTTAAGTGATGTATCTGGTGATTTCAAAGATTTTCATATATACAATTCGTATGGTTCGAATAATAGCAACGGCTGCAGCATTTTAATAAGGAAGTCTTTCAAAGTGGAAAATGAGATATTGAACGCTCTTTCAGATAACGACGGGCGATACATTCTATTGAACTTACGTATAGAAGAAACAACATTTTCTTTGCTTTGTATATATGCGCCAAATGAAAAAAGAAATAGGAACATATTTTTTCAAAATATTAATAAATTACTAGATCAAGAATGTAACGGATTAAAAATCATAGGCGGAGACTTTAATGAACCACTTAATCAGTCCGATAGAGTATCACGTAACACAAATAATATCAAACCAACAGACCATCTTTTAAAACTAATTAAGAATCATAACTTATGCGATATTTGGAAAGTTAAAAATACGAACAAAAATCAATTTACATGGAGGCGTACAAATGGATTTGAAAAAAGCAGAATTGATTGTTGGCTTACAGAAAACAACATTTCGAGCTTAATATCAAACACAGACATAAGACCTGCGCAGATAAGATTCACTGACCATCAAGCAATATCTCTAAATATTTGCCTACCTAACAAGCGCGGTCCTAGTTACTGGAAACTAAATAACACTCTCCTAAACGATATTGAATATAAAACTTTAATGATCAAGAATATTACAGATGTAGAAAACGATGTTAACATTATTAGTATAAATAGCCGGACACGCTGAGAAATAGTTAAATATGAAATTAAAGAAATATCAATTGCTTATTCGAAGAGAAAAGCCAAAATGCGACACGATCATCTAGCAGAAATAGAGGAGCAACTTAAATACTTAAACGTATCTTATGAACAAAATAACTGTGTCGATACTTTAAAACGAATAAAAGACATTGAAACGGAAATCGAAAATTTGCATAGTATGAAGGTTAGTGGTGCAAAGGTTAGATCCAGGGCACAGCTCATTGATGATGGAGAGAGAAACTCTAAATATTTTCATTTGATCGTAAATCTAGACAATCGCGAAAAGTATTAAATAGCTTACTTGTCAACGGAAAACTAACTACAAACTTTGATGACGTCCTTAAAGAAGAAGTAAGATTGTATAGTGATTTATATATAGAAAAGTGTCAGCATGAAAATATTGACGAATATCTCGATACAGTTCGATTTAATAAAACACTTACTGAAAATGAAGCAAATACATGCGAGGGACTAATAACTTTTGAAGTTTCAGAAATGAAACGAAATAAAAGTCCTGGCTATGAGGGTCTATCTGTTGAATTTTATGCCACATTCTGGAACGATATAAAGCATTTATTGATCACAAGTTATAACGAGACATATTCACAACGAATTGTCGGAAACTCAGAAAATAGGTATTATTTCACTACTATACAAAAAAGGCGATCCGAAAAATATCGAGAATTATCACCCCATATCTCTTTTAAATAACGATTATAAGTTACTTACCAAGATATTAGCAATACGGTTACAAAAGGTTTTGCCTTCAATTATAGATTTAGATCAGCAAGGCTACATAAAAAGTCGATTTATTGGAAATAATATTAGACAGATATATGATATTTTACACTATTGTGAAGATACTAATATAGATGGTGCTATTCTTTTTCTAGACTTTCGCAAAGCATTCGATACCGTTAATCACGATTTTTTGTATGAAACTCTTAAAAGATTCAATTTTAAACTAATGTTCATAAACTGGATACAATCTCTGTACAACAACATCATCTCATATATATTAAACAACGGCTGGCTATCTCAAAGTTTTAAGCTATCGTGAGGCCTCAGTCAAGGCTGCAGCATTTCATCACTTCTTTTCATCATCGTTGCTGAAGTTCTAGCAAATAAAATACGCGATAATACTAATATCTCTGGTATTCCTGTTAAAGTTAACAAAGAGCTTTTCAATATAAAACTAACACAACTAGCCGATGACACTAGTTTATTTGTAAAAAACAAGACTGACATCAATAATGTATTTTCAACTATTAACACATTCGGAAAATATTCAGGTTTAACTCTTAACATAAATAAAACTGAAGGCATGTGGATTGGCAAATCTAAATTATCAAATGAAAATGTAGGCGACATTAAATGGAAGAAAACAGTTAAAGCTTTAGGCGTATACTTTGGAACTGATAAAATGGAATGTGAAAAATTAAATTGGGAATCTAAAATTGAATTATGTAAAAGTCTCATTAACCAGTGGAGCAAAAGAAAACTATCGTTTTATGGTAAGGTTACAGTTATAAAATCTATCCTTCTTCCAAAATTTACTTATTTGCTCCAATCTATACATCTACCTAAATCTGTCAAGAATAATCTAAATACTTTATTTTTCCATTTCATATGGAGTAATAAAAGAGAAAAAATCAAAAGTAGTATACTGATAAATAAGATTGAAGATGGCGGAATCAACATGATCGATCTAGATAGTTTCACAGCCATGTTACAAATAAAATGGGTAAAATCACTGCTATCATCAGAAAATGCCAATTGGAAAATAATCCCAAAATATTATTTCGAAAGTTTTGGTACAGATTTCCTCATATTCTACATGAACTTTAACTCAATGAAAAACCTGCCAAATAACATCTGCAAATTTCCTGAGTTCTATAAAGACATCATTCTCAATTGGATAGCCTTTAGAAATATTAACAAACAGCAACCTAAAACATTCTATGATATACGACAGGAAATAATTTGGGGAAATGAGTCAATTAAATACAAAAATAAACCTATACTGTTTAATACTTGGATCAACTCTGGTATAATTTTTGTAAATGATATAATAGACAACAATGGTAAAATTAGCGAAAACATTATTCTAGGCAAATTACGAAATCATTCTAATTGGATATCAGAAATAATGATTCTTAAAAACGCAATACCCAAAACATGGCTTAAGAAAATACAAACGGAAGAATCAACACGAACACGCGTTAAAGTGAATCTAAGACTTCCATATCAAATTTAAAATTTTTGAATAATAAAGCGATATACAATAAACTTTTGCAAAGAAAATCATCGAAACCATACTTGCAGTCATACTGGGAGAATAAATTTGATCTCAAAATACCATGGAAACAATTCTACTCACAAATAAATATGTGTATTGATAACAGATATAAACAGTTTCGATACAAGCTAATTAATAACATTATTGCAAACTGTCATAACCTATACAAATGGCAAATAAACGAAAATCCAAACTGCAGCTTTTGTAAAGTACTAGACGATTTAGACCACTTCTTTATTGAATGTCATTTAATCAAACCCTTTTGGAACAGATTGACGAACACATTTAAATCACTTGGGATTCATAACAATATACACAACTTAAAGAGTGTTGTGCTAGGATACAATTTTGACAATAGTAATTATTGGGAATTTAACATGATTTTGACCATATCGAGCTTTTGCATTTACAAGTCATTCTTCCTAAGTAATCAACGTTCAAATGAATTGAACATTGTTTATACATTTCTTCATGAAATGAGTACACTTAAAGACCATCTAAAATACAAGCGAAAATCGTTTGCATTGATAGACACATTCATAGAGAAGTTTTAGTATTCTTACCATTCAAAGTTCTGAGCTTATTTTAATACAATTAGATTATAAAGAAAACTACATGCTCATCTGATTCAATGTATAATTTTGTTTATATGCTTAAGAGATTGCTTATAAGAGATTCGTTGTTTTATTGAAATTGTCAAACTGTAATTATGTTGATAAATGTTATTATGTAAATGTTGTTATAATCTAAATGAAAGAAAAAAAAATGTTTGTTCGTTATAGTTTTATTAAGTTTTATTAATTTATTGTTATATGTACATAGATGAAACAATAATAACGATTAAAATAATATCATTGTATAGGAGAAAGCAATATGGCACTATATAATTAACAACACTATATACAGAACAGAGGTAACCATACAAGCAGGTTGCTTTCTCCTCAATCCTACATGTATGTACATATAGCCATAGAAGCAGGTTGCTTTCTCCCCAATCTATATGTATGTACATATAACCATACAAGCAGGTTGCTTTCTCTCCAATCCTATATGTATGTACATATAACCATACAAGCAGGTTGCTTTCTCCTCAATCCTACATGTATGTACATATAACCATACAAGCAGGTTGCTTTCTCCTCAATCCTACATGTATGTACATATAGCCATAGAAGCAGGTTGCTTTCTCTCCAATCCTATATGTATGTACATATAACCATACAAGTAGGTGGCTTTCTCCTCTATCCTATATGTATGTACATATAACCATACAAGCAGGTTGCTTTCTCCTCAATCCTACATGTATGTACATATAACCATACAAGCATGATGCTTTCTCCTCAATCCTACATGTATGTACATATAACCATACAAGCAGGTTGCTTTCTCCCCAATCCTACATGTATGTACACCATACAAGCAGGTTGCTTTCTCCTCAATCCTACATGTATGTACATATAACCATACAAGCAGGATGCTTTGTCCTCAATCCTACATGTATGTACATATAACCATAGAAGCAGGTTGCTTTCTCCCCAATCCTATATGTATGTACATATAACAATACAAGCAGGTTGCTTTCTCCTCAATCCTACATGTATGTACATATAACCATACAAGCAGGATGCTTTGTCCTCAATCCTACATGTATGTACATATAACCATAGAAGCAGGTTGCTTTCTCCTCAATCCTACATGTATGTACATATAACCATACAAGCAAGATGCTTTGTCCTCAATCCTACATGTATGTACATATAACCATAGAAGCAGGTTGCTTTCTCCCCAATCCTATATGTATGTACATATTAGATTTTAGAGTATACTGCAATGATACAAACAGAGACCCATTCCAGAGTCTCCTGTGCGTGCATGGTGTAAAACACCGACACGAGACCTAGGTTTCAAATCTCACCCGAAATATTGTATTAGTTCGTTTTAGTATTTTACATAACAGGGTGATCGAACCTGCGACACCTGGGTTTACCACTGGGCAACTGGTCTTATAACGAGCAGGCCATAAGCCTATGCTATTCATAGTACATCCGTTAGCGATACGTGGACTATCTATGTGCAATAGACAAATGTAGGGTTATGTATTATACCCATGTGCTTTATTTGTTTGTTTCTTTTTGTATAAAAGTGCACCAACAGCTTATGTCATATGACGCCTCTTTAAGTTAGTATTGGTGGAAGAAGACCCCGGGTGCCCCTTCGAACAGTATATAAGACACAGACGGGCACCCGGGCACAATCAATGATCTTCCGCTGTGTTAGCTTCCTCACATGAAATAAGTCGACACCAACATTGGGATTCAAACGTACAGCACTAACGGGTAACGTGGTGACGACCACGTAGGCCCAATTGGAAAAACAATATTACATTACAGTAGGTATTTTAATGTTTTGAATAACGTCTATTAACGGTATTAGTTTATACACATTTATTTGAGCTCGATTGCGAAACAAGTTCTTATAACTTTTATCACTCGAGACCTCATTCGGTTTGTTGACATAACAACATAATGTAAATATGGTCGACATGCATGTGTAATACAAAGCGTGCATTCTTAATTAATAACACGATTTATGGTACAGATTAACGTTATATCTCGCATGTGTGCCTATGCATATATCACAGTATCACGCGTTTAGTATTGACTCCAGTGACAAACAAACGTCATTCAAGGAGCGTTAAATGAAATCCTTCTATCATTTTAAAAACTTTGTAGACCGCAAAAACACTGTTTATTTATTCAATGTTAATTTCGAATATATTCGTAAGAATTTGTAGCAGCAATGTTATACGTGAAAAAAAATATTCGTTTTATTTTTGCGATGTAATGTCGCTTTAAACATTATTGAAATATAGCTATAATGCTATTAGAAGTAGTCTGTTTTCATTTCAGCTCTGCTCGTGCATGTACAATGTACATTATAACACCGCTTTAAACATATATATGAAATATAGCTATAATGTTATTAGAAGTAGTCTGTTTTCATGTCAGCTCTGCTCGTGCATATACAATGAACATTATAACACCGCTTTAAACATATATATGAAATATAGGTCGGTATAAACTCAGAATAGCAAGGAAATACTTATCATACATCACTTTTATTAAAATTATAAAGACTTTATCTAACAATCGATGACATAAACTCTCGCATGGAATGTGATTTTTGTTTTCATGAACTTGGACATGACTTCAATGTAGCAACAACAGATACAATCATGTTCATTCAATGGGAAAGCGTAGAGGCCGGCAATCCCATGTTATTGCAGAGCAAACATGAGCACAATATTAAGCATTGCCAGAAAGTACATCTTAACCAATTCGAGGACAGGCTGTTAGTCGCCCAGTGTTTACTGGAATCAGGCCAAACCGAAACCACGTTTGTGGAATGTCTTATTTCTTCTAAATCCCGTAATTCCTTTATAGCAGGAAAGTAATTGGTCACATACCTTGCCTTACCCCTCACTAGACGAGTGTCGGATTATATGTGTTATAACATAATCAAGCCCATTCCCCTCAATGAGCAGTGTAATTCTTCAGTTGATAAATCGGACAATGATCTGCCTAGTAAATTATACAACAGTGTTCACTATTGGTCTATCACAATCTTCACTTATTTCGGTAGAATCTGAAAGAGTAGAGGCAGCGGATCTAATCTGCCTGCTGTTATATGGTATAAGAAGATCCTACTTTCTTGGAAGTGTCACATAACGACAATGATGAACTTGGTATGGATTCAGCCTCATAACCTAGGAGTTGTGAGTTCCAACCCAGCCATGACGATAGTTGTGGTGTCTCTATAAATGTATGGTATGTGCAAAAAGTAAAATAAAGTCTTTCAGGTGGAACTTTAAACCGAGGTCTCGTGTCGGTGCTTTACATCGTTCACGTAAAAAAACCAGAGTAGGCTCTGGAATGGGTCTCTATCTGTATCATTGCACATTCCTCCAAACTCTAAAATGACTAATCTCTTCCGGAGGCATCGAAGACATATTACATATTGGATCCGTTTGAGGCTTATATCTTACTTAAAACACATACTTACATAACGAGATCCTACTAATTAAAAGTGTTGATGTACGCGTAGGATTTAATATAATACTCTGGCCTTTTGACACCAGTCAAATATTAATAATAATGTACTGCAAGTACAAAGGTATGACGTCATGATAGTGTTTTAATTATAGTTATGTATTTACGGTTCATGGCAATGGCATGTTCTATGTTACTTTGCTAATCGTTGTTATTGTTGCTGTTGTTGTTATTATTGTTGTTGTTGTGGTTGTATGATGACACTGGCTATGCGTACAGGAAACTGTTTTCGTCATGTTGTTGTTGTTGTTGTTGTTGTTGTTGTTGTTGTTGTTGTTGTTGTTGTTGTTGTTGTTGTTGTTGTTGTTGTTGTTGTTGTTGTTGTTGTTGTTGTTGTTGTTGTTGTTGTTGTTGTTGTTGTTGGTTGTTGTTGTTGTTGTTGTTGTTGGTTGTTGTTGTTGGTGTTGTTGTTGGTTGTTGTTGTTGTTGTTGTTGTTGGTTGTTGTTGTTGGTTGTTGTTGTTGGTTGTTGTTGTTGTTGTTGTTGTTGGGTTGTTGTTGTTGTGTTGTTGTTGTGGTTGTTGTGTTGTTGTGTTGTTGGTTGTTTGTGTTGTTGTGTTGTTGTTGTGTTGTTGTTGTTGTTGTGTTGTGTTGTTGTTGTTGTTGTGTTGTTGTGTTGTTGTTGTGTTGTGTTGTTGTTGTTGTTGTGTGTTGTGTTGTTGTTGTGTTTGTTGTTGTTGTTGTTGTTGTTGTTGTTGTTGTTGTTGCATGCTGATACTGGCTATGCGTACAGGAAACTGTTTTCGGACGCCCATTACTCTTGATGGCATTTGTATCGATACAACTGTTCCCGTTTGGGATAAAGTTAGACTGGGAAGAGGCGTTGATATTTGCCTGGTCAGTCAAGTGTATAATTATATGTTTATCACTGAGACTATTAATTGAGTCGTATTGAGCGTCTGATAATATCAACTTCATTTTGCCAACAAGTAAATGAGTGAAAAATCTGGTAACTTGTATAGAGTATACATCGCATTCTATCCTTGTGACAGACTTTAACCCAGGCTAGTATAGAGTATGCATCGTATTCTATCCTTGTGACAGTATTAGCATGTCAAATGATAACCACATAACACATAGCGGCATTGTAATTTCGATTAATAATAATAATAATAATAAAGACTTTATTTAACGTGAGAACTCATTTGAACAATTAAGTAAATCTACCACGAAGTCATCAAATAGAATACACGTCCATTGGCAAACTACCACGAGATCATCAGATACAATACACGTCCATTGGCAATCTACCACGAGGTCATCAAATACAACACACGTCCATTGGCAATCTACCACGAGGTCATCAAATACAACACACGTCCATTGGCAATCTACCACGAGGTCATCAAATACAATACACGTCCATTGGCAATCTACCACGAGATCATCAAATACAACACACGTCCGTTGGCAATCTACCACGAGATCATCAAATACAACACACGTCCATTGGCAATCTACCACGAGATCATCAAATACAACACACGTACATTGGCAATCTACTATGAGGTCATCAAATACAATACTCGTCAATTGGCAATCTACCACGAGGTCATCAAATACAACACACGTCCATTGGCAATCTACCACGAGGTCATCAAATACAACACAAGTACATTGGCAATCTACCATGAGGTCATCAAATACAACACACGTCCATTGGCAATCTACCACGAGGTCATCAAATACAACACACGTACATTGGCAATCTACCATGAGGTCATCAAATACAACACACGTCCATTGGCAATCTACCGCGAGGTCATCAAATACAACACACGTCCATTGGCAATCTACCACGAGGTCATCAAATACAATACACGTCCATTGGCAATCTACCATGAGGTCATCAAATACAATACACGTCCATTGGCAATCTACCATGAGGTCATCAAATACAACACCCGTCCATTGGCAATCTACCACGAGGTCATCAAATACAATACACGTCCATTGGCAATCTACCACGAGGTCATCAAATACAATACACGTCCATTGGCAATCTACCAGGAGATCATCAAATACAACACACGTCCATTGGCAATCTACCATGAGGTCATCAAATACAACACACGTCCATTGGCAATCTACCACGAGGTTATCACATACAACACACGTCCATTGGCAATCTATCACGAGGTCACCAAATACAATACACGTCCATTGGCAATCTACCATGAGGTCATCACATACAACACACGTCCATTGGCAATCTACCATGAGGTCATCAAATACAACACACGTCCTTTGGCAATCTGATATGTTAGATTCGGATCCGAATGCGTGTGTCGAATTTGTTCACGCCAGGAAGCTTTCCAACTGGCGTGTAGATCGGGTGTTCTAACCTGGTGTTCTTCCGTGCTTGGAATACTGCTGGAAGGGGCACCCGGGGTCTTCCTCCACCAATACTAGGGAGACTCGACATATCACCTAAGTTGTTAGTTTAAACATCATTTGTTTCAATATCTATATATGTAATTTAACAGCAGTAGACTGAGAGGGGAGTATGTGTTTGTATTTTACGTTTATTTATCGTCGCTACCGGTTGCCCATATGAGCGACGCCTCCTGAAGATATTCGACATTTTAGATTTTTGGAGGATAGTACAATGATACAGAGAGAGAGAGACCCATTCCAGAGTCTCCTCTTGTTCTGTTACGTATACGGTGTAAAGCACCGACACGATACCTCGGTTTAAAGTCCCATCTGAAATACTGTTTATTTTATTAGGGTCAGACATGGGGATAGAACCTGCGATCGCTGAATTACCAGTACAGCGTGTTACCACTGGACTACATATCCGTCTGTCTGAAACGGATTAGAATGAAAGCAAGCTTACATAGCCGAAAGCATTTGGTGTTTAAATTCGCACCTGTTTAGCTTAAGTTTAGGTTTATGTTCGCGGCTATTATTGGAGGAGGGATACCCCAGAGAACTCTACGAACTGATTTTCTGGCACAGAATGGCACCCAGGTAGAACCACCAACCTTCCAAAGCCAGCTTAATAGCGCCATCACTTGATAGAATTATACATCCCGAGTGGGATTCGAGCCTACTGCGGTAGGTGTAAAATTTAAAGTCAATGACCTTAACGTTCACCTAGGCCCATGATACTACTAAATGCAGAGTATTTTGCGTCAGTGCAACGGCATCATAGTTTTATTAATCTCTTGGAAATTACTCTGTTCCTATAATGTTATTAGTGAGACGCTGAAATAATTAACTTCACGTTTTCTTAGAAAATAAATAAAACTTCAAATCGGAAATTAGATACATGTTGAGCGAGTGGATGCCAATGATCTAGCCTGCTGTATGTGTACATATCAATGTAAATACCGTAGTATACATTAAGTATTATTTAAGCGCATAGTGATAGCGTAGTAGTAGTAACTTACACATTGCCTCTTCTCTCTCCCTCGTGGTGATGGATTCCATAAGGAATGAGGTCTCGAGAATGATAAGTTTACGAACTTCTTTCGCAATCGAGCTAAAAATCAATTTGTATAAACTTAGGACATTTTCTTATGTATTGTTATTGTTCATTTTTAAATAAGCTATAGTGACGTCTGTACGATTTTCATATTTGTCACAGCCAATAATCTTCACATATGTGACATATACGATCTCATATGTCACATGGAACATCTGCTGTGAAATTTGTGATCGAGTTGTGTTCACATTTGTCACAACTCATTTGGTCAGGTGTTCTTTTTTTTACAAGAGCATTTATTTCATATATTTGATAGAAAACTATATCAAATGTACCGGAATCTCAAAACCTACCTACACATTTGTCACGTGTCACATCTGAGAGTGAAGAATACGATCGCATTTGTTACATCGGTGTGAAGAGTGTGATCATACAGTATTGCTCGTTCATTGTCACTTCCGAAATTCTTCACACCAGCAACGATCAACTGCATCATACTAATCTACGAAGCTACACACAGCTTAATGGCTATATAAAGTTGTGACTAAATCACACAGTTACTCAAACGACAGTGTCCAGTCGGATGAATATATTTCTGACCGATGGACAGATGTAAGGACAAAAGCTTTTGTGATGAAAATATGGACGAAGTTCATTGGTCCCACTGACGAAGTTCACTGGCCCTACTGACGACGCTCACTGGCCTCACTGACGACGCTCACTGGCCTCACTGACGACGCTCACTGGCCTCACTGACGACGCTCACTGGCCCCACTGACGAAGTTCACTGGCCTCACTGACGAAGTTCACTGGCCTCACTGACGACGCTCGCTGGCCTCACTGACGACGCTCACTGGCCTCACTGACGCCCACTGGCCACACTGACGACGCTCACTGGCCTCACTGACGACGCTCACTGGCCACACTGACGACGCTCACTGGCCTCACTGACGACGCTCACTGCCTCACTGACGACGCTCACTGGCCTCACTGACGAACGCTCACTGGCCTCACTGGACCACGCACGACTCACTGGCCTCACTGACGACGCTCACTGGCCTCACTGACGACGCTCACTGGCCTCACTGACGACGCTCACTGGCCTCACTGACGACGCTCACTGGCCTCACTGACGACGCTCACTGCTCCCACTGACGATGCTCACTGTTCCCACTGACGACGCTCACTGACCTCACTGACGACGCTCACTGGCCTCACTGACGACGCCCACTGGCCTCACTGACGACGCTCACTGGCCTCAATGACGACGCTCACTGGTCCCACTGACGACGCTCACTGGCCTCACTGACGACGCTCACTGGCCTCACTGACGACGCTCACTGGCCTCACTGACGAAGCTCACTGGCCTCACTGACGACGCTCACTGGCCTCACTGACGACGCTCACTGGCCTCACTGACGACGCTCACTGGCCTCACTGACGACGCTCACTGGCCTCACTGACGACGCTCACTGGCCTCACTGACGACGCTCACTGCTCCCACTGACGATGCTCACTGTTCCCATTGACGACGCTCACTGACCTCACTGACGACGCTCACTGGCCTCACTGACGACGCTCACTGGCCTCACTGACATCGCTCACTGGCCTCACTAACTACGCTCACTGGCATCACTGACGACGCTCACTGGCCTCAATGACGACGCTCACTGGCCTCACTGACGACGCTCACTGGCCTCACTGACGAAGTTCACTGGCCTCACTGACGACGCTCGCTGGCCTCACTGACGACGCTCACTGGCCTCACTGTGACGACGCCCACTGGCCTCACTGACGACACTCACTGGCCTCAATGACGACGCTCACTGGTCCCACTGACGACGCTCACTGGCCTCACTGACGACGCTCACTGGTCTCACTGACGACTCTCACTGGTCCCACTGACGACGCTCGCTGGTCCCACTGACGACGCTCACTTGCCTCACTGACGACGCTCACTGGTCCCACTGACGACGCTCACTGGCCTCACTGACGACGCTCACTGGTCCCACTGACGACGCTCACTGGACCCACTGACGGCGCTCACTTGCCTCACTGACGACGCTCACTGGTCCTACTGACGACGCTCACTTGCCTCACTGACGACGCTCACTTGTCCCACTGACGACGCTCACTGGCCTCACTAACGACGCTCACTGGCCTCACTGACGACGCTCACTGGTCCCACTGACGGCGCTCACTTGCCTCACTGACGACGCTCACTGGTCCTACTGACGACGCTCAATTGCCTCACTGACGACGCTCACTGGTCCCACTGACGACGCTCACTGGCCTCACTGACGACGCTCACTGGCCTCACTGACGACGCTCACTGGTCCCACTGACGAAGTTCATTGGTCTCACTGACGACGCTCACTGGTTCCGATGACGACGCTCACTGGCCTCACTGAAGACGCTCACTGGCCTCACTGACGACGCTCACTGGCCTCACTGACGACGCTCACTGGTCTCACTGACGACGCTCACTGGCCTCACTGACGACGCTCACTGGTCTCACTGACGACGCTCACTGGTCCTACTGACGACGCTCACTGACCTCACTGAAGAAGCTCAATGGCCTCACTGGCGAAGTTCATTGATCCTACTGACGAAGTTCATTGGTCCCACTGACGAAGTTCATTGGTCCCACTGACGAAGCTCATTTGTCCCGCTTACACATCCTCTCACCAATGAGACGTATATTAACCAGTAGTACGACACAGAACAATTAGATATGTCGATTACTGACATTAATATAAACAGAACATGGAAATCACAAAATCAAATGCCGATCTCTCGGAGATAAATAGCAACAACACGAAACAGAGCACAGGAGACACAAAATGAAATGCTGATGTCAGCGAGATAAATACAAACATCAATATTAAACAGAATATAAAACACAGATTAAAATGTCACAGAAAAACACATGCCTAGTACATTCGATAACAATCCTGGGACAAATAGGTCTTTCACGAAATGATGAATATTGGGGAATTATTGCCAGTTAAGTCTCACGAATTGGATATGCCAATGCCACACTATAGTATTGCTAAGTACGCCCACGCCTACACTTTGTACTCACACACTTTGTACTCACACACTTTGTACGCCCACACTTTGTACTCCCACACTTTGTACGCCCACACTTTGTACGCCCACACTTTGTACTCCCACACTTTGTACTCCCACACTTTGTACTCCCACACTTTGTACTCACACACTTTGTACGCCCACACTTTGTACTCCCACACTTTGTACTCACACACTTTGTACTCACACACTTTGTACTCCCACACTTTGTACGCCCACACTTTGTACGCCCACACGTGTGATCAACCATGTAGGAAGCACATTTATTAGCATCGATGCACATGTATATATGTAAACGTGAGTACTTCGAACATTTATCTCAATTAAAAGACAGGTCGGCAACTTTATGGCGGTACTTCAACTAAGAACTAGTCCCATGTGTATTCGGCATATTTCAATTCCAAAATGAAATATTTCTCACAGCATTAGCTATTTATGTCAAGGCTTAGTGTAGTGGGTGTGCTTTCCAAGAAAATGCATAGACCAAATAGTCAATGTGATTCAGGTCTCCCGATAAACCTTAATTTGTTGGCCCCTAGTCAACCTAAACCTGACTTATAGCGTCATTTAGTACAGGGCTGTGTCGTTTTCGATCATACATACATTGTTCAGACTACAATTCTAAGAACATGTGTCTGTGTAAGTGAATGTTCGAGTTATATTTCACACGTGAACATTGAAAACTATGATTATCACACGTTGTGCTTTCAATCTTCTTTCGGTGAAATATAATTCTGCCATACACTGAAACAAAACAACTATGTTGTATTTACAATACAATACAATACAATACAATATGTATTGCATTAAACATCAGAAGATGCTTATAGCATCACATATATACACAGTTTACAGAGAAGCATGAAATATAACAGTATAATAGCAATGTAAGGAATGATGGTAATTATCTATTGATTTCTTTTGTGATTTGCATAATAAAATAGTATTTATTGTTTTCAATGTTATTGTCACGCTTGTCACTGCAAAGCATACATTAAAATATCACTAAACTAAGCACGTGCCAAAAGCCTAATAGTCTATCATGTCTGTTACACAGGCGCACGCGAGTGTCTGCAAGCACATTGTTCATCTGGAAATGCAATGTACCAACATCACTATCTAAGTATTATCATCAACGCTGTCAACACCACATACCTCTAAATAAGCTTACAAAAAAAGTAATCTCATCAGAATCTCATCAGGATCTGCACTTTTTGCTAGTAATATTACTATTGTTAGACAAAATTATCCATTTTGATAAATGAACTGGTCCAAATGTAATTTTATTATTAATTTATTGGTCTAAAAATATCACGCATCAGTCCATGTCAGTTACTTGGTATTGAATAGTAAAAATATCACGCATCAGTCCATGTCAGTTACTTGGTATTGAATGGGTAAAATATCACGCATCAGTCCATGTCAGTTACTTGGTATTGAATGGGTAAAATATCACGCATCAGTCCATGTCAGTTACTTGGTATTGAATGGGTAAAATATCACGCATCAGTCCATGTCAGTTACTTGGTATTGAATGGGTAAAATATCACGCATCAGTCCATGTCAGTTACTTGGTATTGAATGGGTAAAATATCACGCATCAGTCCATGTCAGTTACTTGGTATTGAATGGGTAAAATATCACGCATCAGTCCATGTCAGTTACTTGGTATTGAATGGGTAAAATATCACGCATCAGTCCATGTCAGTTACTTGGTATTGAATGGGTAAAATATCACGCATCAGTCCATGTCAGTTACTTGGTATTGAATGGGTAAAATATCACGCATCAGTCCATGTCAGTTACTTGGTATTGAATGGGTAAAATATCACGCATCAGTCCATGTCAGTTACTTGGTATTGAATGGGTAAAATATCACGCATCAGTCCATGTCAGTTACTTGGTATTGAATGGGTAACATATCACGCATCAGTCCATGTCAGTTACTTGGTATTGAATGGCCGTCTCTATTGGAAGCAGCATACGTTGCTGACTGAGTTGTAAGCTAGAAATCTCAATGGATTTGTACCATAACCCGTATTGCCATCGGGAGAACCTATCGAAAATGCGATCCTTAATTCTGAAAGAAAAAGAGTGAATATAAAATCCGTATCAGGATTATATTTTGATATATTTTATTAATTAAATTGTGTGTTTGCCAACCCTATGCGATTCTTGGTTTCCAAGAGTTCAATGCTCTCGTATATTGTGTAGGCGAATCAGGTTGTTAGCTCAATATGCGAAGAAGGCCGTAAATATGTATAGTTGGTTTTGAAGGTACACGGTAAGTCGCAAATATGTACAGTTGATTTTGAAGGTAAGTCGCAAATATGTACAGTTGGTTTTGAAGGTAAGTCGCAAATATGTACAGTTGGTTTTGAAGGTAAGTCGCAAATATGTACAGTTGGTTTTGAAGGTAAGTCGCAAATATGACCTAAATACAATTGAAATGCAAAGTTCGATCTGTTTTACTTTGTGTCAAAGGAATGATTAATGTAAATATAAGTAATGAATCGAGGGTTAACCGTCTCCTGCGTGGTATGAACTACATTGGACGTGTTAACGGTCTCCTGCGCGGTATGAACTACATTCGGACGTGTTTAACGGTCTCATGCGCGGTATGAACTACATTGCACGTGTTTAGCGGTCTCCTGCGCAGTATGAACTACATTGCACGTGTTTAACGGTCACATGCGCGATATGAACTACATTGAACGTGTTTAACGGTCTCATGCGCGGTATGAACTACATTGGACGTGTTTAACGGTCTCCTGCGCGGTATGAACTACATTCGGACGTGTTTAACGGTCTCATGTGCGGTATGAACTACATTGCACGTGTTTAACGGTCTCCTGCGCGATATGAACTACATTGCACGTGTTTAACGGTCTCCTGCGCGGTATGAACTACATTGAACGTGTTTAACGGTCTCCTGCGCGGTATGAACTACATTGAACGTGTTTAACGGTCTCCTGCGCAGTATGAACTACATTGGACGTGTTTAACGGTCTCCTGCGCGATATGAACTACATTGAACGTGCTTAACGGTCTCCTGCGCGGTATCAACTACATTGGACGTGTTTAATGTTAGCAATTTTATATTGGCTTATCACGTTATCCCGTTCTTGCTTAACACTGGCATACATTACCTCTAACTGTTGCCCAGATGTTATTTCACAATGAAGTACCTTTGTGACATCATTGTGGTACTGGTCCAATTGAGTTACTTTTGTATCGACACCGTGCAGTCGTTCTTCCAAATACACATTCATCTTGTCTCCAAGAGTGTCACTAACACAGTGATATTTGTGTGTGTTGAGCTGGACTGTACACGGTGATACGTGTGTGTTGAGCGTGATTGTACACAGTGATACTTGAGTGTGTTGAGCGTGACTGTACACAGTGATACTTGTGTGTGTTTAGCTGGACTGTACACAGTGATACTTGTGTGTGTTTAGCTGGACTGTACACAGTGATACGTGTGTGTGTTGAGCTGGACTGTACACAGTGATACGTGTGTGTGTTTAGCTGGACTGTACACAGTGATACGTGTGTGTGTTGAGCTGGACTGTACACAGTGATACGTGTGTGTGTGTTTAGCTGGACTGTACACAGTGATACTTGTGTGTGTTTAGCTGGACTGTACACAGTGATACGTGTGTGTGTTGAGCTGGACTGTACACAGTGATACGTGTGTGTGTTTAGCTGGACTGTACACAGTGATACGTGTGTGTGTTGAGCTGGACTGTACACAGTGATACTTGTGTGTGTTTAGCTGGACTGTACACAGTGATACTTGTGTGTGTTGAGCTGGACTGTACACAGTGATACTTGTGTGTGTTGAGCTGGACTGTACACGGTGATACTTGTGTGTGTTGAGCGTGACTGTACATAGTGATACGTGTGTGTGTTGAGCGTGACTGTACACGGTGATACTTGTGTGTGTTGAGCGTGACTGTACACAGTGATACTTGTGTGTGTTGAGCGTGACTGTACACAGTGATACTTGTGTGTGTTGAGCGTGACTGTACACAGTGATACTTGTGTGTGTTTAGCGTGACTGTACACAGTGATACTTGTGTGTGTTGAGCGTGACTGTACACAGTGATACTTGTGTGTGTTGAGCTGCACTGTTGCGGCATAGTTTTATTGTTGCTCGTCTTGAACTAAGGATCCCGATGAAAGGCCCACTGTTACAATGATGCAAATATATGTTGCACAATTCAAGTGTGGTTTGTCTACTAGTCAGAACGAGTATTGCAATACAAGTGTTATGTTCGTATTGAGAGCAAACACGAGTATAATATGCAACATGTGTCCTTCAATATATAGACCATTCTTATTTAATAATGTCAACATGTGTGCTTGGGTAGGACGTGTGCAATCTTTCAATTATTACAACTCTGATTATGGTCATCTTACAGCTGCAATATTTAGTACATTATCGTGTGAGTTAATCGGATACGTTTGATGATATAATTCATTGTGATCATTGTTTAAAACTTTATTTGTTTTTCAACGCAAGTTTTAGCAACTTATATTAATCACTGGCGCGGATGAAAGCGTAAATGTGGTCATTCGCGTGGTAGGAAACCGGAGTACCCGGAGAAAACACACCTGTCCGATCAGGCGTCCACCGTACAAGCTCACATACGTCCCGGTCCGAGGATCGAACCCGGTTGCATTGGTGAGAAGCGAGCGCGCTAACCACTGAGCTAATCGTAAGTCGCCGTAAAGAGCGTAGGTCATATGGTGACCTAGTACTCATGCTTTGTACTTGCTATTACTTAATGTTGTATTACGTATTGCTGCTACTGTACATGTATTGCTGCTACTGTACATGTATTGCTGCTACTGTACATGTATTGCTGCTACTGTACATGTATTGCTGCTACTGTACATGTATTGCTGCTACTGTACATGTATTGCTGCTACTGTACATGTATTGCTGCTACTGTACATGTATTGCTGCTACTGTACATGTATTGCTGCTACTGTACATGTATATGATAAATTCAATAAAATATGATTAAACTAAAACCTAGTACTGGTGGATGAAGATCTCGGATGCCCCACCAAGGAGCATTGACCGTTTACTAATGTTGGCAAAACTTGTGGACCAAACCTTTTGTTTTATAAATTTGCTCCATTTAATATATATAATATCTTTTGTTTTATACATGTAAACGATAAATACAATACAATATGATTAATCTAAGCATCATTTGAGGCACGAATGGATGACTGCCAATGAATAAACGCCTTGAAGCTAACGAGTATACAAAAATAAAGGCATTTAGTGAATGCAAGTTGAAGGACTTTATCTTTTTTTGCATACCATTAAATAACAGGACTCCAACGTTGAGTACATTGTTCTTATATTCCTTAGGGCACTTGGCCTATCTAAGCTGTTAACCAGTACTAACTAATGTGTTTGAGTTGCCTTGCTCAATGGCACTACATACATTCCGTGCACTACTATCGAACCGGGCAATGAACACTGATTCCAAATCCGACACTCTACAACTAAATCAATGACGTCATTACGAATAGTCTTAAAGTACATCCATACAAATAATCAAACACACGTTTGCAGTGAGCGAGACATGCGCTAGTGAGCGAGACATGCGCTAGTGAAATCGACTTGCAGTCTGGCATTTATTTACAGGAATGTGTAATATAAACACAATCTATGAAATACAAATAATACATATCAATGATATATACGTGTCTAAGCAATGCTGTGAATTGTCTACACATTTTGAATTCCTTATTGCCAAATACGTTTTGACTGGGCCAGTGTAAATGCCAGATGTAAAAGTTCATACTTTATATAAAGAATAACTCTGGAAAACTGTACCCCGAAACCAAGCGCATTTTATATAGAAATGTCCATCTTATATAATTGTATATAGTTTTGTTTTTAACACGTCTTCCCCTCCACATATATCACTGTGAATTCCATAAAAGTATCCAATTATTAACATTAATTTCGTTGTAAAACACATTGAACACACATCTATGCGTTGTAATCCAGGGATCGCCGGTTCGATCCCCAGTCTGACCCTAATGAAATTAACAGTCTTTCAGATGGGACTTTAAACGGATGTCTCGTGTCTGTGCTGTAGAAGTGTGTGCGAAGAATACTAAGTTGGTTGCCTAATTTAATATATCATGATAAAGGTGTTCATCTTGCTGTTCAAATTGACTGCCATAATTTCTAAAAGTTATTATAAACTTAGATTTTCAAAAACAGATTCAAGATCAATACATTATTAGAACACATGTTATAGAACTCGCCGAAATAAATCAAAGTGCAAATCCAAATGCTTTATGGGAAATAATTAATGCTACAATACGTATTATGAATGAAACAATCAAATCCGTAACCCGGCAAATAGAAACAAGAAGATGAAAACACATTAAAAAGCACCCCCATAATCACCACCCAGCTTGGACTGCGCATATATCGGTGACGTCTCGGAATGGAGACGTAGACAGAATTATGTGTTGGAAAGTTCACTTGTCTGTTATTTAGACGGGATACATTGTACATCACCAACTGCACGAGATCAGTTTTAGTCGCCTTTAATTAACAGGCCACGTGACACAGTGATAGCTAGCATTAGTGTGTTTGGAGTGATGGATGAGGTAGGGTAGGCAATGCAATATATCATACTATAGAAGGGGGTGTCCTAGTATAGGTACAGGGTTATCGGTGCCTAAACAGCTGTGTTGGTACCTTATGGATACAATCTGATGTTCCTGTGATTATTCCGACAGCTTAAGTCATACGACCCCGTGTGCCCCATCCAAGTAGTAAATAATGCACGGAATAATGCACACACGCCAGCTGGACAGTTTTCTCACATGAAATAATTGCACACTATGCACACACGCCAGCTGGACAGTTTTCTCACATGAAATAATTGCACACTATGCACACACGCCAGCTGGACAGTTTTCTCACATGAAATAATTGCACACTCCCAGTTTAAGTTACCTTAGCCACTCCGTCACGGAAGCCCCCCCCCAATTTCTCGGTAATAAATCACAATAGCAATGCAATTAATATTGAGCACACTTGCTTGTTGGCATCAAACTACCGTATTGTTTTCTCTAAGTGTGAAGCTATTCCTGCAACGTTTCCAGAATGTTTCAGTTTCTTTGAAACAAAAATGTGCGCATATTGCAATCATACTGCACGCGCACCAGTAATTCATGATATGTTTTCCCTATTCATCAGTTATTAACATGATTATTGTATGTGGTGTTATAGAGAAATGAAATAATGCAGCACTGAGTAATGCCTGCATTTGTTGCCGAGATAAGGGAGATACGTCGTGGTATGCATATACGGTGTACATTTGTTGCAGAGACAAGGGAGATACGTCGTGGTATGCATATACGGTGTACATGTGTTGCAGAGACAAGGGAGATACGTCGTGGTATGCATATACGGTGTACCTGTGTTGCCGAGACAAGGGAGATACGTCGTGGTATGCATATACGGTGTACATTTGTTGCAGAGACAAGGGAGATACGTCGTGGTATGCATATACGGTGTACACTCTGCTATTACGATATCCATTATGTGTGTATCCATCACGCATTTACCTTTATCACATAGATGTGCTTTGTATTCAGTGCAATACAGCCATGACATATTTGCTTATACGCCCACACCTGTACTTATTCTGAATGGTCGCGGCATGACAGTGACAGCTTGCAATGCGCATTCCACATATACACGTTGTTTGTATTTATTCATTATTTGTTGGATATCAACTGCTTAGATCAATAAAATGCTAAATATGCACTCCTGGCAGTGATTAATAAGATTGTGCGGATTATTTGGGTGAAGCTGTACGATTACCAGGGTATATTTACTACGGCGTACGGATGCGCTAATGTGACCAAGCTCAAAAATATACTGGCAAGCAGAAATGTATTTTTTCTTGAACTTTATTGTTGTTGTTATTGTGGAAATGGGAAATAGCGGATCTTACACACGTGGTGATTACATATACTACTTTATGATACTCGTTGTATTGTGTGTTTTACGTGTATGTATCGTCGCTACCGGTTGCCCATATTCGCGACGTCTCCTGAAGAGATTAGTCATTTTAGATTGTTGGAGGATAGTGCAATGATACAGACAGTAACCCATTCCAGTGTCTCCTCTGGTTCTTTTACGTGCAAGGTGTACAGCACCGACACGAGACCTCGGATTAAAGTCTCATCTGAAAGACTGTTAATATTGTGTACACATGGTGAGATTCTACCCTACAAACATTTATAACAGTCAGTGTTTCTTCGTAACTATCTACGAGTATAGGTATGAAGTTGCTGCCTTGGTCTTTATATAATATATGTTATGGGCACAGACGGATATGTAGTACATTGGTTAATGGTAATCCAGGGATCGCAGGTTAGATCCCTCGTCTGTTAATAATATTAACAGTTATTCAGATGAGACAATAAACCGACACGCATCCACGTAGAACAACCGCACCTTCAACACGTGTGTTTCGAACCTACAGCGATGACGGATAAGTGATTTGAAGTATTGGACCGTAACCACCCGCCACGAATGTGCCTGTCTGTGTTGCTTATTCGCAGATTGTATTCTAATACAAGCTGATGTCCTTCAGTCATGCATTACGATGTTCTGATTATATAGATCTTTATAGCTGCAGAACTGACTCTGCAAGTGCAACCTTGAAATATTTGCACTGATTGCGATAGTATCAAATTATAGTATCATGAACTATTTAGTACAGTTTTTGAATATATATCGTAACCATATGCCCTTGATAGAGACCATTATCACTAACAACCCGCACCAGACACGACCGCGCTGATTTATCCTGGGACTGTACGGATATCGTTACGTTATATAATACAAGCATATTTGACGCAGTGATATCAGCTAGTATGATACTTACATTGAGGCACAACGTTACACTACATTTTGCATAGATCCATCACCGAGTGTAGTGATACATTACACTACATTGTGCATAGATCCATCACCGAGTGTAGTGATACGTTACACTACATTGTGCATAGATCCATCACCGAGTGTAGTGATACATTACACTACATTGTGCATATATCCATCACCGAGTGTAGTGATACGTTACACTACATTGTGCATAGATCCAACACCGAGTGTAGTGATACGTTACACTACATTGTGCATAGATCCATCACCGAGTGTAGTGATACGTTACACTACATTGTGCATAGATCCAACACCGAGTGTAGTGATACGTTACACTACATTGTGCATAGATCCATCACCGAGTGTAGTGATACGTTACACTACATTGTGCATAGATCCATCACCGAGTGTAGTGATACATTACACTACATTGTGCATAGATCCATCACCGAGTGTAGATTTATTTAATGTGTGCTGGAAATGATGATGTTGCGAGTATCTACCCTTACACCGGTAAACATCCGTGCCGGAAGTACTGCTCGGAGTGAAACCCGAGGCGACAACAGTAGCAGTGAGCTAGCTACACACTTACTTCAAGACGATGCCAATAACAACACTAGTATACAGCATACATACTCACCTAGCGACCACAGTAGCAGTGAGCTAACTACACACGTTACTGAACTGAAGAGAAACGACATCGAGTGTACTTGGAAGACAGGTTGCATGCGGTGGAGACCAAACTCCGTGAACTGGATTAACATGACTCTGATGCAACACAGGAGCTTCATAATGAAATAACAAATCGACAACAGTTAGGGGTATACCGATGTGAATATGCAACTTGGTAATGTGATCACCAAGCTTGAGATTGCTAATCAAGATGCAACTTGGTAATGTGGTCATCAAGCTTGAGATTGCTAATCAAGAATATAAGAACAGTGGTGCACAGCTGAACACGAACAAACCAATCAATAGTACCGATGCAGTGAGGCTTTGCAACGTGATGGTTTGTATAAAGAGCAGAGAATAGTGGATCTAGTCACGAGTTTGTCAACGGTCAAAAACCAACACACTATCCGCTTAATCAAGCATGTAAATATGAAGCACCGTTTGTGATTTGTTGCAACTAGACCCACCACCACAGGCACGTACATATGAAGCATCATTTGGGATTTGTTGCAACTAGACCCACCACCACAGGCATGTAAATATGAACCACTATTTGGGATTTGTTACAACTAGACCCACCACCACAGGCATGTAAATATGAACCACTATTTGGGATTTGTTGCAACTAGACCCACCACCGCAGGCATGTAAATATGAACCACTATTTGGGATTTGTTCCAACTAGACCCACCACCGCAGGCATGTAAACACTTGAACATTACTAGAACTCGGGGATTGATGATTTATTCACAACCCATATAGATCGAGCATGTATTCACAGGGGTTTGCGATACTGCCATCATGCTCAATCCGTTTTAATTCATTCCTGTTCATTTATTTGATGAGTTTTAAATTCGCGAAAACAACGCATGCGTGGAAACAATCTAGTCTACAGCATTACTGATATATAATATAATATATAAACAATTAATAAATATCACATGGACAAATATGAACTATTCTTTGCACTATATGAAACCAACAAGCTTGTCACTCACAGCCAGGCCCCTTTTAAATTCATCGCGATGACCATACAATGTTCGAGAACTCTTTCAACTGCCAAACATAACTGGGTCAGGCAACCTCTGTTGACATACTTCTTTGTTAACTGTGACACCAAATGTATGTCACATTTCATTGGTATACAACCCAACTGTAAAGAAATGTCAATTTCGGAAAATCTAATTTCCCTAAGGAAAAGGCTACACTTCTAAGTCTCTAATGGAACCGACAATGAAGTTACAACACAAACTGTGTGAGCCACATACAAGCTATAGCAGGCCATATTAGAAAATAGGACGAATTATGTCTTGTTGCAAATGTCTGAACATTAGAATTATTTACTTATTTCCGTAGTTGTGGAGAGTATGAGTATTCTCCAACAATCTAACACGCACGCACGCACGCACGCACACACACACACTGTATTCTTAACGACTTCAGATACAAATAGTGTTAACACAACATGACGAGCTTACTAACATAATTATGGGACGATTGTAGAGAGGTAGGAGTTCCACATGAGTTCGAGCTATGACATATAGTATTGACCCGGAAGATAACGCCGTGCATAGTTTAGCTACAACTACATGTATTCTGAAACAAGCTGTAATATTAAACCACTTATAATAAACATTCTCGTTGGAGCTGGCATTACCTCCCTTGTCAGATAAATTCCAATGTATACCGAAATGCATAGCTGTCCTTTTAGTTGGAATCCTTTGTTTTTACGGTTGCTACGGTATAATCATTGTGATTTAATCATGACGCATTTTTACAGATAACTACCCATTGGATAAGCTGCAGAATGTCTATCGAGATATAGTAATTTATTAATTCTTAGATGAGAAATTGGATGATAATTGATAGCATGTTGCGCACAGGACGCATTGATATAAACAGAGGGAACCACTTAAGAGGAGGAACTATATACAGTTATGGAGTATTCATGCATAGAACAGAATACAGTCATGTAAAATGTTAATGTTATGAAGTCAACAGACGATTCTATTAAACTCCCGGACAACCCGACTGACGAATCGAGTCTGCCCGTCTTTCACCGTTGTGGCGCCACCTGTCGGATGTTTGCAATGAATAACTGCGAAGAGTACACATCGAGAAAACTAACACAGAATTATTATCTTAAGAATAGACATGGTAAGTCAGTTGTATATATATACTTTATAAGCATTGGTTTGAATGGAAGTGTATCCGAAAAGGTCATAAGCATTGGTTTGAATGGAAGTGTATCCGAAAAGGTCACAATCAACTGGCATTGTGTGTGATGCGTGTGTTTTACGGGGTCTTCCTCCACCAATACTAGTGAGACCATATCACCTAAGTTGTTAGTTTAAACATCATTTGTTTCAGTATCTTTATATGTAATTTAGCAGCAGTAGACTGAAAGGGGAGCATGTGTTTGTGTTTTACGTTTATTTATCGTCGCTACCGGTTGCCCATATGAGCGACGCCTCCTGAAGATATTAGTCATTTTAGATGTTTGGAGGATAATGCAATGATATAGAGAGAGTGACCCATTCCAGAGTCTCCTCTGGTTCTTTTACGTGTATGGTGTATAGCACCGACACGAAACCTCGGTTTAAAGTCCCATCTGAAAGACTATTAATTGTATTAGGGTCAGACGGGGGATCGAACCTGCGATCCCTGGATTACCAGTCCAGCGTGTTACTACTGGACTACAGATATGTCTGTAATTGTGTGTGATACATACACAGTGTGCAATTAACCTTACAAAGGAAGCAGAGACGTCCAACTCGACGTTAATTATTCAGAAAGAATACTCAGCACGTATTTCACTAATCAGCGTTTCATTGTAGCTAGCAGAATACTCACGCAATGTGTCACTTATTTCAGTAATCGGAACCACTAAACCTGTGTACAGGAAATTGGAAGCGTTAGCTTCACGTTGGTTGTGGTCAATGTACCTTATTGATTTCTGATTACAAGATACAATATACTCATAATTTTGTTTCTACGCCACCATGATAGGCATACATTAACATCACTGCTTACTTCTCAATATGCATACCTTTAACATTGCTGCTTACTTCTCAATAGACATACCTCTAACATCACTGCTTACTTCTCAATAGACATACCTCTAACATCACTGCTTACTTCTCAATAGACATACCTCTAACATTGCTGCTTACTTCTCAATAGACATACCTTTAACATTGCTGCTTACTTCTCAATAGACATACCTCTAACATCACTGCTTACTTCTCAATAGACATACCTCTAACATCACTGCTTACTTCTCAATAGACATACCTCTAACATTGCTGCTTACTTCTCAATAGACATACCTTTAACATTGCTGCTTACTTCTCAATAGACATACCTCTAACATCACTGCTTACTTCTCAATAGACATACCTCTAACATCACTGCTTACTTCTCAATAGACATACCTCTAACATTGCTGCTTACTTCTCAATAGACATACCTTTAACATTGCTGCTTACTTCTCAATAGACATACCTCTAACATCACTGCTTACTTCTCAATAGACATACCTCTAACATCACTGCTTACTTCTCAATAGACATACCTCTAACATTGCTGCTTACTTCTCAATAGACATACCTTTAACATTGCTGCTTACTTCTCAATAGACATACCTCTAACATCACTGCTTACTTCTCAATAGACATACCTCTAACATCACTGCTTACTTCTCAATAGACATACCTCTAACATTGCTGCTTACTTCTCAATAGGCATACCTTATAGCATTACTGTTTACTTCTCAATAGGCATACCTCTAACATTGCTGCTTACTTCTCAATAGGCATACATCTAACATTGCTGCTTACTTCTCAATAGGCATACATCTAACATTGCTGCTTACTTCTCAATAGGCATACCTTATAGCATTACTGCTTACTTCTCAATAGGCATACCTCTAACATTGCTGCTTACTTCTCAATAGGCATACATCTAACATTGCTGCTTACTTCTCAATAGGCATACATCTAACATTGCTGCTTACTTCTCGTAGGGCACTTGCCGTCTTTTAGAAATAAATATAGGCAAATTGGTATCAAAATGTGCGAAATATTGGGTAAATTAGTGCAATGTGTGAAATATTGGGTAAATTAGTGCAATGTGTGAAATATTGGGTAAATTAGTGCAATGTGCGAAATATTGGGTAAATTAGTGCAATGTGCGAAATATTGGGTAAATTAGTGCAATGTGTGAAATATTGGGTAAATTAGTGCAATGTGTGAAATATTGGGTAAATTAGTGCAATGTGCGAAATATTGGGTAAATTAGTGCAATGTGCGAAATATTGGGTAAATTAGTGCAATGTGTGAAATATTGGGTAAATTAGTGCAATGTGTGAAATATTGGGTAAATTAGTGCAATGTGCGAAATATTGGGTAAATTAGTGCAATGTGCGAAATATTGGGTAAATTAGTGCAATGTGTGAAATATTGGGTAAATTAGTGCAATGTGTGAAATATTGGGTAAATTAGTGCAATGTGCGAAATATTGGGTAAATTAGTGCAATGTGCGAAATATTGGGTAAATTAGTGCAATGTGTGAAATATTGGGTAAATTAGTGCAATGTGTGAAATATTGGGTAAATTAGTGCAATGTGTGAGGGATTATTTGCTTCACTCATGATAGTAAAATCCACAATTCTAAAAATGTGTAGCGAAAAATAACGCTCAATATAAAAGTACACCGTGTTTTCATTGTGTAAGTATATAAATGTGCATATCTTTATAGTTAATACACATTTAATATAGCTCGATTGCGAAACAACGTCATACAACTTATATTAATCACTCTCGAGAACTCATTCCTGATGGAGAGAGAAGAGAATATGCGGAATTTAAATGTCTTGCCTCAGGGCACACTCGTAACGCCTACATCAGTTCATACCTGAAGCGAGCGCGCTACCAGTGCGCTATCACGACTACCACACTACATATATTTACAGTCTATATAGAAAACAATACATATTATAGTTCCTCTAATAATTCCGATTGACACTACGAAGCAGTATGTATGTTACTGAAACTGTAGTCAAGTACATCCGTAAACAAAAATTAAACAAAACATAACAACATATATTATGTACATTTCCGCACTGCACACTGCCAAGCACTGGAAAGCAAGTATGGACTATTTGTTTAACTACACTACCCACTGCTGGGATACGCCGCTCATATATTTCCCCACTGCTCTCCTCTGCTCACTGCCAGCAATACAAAACTTGAACGAGTCGCTCATCGCTAAATCACACATTTCCTTGCTGAAGCCTAATAATTTTATTGGCTTGCTTCCGGTTACACAACCGGTCCTTAAACAAGTTTCGAAAACAAATAATCAAATTTATTTTATTAAACATAATTTATTTTTAATTTTTTTTTTTATGACTTTGTTTACATATCACTCATTACTAGATCACATCACTCACTGCTATATTACATAACTCACTGCTATATTACATCACTCACTGCTAGATTACATCACTCACTGCTAGATTACATCACTCACTGCTATATTACATCACTCACTGCTAGATCACATCACTCACTGCTATATTACATAACTCACTGCTATATTACATCACTCACTGCTAGATTACATCACTCACTGCTAGATTACATCACTCACTGCTATATTACATCACTCACTGCTAGATCACATCACTCACTGCTATATTACATAACTCACTGCTATATTACATCACTCACTGCTAGATTACATAACTCACTGCTATATTACATCACTCACTGCTAGATCACATCACTCACTGCTATATTACATAACTCACTGCTATATTACATCACTCACTGCTAGATTACATTACTCACTGCTGGATTACATCACTCACTGCTGGATTACATAACTCACTGCTAGATTACATCACTCACTGCTAGATTGCATCACTCACTGCTAGATTACATAACTCACTGCTAGATTGCATCACTCACTGCTAGATTACATCACTCACTGCTATATTACATCACTCACTGCTAGATTACATAACTCACTGCTAGATTGCATCACTCACTGCTAGATTACATCACTCACTGCTGGATTACATCACTCACTGCTATATTACATCACTCACTGCTATATTACATCACTCACTGCTGGATTACATCACTCACAACTGGATTACATCACTCACTGCTAGATTGCATCACTCACTGCTGGATTACATCATTCACTGCTGGATTACATAACTCACTGCTAGATTACATAACTCACTGCTAGATTACATCATAACTCACTGCTAGATTACATAACTCACTGCTAGATTACATAACTCACTGCTAGATTGCATCACTCACTGCTAGATTACATAACTGACTGCTAGATTACATCACTCACTGCTAGATTACATAACTCACTGTTAGATTACATAACTCACTGCTAGATTGCATCACTCACTGCTGGATTACATAACTCACTTCTGGATTACATAACTCACTGCTAGATTGCACCACTCACTGCTGGATTACATAACTTACTGCTGGATTACATAACTCACTGCTGGATTACATAACTCACTGCTGGATTACATAACTCACTGCTCTATTACATAACTCACTGTTAGATTGCACCACTCACTGCTGGATTACATAACTCACTGCTGGATTACATAACTCACTGCTGGATTACATAACTCACTGCTATATTACATAACTCACTGTTAGATTACATCACTCACTGTTCGATTGCATCACTCACTGCTGGATTACATAACTCACTGCTGGATTGCATCACTCACTGTTAGATTACATCACTCACTGTTAGATTGCATCACTCACTGCTGGATTACATAACTCACGGCTGGATTACATCACTCACTGTTAGACTACATCACTCACTGTTAGATTACATCACTCACTGTTAGATTACATCACTCACTGTTAGATTGCATCACTCACTGCTGGATTACATAACTCACTGCTGGATTACATAACTCACTGCTGGATTACATAACTCACTGCTGGATTACATAACTCACTGCTGGATTACATAACTCACTGTTAGATTACATCACTCACTCACTGTTAGATTTCATCACTCACTGCTGGATTACATAACTCACTGCTGGATTACATAACTCACTGTTAGATTACATCACTCACTCACTGTTAGATTTCATCACTCACTGTTAGATTACATCACTCACTGCTAGACTACATCACTCACTGTTAGATTACATCACTCACTGTTAGATTACATCACTCACTGTTAGATTACATAACTCACTGTTAGATTACATCACTCACTGTTAGATTACATCACTCACTGTTAGATTACATCACTCACTGTTAGAGTACAGCACTCACTGTTAGATTACATCACTCACTGTTAGATTACATCACTCACTGTTAGATTACATCACTCACTGTTAGATTACATTACTCACTGTTAGACTACATCACTCACTGTTAGATTACATCACTCACTGTTAGATTACATCACTCACTGTTAGATTACATCACTCACTGTTAGATTACAGCACTCACTGTTAGATTACATCACTCACTGTTAGATTACATCACTCACTGTTAGATTACATCACTCACTGTTAGATTACAGCACTCACTGTTAGATTACATCACTCACTGTTAGATTACATAACTCACTGTTAGATTACATTACTCACTGTTAGATTACATTACTCACTGTTAGATTACATAACTCACTGTTAGATTACATTACTCACTGTTAGATTACATCACTCACTGTTAGATTACATCACTCACTGTTAGATTACATTACTCACTGTTAGATTACATTACTCACTGTTAGATTACATTACTCACTGTTAGATTACATCACTCACTGTTAGATTACATCACTCACTGTTAGATGGCCTTTTCACAATTCGCATACTCATGTTATCGTGGTGCACACTCACGATTGTGTGACACCCGCAGTATATATCACAAGTACAACTCGATACTGACTGTGTATGTCTCGTAATTATCACGAAGCCAAGATCACCGTATAATACGGATATAATACGTAGGAGTGTATGCATTGTATGGAGCCATTGAATTGCAAAACAGAGACATTACAAGAGAACGTGATATCAGAAACAATTACACCTCATTGACAGAGTGTACTGTCTATTATATTTGATGTTCGTATAAAAGATGCACTTGTTCCTTTTACTATTATGTGTGAGATAATGGCTGGTCGTGTCCCATGGTGCCAGTAGGACGGATGTAAATTAGCATTAAAAATGATCTGGAATATCCGACACGAATAGTGACATCATCATAAAACATATCGATGCACACTGCTATAAAACACAACGATGAACTTCGCTTTCTGTGTGGTTATCATGTTTACACAAACAATATATCAGGGTATAAATGCAACGCGATATTGAGGACGATTACACTAGGATATAGTGAAACACGCTTTTATTTTGACTAAGTGATTGTATCTCATTATACCTGGTCGATACCGAATACCTGGATCACCCATATAGTATTTATTTTATTGATTTTCTGTTTATATGCATATTTTACATATCGCGTTGAACAAGTAGGTCAAGTGTTAATGATGTTCTGATTCAATAGCGTTTTTATTGCAGCATTTACATATTCTATTAACACGATCAATAGCATTGTAACGACCAGATTCAATAGTCAAATCAAGGCCACTGAGATTATAAAATAACTGGAAAATTAAAATATTAAAATGAACTTGTTAAGTCTCGAGAAAGTCTCCATTAAGCTTGCCTTCAAGTTCCGCTTGCCTTCAAGTTCCGCTAAAGTGAAAGCTCAACAAGGAGGCATTACTTCCAGCACGAAATGTGTGTGTATGTCAGCAGTATATGTTGCAACAAGTCACGGCAAATGTGCATGTTAGCTGCAATTCTCTTCGATAATAACATACATTCATGACATCAATGCTTCAGTAAAATATAAAAATGATAGAGAGTATGTGTGTGTACGTACACGTTACTGATGCACGGCAGTAAATATCAGATTCGAAACCTCATTCTTATTCCAGGAAAATTGTTTAGCAAATTGTTTTATCACATAACTTTGCTTGTATTCAGTGTAATGCAGTCGTATGTATGTTACGTTTATTTATCGTCGTTACCGTTTGCCCATATGAGCGACGCCTTCTGAGGAGATTAGTCATTTTAGATTTTTGGAGGATAGTGCATTGATACAGACAGAGACCCATTCTAGAGTATTGTCTGGTTCTTGTAAAGTTCGGTAAAGCACCGAAACGAGACCTCGGCTTAAAGTCCCATCTGAAAGACTGTTAATTGTATTAGGGTCGGACGGGGGATCGAACCGACAATCCATGGATTACCAATCCAACGTGTTGCCCACTGGACTACAGATCCGCCTGCGCAATACAGTCATCTCATAATTTCTTATTTATACACACGTGTTATAACACCTGGAAGGATTCAGATTGGATGAGAGAATAATCCTTATAATTTGTAAATTAATATTTCTAGTATGCATATTTCTATTTGAATGGTACGTAGCGTTAATGGTAAGACACACCATGATTTACAAGAAGTATGGACACAATTATAACGCTGTTTAAAACATAAATATAACGCTGCTTTGTGTAGTGACACCATGACAATTTAGCGACGTCATGACAATTTAGCAATTTAGCGACGTCATAACAATTTAGCGACGTCATGACAATTTAGCGACGTCATGACAATGTGTGTGCTGACAGTTGGCATCAAAATGAAAGTATCAACGTTATTATGTGCAAAATAACATTAAATATCCAATACTGGAGATACTCTCAATACGCTTTAAGCTTTCGATTAAATCCATTTTCATTGTGTATACAATAGATATGTACTGTACATTATGAATGATTGTTTAAAATACCCACTATCGTAATGTGATAACAAGGATCTTACACTCCTGATGATTTCATGCACTCGGACATTTTTCAGAAAAATTGGAATCACATGTTTAAATTTTCCCAACCGCTTTACCTTACTATAGTTTCAAGGGGTTATTAACCAAAAGGCTCGCGCTTGATAGCAAAATACCAATATTAATTTCATAAAATATGTCTGATACAGACACAAACTAAATCTCCTTAGTAACAGATCCGGATTGAAATTAATGCATTCCAAAACACGCTCTGAAAGTTGCAGCACAATCAATTGAGACTTTCGCCACGGAGGGTTCCAAATGTCGAACATTCAATCTAGAACCGATGGACAATGTCGAACATGCAATCCAGAACCGATGGACAATGTCGAACATTCAATCCGGAACCGATGGACAATGTCGAACGTTCAATCCAGAACCGATGGACAATGTCGAACATTCAATCCAGAACTATGACAAATGCACCATAGACTCAATGTTTAAAAATAAAAATGGGTAACATATGTTAGTAATTTCATGGGATTCATCTAAGTAAATACAATCTGTCTGCCGACCTACATTATGATAAAATAGTGGTAATGTCATACAGCCGGTGGCACACAAATATTTAAATGAATTCGATATATGATTTCTATACAACAATATCTCTAAAACAAATGCTAACAATTTAACTTAATATTTTACTAATTGAGAACGTTCATATTTGTTTACTGGCACACATATAACGAGAACAATGCAATATTCGACATGCAATCTTAATGGATAGTTTAATGTGTATGCTGTAATATCACGTACTTGCTCTACACTACAGCGTTTTGCATTAGGTAGACACGGAATTCACCGCTACATTAAACAGAAATGGAATAATGTCCATTAATGTAATAAGATGAGTATTTAATACTATTTTCATTTGTCCTAGATTAAACGTCTATTGCAAGTTGGCACGTACTCACGTATAGTCGGATACCAGTCTACTGTTTAAGGAATGACTCGTTCGTATAGTTTTCATTTGTCCTACAGTAAACGTCTATTGCAAGTTGGCACGTACTCACGTATAGTCGGATACCAGTCTACTGTTTAAGGAATGAATCGTTCGTATAGTTTTCATTTGTCCTAGATTAAACGTCTATTGCAAGTTGGCAGGTACTCACGTATAGTCGGATACAGTCTACTATTTAAGGAATGACTCGTTCGTATAGTTTTCATCTGTCCTACATTAAACGTCTATTGCAAGTTGGCACGTACTCACGTATAGTCGGATACCAGTCTACTGTTTAAGGAATGACTCGTTCGTATAGTTTCCATTTATCCTAGATTAAACGTCTATTGTAAGTTGGCACGTACTCACATATAGTCGGATACCAGTCTACTATTTAAGGAATGACTCGTTCGTATAGCTTTCATTTGTCCTACATTAAACGTCTATTGCAAGTTGGCACGTACTCGCGTATAATCGGATAACAGTCTACTATTTAAGGAATGAATCGCGGGATAATATTTTCCATCGGAGTATAAACTACGTTGGGCGTGTGTAAAGTGTATGTAGGTCCAATATAGTCATATTTTCCATCGGAGTATAAACTACGTTGGGCGTGTGTAAAGTGTATGTAGGTCCAATATAGTCATATTTTCCATCGGAGTATAAACTACGTTGGGCGTGTGTAAAGTGTATGTAGGTCCAATATAGTCATATTTTCCATCGGAGTATAAACTACGATGGGCGTGTGTAAAGTGTATGTAGGTCCAATATAGTCATATTTTCCATCAGAACATGAATTACATTGGGCGTGCTTACATGGTGTGTAGGTCGAAAACCTCGCCGCTAACTCAAAGCACGCCCACTGGAATATTTGATTAACCTGCGTATAGGTTTAAAGGCATAGAGGATATACTAATAAACACAACTCTTCTTTTTATTTTATTATTTCGAATGACTTTGGCTAATTTAATATTTGTTTTCAAATTTTATTCATTTGTACTGCTCTCTCTGGAGCCTCATTGCACTATGTGACACAACCGCACAACCACTTCATATAGTGTGAACGTCCGTAATAATAAATAGTTCTCCTGTATAACTTTCAAGTTAGTTTCTGTTTTCTGTCAACATTTAAATTACAGACAAAACACATGCATTAGAATTTATTACTTAATGATTAACCTCTTCATGACAATAGAAAATAGTTAAAATATAAAAGTACATCTAACCGCGCAGGAATATGAAACCCAACAGGTGGCAGAGAAAATGTCATATTTCAATCCTTCAAAGTGATGTAAGATTTATTCACTGAGAACATTCTATCATTCACTGGAAAGCATAAAAGAAATACCCCTGTTCAAAGTGATAGTCACAATTTCTAAACAGTTACACATACACATGTACTCGGCACACAATCAGGTACACAATCAGGTACACAATCAGGTACATCAGGTACACAATCAGGTACACAATCAGGTACACAATCGGGTACACAATCAGATACACAATCAGGTACACAATCGGGTACACAATCAGGTACACAATCAGGTACACCATCATACACACTCAGGTACACAATCAGGTACACCATCATATACAATCAGGTACACAATCAGGTACACCATCAGGTACACAAGCAGGTACACAATCATGTACACACTCAGGTACACAAGCAGGTACACAATCAGGTACACCATCAGGTACACCATCAGGTACACAATCAGATACACAATCATGTACACAAGCAGGTACACAATCGGGTACACAATCAGGTACACAATCAGGTACACCATCATATACAATCAGGTACACAATCAGGTACACCATCAGGTACACCATCAGGTACACAATCAGGTACACACTCAGGTACACAAGCAGGTACACAATCAGGTACACCATCAGGTACACAAGCAAGCAGGTACACAATCAGGTACACAAGCAGGTACACAATCAGGTACACAATCAGGTACACAATCAGGTACACAAGCAGTATTATACTAGGTTGGTGTAGTCGGCTGTCCGGTTAGCGCAGTTGTTAGCGTGTTCGCTTCTCACCAATACAAACCGGGTTCGATCCTCGGACCGGGAAGTATGTGAGATGGTACGGTGGTCACCAGATCGGACAGGTGGGATTTCTCCGGGTACTCAGGTTTCCTCCTACACGAATGACCACATTTACACTTTCATCCGCGCCAACGAGAGTGATTAATATAAGTTGTTAAAACTTGCTTCGCAATCGTTGTAAAATAGATAAAGATTAAACATTAAACACTAGGTTAGTCGTTTTTCATTCGGCTATCTTCGGAGCTCTGTTTCATAATATCAATAGCAATAACTGTGCCTAGATCACTTTTAAAATGGTTATTTAATATTGCTGGCATATAAAATGCAACACTCGCAAACAATTCATTTTGTGTTGTTGATGAACATGATTTGATCTTTAACCCATTCAACACCAAGTAACTCACATGGACTGGTCCATGATATTCATAAACCAATAGATGAATCAGAAAATCACATTTGGACAAGTTCATTTATCAAAATGGGTAATTATGTCTAAAAATAGTCATATTACTGGCAACAAGTGCAGATCCTGATGAGACGGCTCGTCACGAGCCGGCTCATCTGGATCTACACTTTTTGTAAGCCTATTTAGAGGTCAGCGGTGTTGAAAGGGTTAAGGGAGAAACGTATACGGTTTGAGGACTTGTAGAATGGATGTTACTATAGGAAAATGCATTGTCGCTATTCTAGATCAAACACACGAGTGTTTTGATTTACCTCGCATATCTATGTCGCATGTCTATGTCGCATGTCTATGTCGCAGATCTATGTCGCATGTCTATGTTGCATGTCTATGTCGCAGATCTATGTCGCATGTCTATGTCGCATGTCTATGTCGCATGTATATGTCGCATGGCTATGTCGCCTGGCTATGTCGCATGTCTATGTCTATGTCGCATGTCTATGTCGCATGTCTATGTCGCATATCTATGTCGCATGTATATGTCGCATGTCTATGTCGCAGATCTATGTCGCATGTCTATGTCGCATGTCTATGTCGCATGTCTATGTCGCATTGCTATGTCGCATGTCTATGTCGCATGTCTATGTCGCATGTCTATGTCGCATGTCTATGTCGCATGTCTGTGTCGCATGTCTATGTCGCATGGCTATGTCACATGTCTATGTCGCATGTCTATGTCGCATGTCTATATCGCATGTCAATGTCGCATGTCTATGTCGCATGGTTATGTCGCATCGCTATGTCGCATGGTTATGTCGCATGTCTATGTCGCATGTCTATGTCGCATGGCTATATCGCATGTCTATGTCGCATGTCTATGTCGCATGTCTATGTCGCATGTCTGTGTCGCATGTCTATGTCGCATGTCTATGTCGCATGTCTATGTCGCATGTCTATGTCGCATGGCTATGTCGCATGTCTATGTCGCATGTCTGTGTCGCATGTCTATGTCGCATGTCTATGTCGCATGTCTATGTCGCATGTCTATATCGCATGGCTATGTCGCATGGCTATGTCGCATGTCTATGTCGCATGTCTATGTCGCATGTCTATGTCGCATGTCTATGTCGCATGTCTGTGTCGCATGTCTATGTCGCATGTCTATGTCGCATGTCTATGTCGCATGGCTATGTCGCATGGCTATGTCGCATGGCTATGTCGCATGTCTATGTCGCATGTCTATGTCGCTGTCTATGTCGCATGTCTATGTTGCATGGCTAACATCAACACTATTATACGAGAGGAGTTATGCGAACAAGATCTAGTGACAGCAATCGGCAATTACATCTCGTGTGAACAATGCATTACGGCCATGGTGGCAAATCAACAGAACAACATAATTATGAGGTATGAATGCACCAGCAGATAGTATAGTTAAATCCTCCTCCTACGTGGTTAAGGTCGCTGACTCGTATACCACTGTAATATATCATCACTGATTGTCACAGGTCCGCCTTCGTGGTCCAGTGGTTAAGGTAGCTGACTCGTATACCACTGTAATATATCATCACTGATTGTCACGGGTCCGCCTCCGTGGTCCAGTGGTTAAGGTCGCTGACTCGTATACCACTGTAATATATCATCACTGATGGTCACGGGTTCGAGCCCGATTAAGACCCTATCTCTGTATGTGATAAAGTTAACAGTTTCTTACGGAGGTTGGTGCACCAAGTACTGGTTAACCGCTGGAGCCTGCATAGGAAAGGTGATGTTAGGTAAACTGCCAGTCGCTCAAGTGGGCAACGTAAAATAAACTTAAATTTAAAAAAGATTTAAATATGTATAGTGTCTCATTTATATGAAACAGTTGGCAGTTTCTTACGGAGGTCGGTGCACCAAGTACTGGTTAACCGTTGGAGCCTGCCCAGGAAAGGTGTTGTTAGGTAAACTGCCCGCCGGCGATATAGCCCAAAATGGTGCTGATGCAGGCGTAAAACCCGAAATATAAATAAAAAGTAAATATAAATTAAATCTGTATGTTGCAGCTCTATCTATAAATGGGTGATAACGTTTTGATTGTTTTATATAAATATCACCCATGCAATCACGTTAATAACCAACTAGGGTCGTTGTTAAGAATGCAATTCTTCACTAAACACACAAATAAAATAATGTAAATATTTCCGACACGGCACGTCATATGCATAGATGCTGTTGTATCGAAGTAGGTTAGTTTACCGTAAGTCACATACTACGGGCTTATTACACCTACATATCCTCGTATTGCGTCCGTATCACGACAGAGAAAAGTGAATACAACGCGATGAACACGCCCTGTATGGCGTGATGGCTCATTGATACTCACTGAGAACATGATAAGGACGGTGCATTGATACTCGTTGAGAACATGATAGGGTCGGCGCATTGATACTTGTTGAGAACATGATACGGACGGCGCATTGATACTTGTTGAGAACATGATAGGGACGGCGCATTGATACTTGTTGAGAACATGATAGAGACGGCGCATTGATACTTGTTGAGAACATGATAGGGACAGCGCATTGATACGTGTTGAGAACATGATAGGGACGGTGCAGTTATACGTTTTGAGAACATGATAGGGACGGCGCATTGATACTTGTTGAGAACATGATAGGGACGGCGCATTGATACTTGTTGAGAACATGATAGGGACAGCGCATTGATACGTGTTGAGAACATGATAGGGTCGGCGCATTGATACCTGTTGAAAACATGATAGGGACGGCGCATTGATACTTGTTGAGAACATGAATGGGTCGGCGCATTGATACTTGTTGAGAACATGATAAGGACGGCACATTGATACTTGTTGAGAACATGATAGGGACGGCGCATTGATACTTGTTGAGAACATGATAGGGACGGTGCATTGATACTTGTTGAGAACATGATAGGGACGGTGCATTGATACTTGTTGAGAACATGATAGGGACGGTGCATTGATACTTGTTGAGAACATGATAGGGACGGCACATTGATACTTGTTGAGAACATGATAGGGACAGCGTATTGATACTATACTTATTGAGAACATGAAAGGGACGACGCATTGATGCTTGTTGAGAACATGATAGGGACGGCGCATTGATACTTGTTGAGAACATGATATGTCCCGGAGCATTGATACTTGTTGAGAACATGATAGGGACGGCACATTGATACTTGTTGAGAACATGATAGGGACGGTGCAGTGATACTATACTTGTTGAGAGCATGATAGGGACGGCGCATTGATACTTGTTGAGAACATGATAGGGACGGCGCATTGATACTTGTTGAGAACATGATAGGGACGGCGCATTGATGCTTGTTGAGAACATGATAGGATCGGCGCATTGATACCTGTTGAAAACATGATAGGGACGGCGCATTGATACTTGTTGAGAACATGAATGGGTCGGCGCATTGATACTTGTTGAGAACATGATAGGGACGGCACATTGATACTTGTTGAGAACATGATAGGGACGGCGCATTGATACTTGTTGAGAACATGATAGGGACGGTGCATTGATACTTGTTGAGAACATGATAGGGACGGTGCATTGATACTTGTTGAGAACATGATAGGGACGGTGCATTGATACTTGTTGAGAACATGATAGGGACGGCACATTGATACTTGTTGAGAACATGATAGGGACAGCGCATTGATACTATACTTATTGAGAACATGAAAGGGACGGCGCATTGATGCTTGTTGAGAACATGATAGGGACGGCGCATTGATACTTGTTGAGAACATGATATGTCCCGGCGCATTGATACTTGTTGAGAACATGATAGGGACGGCGCATTGATACTTGTTGAGAACATGATATGTCCCGGCGCATTGATACTTGTTGAGAACATGATAGGGACGGCACATTGATACTTGTTGAGAACATGATAGGGACGGTGCAGTGATACTATACTTGTTGAGAGCATGATAGGGACGGCGCATTGATACTTGTTGAGAACATGATAGGGACGGTGCAGTGATACTATACTTGTTGAGAACATGATAGGGACGGCGCATTGATACTTGTTGAGAACATGATAGGGACAGCGCATTGATACTATACTTATTGAGAACATGAAAGGGACGGCGCATTGATGCTTGTTGAGAACATGATAGGGACGGCGCATTGATACTTGTTGAGAACATGATATGTCCCGGCGCATTGATACTTGTTGAGAACATGATAGGGACGGCACATTGATACTTGTTGAGAACATGATAGGGACGGTGCAGTGATACTATACTTGTTGAGAGCATGATAGGGACGGCGCATTGATACTTGTTGAGAACATGATAGGGACGGTGCAGTGATACTATACTTGTTGAGAACATGATAGGGACGGCGCATTGATACTTGTTGAGAACATGATAGGGACAGCGCATTGATACTATACTTATTGAGAACATGAAAGGGACGGCGCATTGATGCTTGTTGAGAACATGATAGGGACGGCGCATTGATACTTGTTGAGAACATGATATGTCCCGGCGCATTGATACTTGTTGAGAACATGATAGGGACGGCACATTGATACTTGTTGAGAACATGATAGGGACGGCACATTGATACTTGTTGAGAACATGATAGGGACGGCGCATTGATACTTGTTGAGAACATGATAGGGACGGCGCATTGATACTTGTTGAGAACATGATAGGGACGGCGCATTGATACTTGTTGAGAACATGATAGGGACGGCGCATTGATACTTGTTGAGAACATGATACGGCGCATTGATACTTGTTGAGAACATGATAAGGACGGCACATTGATACTTGTTGAGAACATGATAGGGTCGGCGCATTGATACTATACTTGTTGAGAACATGATAGGGTCGGCACATTGATACTTGTTGAGAACATGATAGGGACGGCACATTGATACTTGTTGAGAACATGATAGGGACGGCACATTGATACTTGTTGAGAACATGATAGGGACGGCGCATTGATACTTGTTGAGAACATGATAGGGACGGTGCAGTGATACTATACTTGTTGAGAGCATGATAGGGACGGCGCATTGATACTTGTTGAGAACATGATAGGGACGGCGCATTGATACTATACTTGTTGAGAACATGATAGGGACGGCGCATTGATACTTGTTGAGAACATGATAGGGACGGCGCATTGATACTTGTTGAGAACATGATAAGGACGGCACATTGATACTTGTTGAGAACATGATAGGGACGGCGCATTGATGCTTGTTGAGAACATGATAGGGACGGCGCATTGATACTTGTTGAGAACATGATAGGGTCGGCACATTGATACTTGTTGAGAACATGATAGGGACGGCGCATTGATACTTGTTGAGAACATGATAGGGACGGCGCATTGATGCTTGTTGAGAACATGATAGGGACGGCGCATTGATACTTGTTGAGAACATGATATGTCCCGGCGCATTGATACTTGTTGATCACATGATAGGGACAAACACTAAATTCCCTGAACGTCAAACCGCATGGTACCTGAGTGTATTGACACATCACTGAAAAATGATTTTGTGCAAAAATAAAAATCGTTATGTTTCTATATTTATATATGCTTGAAATCAATAGTCGCTATATTTCTTCATTTATTATCTTATCATGTCGTGGCTAATGTTGATAGAACGTGCGGCCCGATCCGTCTGCCTTTCTTTATATTGTTTTATGTTGTATTCACATGTAAAACGAATTGAGCAATGCAATTTGATTAAACATAAACAAGTGCTAATTGACAGGACCGGGTATTAGTGCGTGTATATGTACTAGATATGCTACACGATTTGAATATAACATTGTTTTATATGATAGTATATATCCTGTAGACATCAAACGCAATGCCGCATCGCCTCTTCTCTCTCTCTCCCTCGTGTAGCATCGCCTCTTCTCTCTCTCTCCCTCGTGCCGCATCGCCTCTTCTATCTCTCCCTCGTGCAGCATCGCCTCTTCTCTCTCTCCCTCGTGCCGCATCGCCTCTTATCCCTCTCTCCTTCGTGCAGCATCGTCTCTTCTCTCTCTCCCTCGTGCAGCATCGCCTCTTCTCTCTCTCCCTCGTGCCGCATCGCCTCTTATCCCTCTCTCCTTCGTGCAGCATCGTCTCTTCTCTCTCTCCCTCGTGCAGCATCGCCTCTTCTCTCTCCCTCGTGCAGCATCGCCTCTTCTCTCTCTCCCTCGTTCAGCATCGCCTCTTTTCTCTCACCCTCGTGCCACATCGCCTCTTCTATCTCTCTCCCTCTTGCAGCATCGCCTCTTCTCTCTCTCCCTCGTGCAGCATCGCCTCTTTTCTCTCTCCCTCGTGCAGCATCGCCTCTTCTCTCTCCTCTCTCTCTCTCTCTCTCTCTCTCTCTCTCTCTCTCTCTCCCTCGTGCAGCATTGCCACTTCTCTCTCTCTCTCCCTCGTGGCAATGGATTCCACCAGAAATGAGCTATATCTCTCTCTCTATCTCTCTCTCTCTATCTCTCTATCTCTCTCTCTCTCTCTCTCGACTAATCTAATGTTGTTAACCTTGTTTCGCAATCGAGCTAAATAAAATGTATATATACCACACATACGAATTGCAGTTTTCCCCTAAGATCCTAAGTGCAGATGTATATTGATCTTTTCTCTTTCGTTACACATTTTAGAATTATGGATCTTACTATCATAAGTGAAGACAATTAATCTTCACATATTGCACTAGTTTACCCAATATTTCGCACATTTTGATACCAAATTTGCCTATATATTTTCCTAAAATGATAGAAAATGTACCCCTAAGTCAAGTGCACAGTGTCTTTTATGTGTCAAGTTTATATTGATCATAGGCGGCGATATTCTGATATGCAGACATAACCGATTGAAATATTGCTGAGTTGATTTTTATTCAGATGAACGCATTCGTTTGTCTTTAGCTGTGAAATTGTATCTGGCTATGAAACTAGTAAATCTCAATATATGCAAGGCAGAGGCAGACATTACGTCATACTGTGTGTAATAATACCGAACACGTACAGAATGATTAATTTGCTATTCTAGTAGACGGATATCCCATGTTATTTTATATAAGTAGTCCATATAAGCATTTCAGAATATTTTAAAAAGAATATTACTTTGGATTACATACACAGCAAACAAATGAAATTCGATTGAAAGCGACATATTTTTAATATTTATTTTAAGAAATTAATCGCGGGTTAATAGTTTCCATTGGGATATGACCTAGATTGGGCATGGTTACAGTATGTGTAGGCCGAAAGGCATCCACGCTAACGTTAGATACGCCCAATGTAGTTCATACACCGATGGAAATTATTAACTCGCGATTCATTACATGTACTTATATTTACATTAATTATTCTGTTTAATGACAAAGAAACATAATGCACACTTGTCATTTAAAATGTATTTAGTCCAGATTTGCGATTTTACGCATGTCGGTTCTGGTGAATAGATCAACATTGGACCAACGTAAACTCTATGTATGTGGGACGTAGACATGTTTTCCTGGACAAGCATAGCCGACCTAAGTGGTTAACCAGTACTAAGCAATGCGTGTTAGGTGCCTTGCTCAATTACACTACATACGTGTCATGACGCTCTACCACTCGACCATGGATGTCACACTGTAATACATGAACGCTATCCAACTCTGCGAATGTGCATGCCCGTATATTCGAGTACGCATATCATTAGTAAGGAAATTCATACGAACATGGATACAAACAGGGTATAGGTTACTCACCATGTATTTAAGTACGGTACGTAGATACAACAGGAGACTTCATGAGCGTAGTGGTCTATGAGCGTAGTGGTCTATGAGCGTGGTGGTCTATGAGCGTAGTGGTCTATGAGCGTAGTGGTCTATGAGCGTAGAGGTCTATGAGCGTAGTGGTCTATGAGCGTAGTGGTCTATGAGCGTAGTGGTCTATGAGCGTGGTGGTCTATGAGCGTAGTGGTCTATGAGCGTAGAGTGTAGTGGTCTATGAGCGTGGTGGTCTATGAGCGTAGTGGTCTATGAGCGTAGAGCGTAGTGGTCTATGAGCATGGTGGTCTATGAGTGTAGTGGTCTATGAGCGTAGTGGTCTATGAGCGTAGTGGTCTATGAGCATGGTGGTCTATGAGTGTAGTGGTCTATGAGCGTAGTGGTCTATGAGCGTAGTGGTCTATGAGCATGGTGGTCTATGAGTGTAGTGGTCTATGAGCGTAGTGGTCTATGAGCGTAGTGGTCTATGAGCATGGTGGTCTATGAGTGTAGTGGTCTATGAGCGTAGTGGTCTATGAGCGTAGTGGTCTATGAGCATGGTGGTCTATGAGTGTAGTGGTCTATGAGCGTAGTGGTCTATGAGCGTAGTGGTCTATGAGCATGGTGGTCTATGAGTGTAGTGGTCTATGAGCGTCGTGGTACTAAATTATAATTATTCGAATGTCAATTATATAAGAAACACGGACAGGAGCGCATATGAATATAAATAACAAGAACAACTATTACATATAAATATGTAATAGAAGGACGATTGAAAACTCACTCTGCATAATACACACTCGGATAGTGTATTGAGTGAATGTATATAAATATGTAATATAAGGACGATTGAAAACTCACTCTGCATAATGCACACCCGGATATTGAGTGAATGTATATACATTATGAAGTGCATAATTTAGTAATTAAATGCAAACATATTGACAATAACATGAATACCCTGTCCAACATAATAAGTTGGAACATCCGCGAATCATATGGGAACCAAATATTGTTGTAGAATTTCAACTACGTAAATAGATTGACCTGGCCATTTCTGGCTTCTAGCTCAAGCCTGTATTTCTATGCGCACACTAGTGAAAGCTTGGAACTAGTTCACTGAAAACAATTATACACTTTTAATACATATAATACGAATACATAGCAGTAATTCTTATCACATCAATTCCCATTCGTCCAGAAAAAACATGTCTCCATATAAGATGATTAATATAATTAAGTCAATATATGCTAACGTTAAATCGTTAAGTTGTCTTCAAACGTGCATGGAAGTCGTGATAGCATAGTGGGTGCGCGTTCGCTTCAGGTGCGAACGGTCCGGTGTTCGAACCCCGCTGGAGCCATTACGATTGTGCCCTTAGGCAAGGCATTTAAATTCCACGTTGCCTCTTCTCTCTCCTTCATGGCGATGTATTTACATCAGGAATGAGGTCTCGAGAGTGATTCCTATAAGTTGAAAGAACTTGCTTCGCAATCGAGCTAAAATAAATTTGTATAAACTAAACGTGCATTGGTCTGACTCTTTTGATGTATCAATTGGTCTAAAGCAAGGGGAACCACTCTCGCCGATACTTTTTATTTTGTTTATAAATGACATAAGTACTAGACGTATTGATTTTAACAATTTAAGTGAGATTGATCCAGATCAGCTATCTATGTATATGCTACTATTTGCTGACGATATTGCGCTTTTTACTACTGATCATGTTAATCCACACAATATATACGCATATTCGAACAAATAGGGACTGAACATTAATGTGAACAAAACTAAAATATGTATCTTTGAAAAAAGAGACATAGTTTACAATGGTTTATTAACAATTCTAACACGACCCAGCTAATAACATACATACTTGTAGAGTAAAATCTACCTCGGGTTATTCTGCGATATACCTACCTTGAATTATGCTGCGCGCGCATAGTGTTTTGGCTATTCCATTTATACAATGCGTGTAAAGTTTTATGAATGAAAGTCACGTGATGTTTGTAAATACTACCGTGGGAATTCGCGGAAGTGAGCTATTTTTAGAATCAGATAATCTCTTGTCCGTCTTGTTTTTCTGTTAAGTAACGTTTCAGTTACTATTCTGTACAGTTTTATTTGACAAAATAAATAAATTATTGATCAGTTACAACTTTTGTTCATTTATGCACTAGATTGATATTTTCCATAAAACATAACGTCATCACCCCTTACGCGGAGTAAAGTGAAGAAAATACTCCTTTGATTCTCGTCTAAAATTATTAGAAGTAAGTCGTGTTAGAATCGAACTAATACGTATCAACCGTGGTATATCGCAGAATAACTCTCGTTTGTCGTTCTTATGCGTAGAAATATATCACTCAGGCCGAACGATATACCACGGTTGATACTTATTATTTCTTAATGAACTGGTGGACATTGTTGATAAATTCTGTTATCTTGGCATCACGTTTTCCTATACGGGAAACATGTTAAATACTGTTTAAGACTTTGTTCGAACAGGCATTAAAGCCTTATAATAGCCTTCTCTCTATTTTTGGAAGGGTTAATCTAGATATTAAAACTAAATTAGCACTTTTTGATTCAATGGTTGTACCTATAATATGGCTCAGATGTGTGAGGCGCATACAACGTTAAAGAAATAGACAAGCTGCATCTGAGATTTTGTAAACACATATTAGGGGTGCGGCAACACACGCCTAATTTAGCTGTATCTGGAGAACTAGGTAGGTATCCACTTTCAGTAATCAGTAAAGAACGTGCTGTACCATATTGGATTAAGATTATAAAATATCAGGAATCACCGATGTATAGATTATATGAGGAACAATGTCATAGTACAAACAAAATATGTGTGGCTAACAGTGTAAAAGCCTATATTAATAGATTAGGATTTGGACAAGTTTGTAACAATTTGATAAACATTTAAGCTGTATGCCTATATTTAGGAAACGTATACGTGACCAATATCTTCAAGAATATAACACTGCTATTAACACGGTCTCCAAACTTGATTATTATAGAACTTTTAAAACCGAGTTTGGGTATGAACGATACCTTGATGTTATAGTAAGCAATGATTTAAGAAAAGAACTATCACGTTTTAGAACATGTTCTCATAATCTTGAAATAGAATTTAGTAGATATGCCAGAATTGACAGACAAGATCGTATACATTATGTAAACTATGTACTAGAAATGTTGTAGAATCTGAATACCATTTTTTGTTGTGTTGTCCCAGATATGCTGATACTCGTACACAGTATTGTATTCACGCTGCTTGGCCATCCGTACTGAAGTTTACACATATTACGTGCACAGAAAATAAGAAATGTATGCACAAAACTGCCAAATATATGCATGAATCTGTGAAGATAAGAAAACAAACCCTGGATGATATATCTGCTTCTAATTGATTGAAGGTTTAAATGTCATAAGTATGAATGTTGACATTCTGTTGATATATGTATGTATATGTCATGTTGTAATGTATATGTGTCTTGGCCATATATTACATTAATTATATTGTAAATGGCCAAAGGCAATGTTTTGCTGTTTGCCAATAAAAGAATGAAATGAAACATATTGGACGTGTACTATACCGTGTGGTTCATTTATTTCATTTATGCTATCCAATGAATGATATACTTTTCTCAGTGAAAGAAACAGTGAAAGATGGCATTTTCTCTGCCACCGGTTGCGTTTCGTATTCATGCGCGGTTGGATGTACTTTTGTATGTTAGCGATTTTCTAACTATCATATTAAACAGTTAAATATTAATTAATATATTCTAATGAATTTGTTTTGTCTGTAGTTTTTAATTTTAACAGCAAACTGAAACTAACTTGAATAGTATACAGGAATTATTTATTATTACGGGAGTACACACTAACAGAAGTGGTTGTGCGGTTGTGTATTGGAGAGCAATGAGGCTCCCGAAAGGGCAGTTAAAATTAATACAATTTGAAAACAAATATTATAGTAGCCAAAATCATTGGCAATCATAAAAGATTAAGAAGATTTGTGTTAATTAATGTAAGATAGGATTTTATTTCATTTCGTGATCAACGAAATAATAATTGTTATGTATTTCCTGGCTAACGATACTCGTGGAAATACACATTTCAATGATCACTCAATGAGAAATAACATTCTATCTTTCAATAATAAGCTAACCTAATATCCTCTATATCGGGGATCACTATATGATTATATCTGCATTTAATGAAATAATTGTGTTTGCTGTATCGTAATATGTTCTAAGTGAATAACACGCGGAAACATCCATCTCAACATACAAACTCTCGTCGAGAAATAAATAATAACGATAATTACGATAATTACATGCTGATTCCGAGTTAATAAAGCTCTTGATCTCTCCTAAAACAAACAGAAGTACGCAGTAATTGAGGTCCAGCAGTTTCCAGACTCACCAGAGGTCGACTAATCTGATAATGGTCTTCGCGTAGATTGATGTTCCACCAGTAACATGTGGGTGGCACCAGAATAGTATACTATTATAATATTCAGAATATCTATAGTCTGGCCTGACTAAATGTTTTATCATGCAATTTCTGAATTATTTAAATAGGGGAGATAACTTTTGCATACTATTAATTATCAGCTGCAAAGTGTTATGCCGTGTAAACCTTTCATTTTACACGTACCTTGTAGTATGTATGCTATCCAATGAAATATAGAACACTTTCAGTGAAATAATATGTGCTGTTCCATTGCTTAAACGCAATCAGTATGTTCAGCTAAAATAAATAAAGTTTAAACTAGCCCTAAACAAAAGAAAACCATTTACAACATTGGAAAGAGGAAATAGCAAGTTTGTCACGCACGAGTGAGCCTGGGATGCAGTGCGCTGAGATTCGATCATCACAGAAGAAATATCGCTCCTTCTCCTCTGTGTGTATGAGGTGTTGTAGAAACTACATTCCACGTATTCACTGTCCAACATTTCGCCAACACTTTCTTCGCGGTCTTCCATGTGCACATACGTTAAAAACTGAAATCAACAAACACATCTTCCTACGTGTCCAGGGCTTCATAGCAGCAACTATGCGCTTCGAGATCTAATCATGTGCTATCACATGTTCTATCCGCTATCTGCGCAGCGTGCGAGACAGTACCTATTAGCATTGATTAATTAATGCATTGAATCGGAATAGCAGATAGATTATCTCGTACATTCAGTATCAAGTCTAAGCAAAATATAATCTAAAATTAGCTCATTTACATTTCATGCAGCATTCTTACAGACAATATGTTAACTCTATACAATACATTTCATGCAGCATTCTTACAGACAATATGTTAACTCTATACAATACATTTCATGCAGCATTCTTACAGACAATATGTTAACTCTATACAATACATTTCATGCAGCATTCTTACAGACAATATGTTAACTCTATACAATACATTTCATGCAGCATTCTTACAGACAATATGTTAACTCTATACAATACATTTCATGCAGCATTCTTACAGACAATATGTTAACTCTATACAATACATTTCATGCAGCATTCTTACAGACAATATGTTAACTCTATACAATACATTTCATGCAGCATTCTTACAGACAATATGTTAACTCTATACAATACATTTCATGCAGCATTCTTACAGACAATATGTTAACTCTATACAATACATTTCATGCAGCATTCTTACAGACAATATGTTAACTCTATACAATACATTTCATGCAGCATTCTTACAGACAATATGTTAACTCTATACAATACATTTCATGCAGCATTCTTACAGACAATATGTTAACTCTATACAATACATTTCATGCAGCATTCTTACAGACAATATGTTAACTCTATACAAAGCATTCTTACAGACAATATGTTAACTCTATACAATACATTTCATGCAGCATTCTTACAGACAATATGTTAACTCTATACAATACATTTCATGCAGCATTCTTACAGACAATATGTTAACTCTATGCAAAGCATTCTTACAGACAATATGCTAACTCTATACAATACATTTCATGCAGCATTCTTACAGACAATATGCTAACTCTATACAATACATTCCATGCAGCATTCTTACACACACTATGCTAACTCTATACAATACATTGCATGCAGCATTCTTACAGACAATATGCTAACTCTATACAATACATTTCATGCAGCATTCTTACAGACAATATGTTAACTCTATACAATACATTTCATGCAGCATTCTTACAGACAATATGTTAACTCTATACAATACATTTCATGCAGCATTCTTACAGACAATATGTTAACTCTATACAATACATTTCATGCAGCATTCTTACAGACAATATGTTAACTCTATACAATACATTTCATGCAGCATTCTTACAGACAATATGTTACCTCTATGCAATACATTCATGCAGCATTCTTACAGACAATATGTTAACTCTATACAATACATTCATGCAGCATTCTTACAGACAATATGTTAACTCTATACAATACATTCATGCAGCATTCTTACAGACAATATGTTAACTCTATGTAATACATTCATGCAGCATTCTTACAGACAATATGTTAACTCTATACAATACATTGCATGCAGCATTCTTACAGACAATATGTTAACTCTATACAATACATTTCATGCAGCATTCTTACAGACAATATGTTAACTCTATACAATACATTGCATGCAGCATTCTTACAGACAATATGTTAACTCTATGTAATACATTGCATGCAGCATTCTTACAGACAATATGTTAACTCTATACAATACATTGCATGCAGCATTCTTACAGACAATATGTTAACTCTATACAATACAATGCAGCATTCTTACAGACAATATGTTAACTCTATACAATACAATGCAGCATTCTTACAGACAATATGTTAACTCTATACAATACATTTCATGCAGCATTCTTACAGACAATATGTTAACTCTATACAATACATTGCATGCAGCATTCTTACAGACAATATGTTAACTCTATACAATACATTGCATGCAGCATTCTTACAGACAATATGCTAACTCTATACAATACATTGCATGCAGCATTCTTACAGACAATATGTTAACTCTATACAATACATTTCATGCAGCATTCTTACAGACAATATGTTAACTCTATGCAATACAATGCAGCATTCTTACAGACAATATGTTAAATCTATACAATACAATGCAGCATTCTTACAGACAATATGTTAACTCTATGTAATACATTGCATGCAGCATTCTTACAGACAATATGTTAACTCTATACAATACATTGCATGCAGCATTCTTACAGACAATATGTTAACTCTATACAATACATTCCATGCAGCATTCTTACAGACAATATGTTAACTCTATACAATACATTGCATGCAGCATTCTTACAGACACTATGCTAACTCTATACAATACATTGCATGCAGTATTCTTACAGACACTATGCTAACTCTATACAATACATTGCATGCAGCATTCTTACAGACAATATGTTAACTCTATACAATACAATGCAGCATTCTTACAGACAATATGTTAACTCTATGTAATACATTGCATGCAGCATTCTTACAGACAATATGTTAACTCTATACAATACATTGCATGCAGCATTCTTACAGACAATATGTTAACTCTATGTAATACATTGCATGCAGCATTCTTACAGACAATATGATAACTCTATACAATACATTGCATGCAGCATTCTTACAGACAATATGCTAACTCTATACAATACATTGCATGCAGCATTCTTACAGACAATATGCTAACTCTATACAATACATTGCATGCAGCATTCTTACAGACAATATGCTAACTCTATGTAATACATTTCATGCAGCATTCTTAGAGACAATATGTTAACTCTATGTAATACATTTCATGCAGCATTATTAGAGACAATATGTTAACTCTATGTATTACATTTCAGGTAACGTTCTTAGAGACAATATGTTAACTCTATGTATTACATTTCAGGTAACGTTCTTAGAGACAATATGTTAACTCTATGTATTACATTTCAGGTAACGTTCTTAGAGACAATATGTTAACTCTATACAATACATTTCAGATAGCGTTCTGACAGACAATATGTTAACTATATGTAATACATTTCAGGTAGCGTTCTGACAGACAATATGTTAACTCTATGTAATACATTTCAGGTAGCGTTCTGACAGACAATATGTTAACTATATGTAATACATTTCAGGTAGCGTTCTGACAGACAATATGTTAACTCTATGTATTACATTTCAGGTAGCGTTCTGACAGACAATATGTTAACTATATGTAATACATTTCAGGTAGCGTTCTGACAGACAATATGTTAACTCTATACAATACATTTCAGGTAGCGTTCTGACAGACAATATGTTAACTCTATACAATACATTTCAGGTAGCGTTCTGACAGACAATATGTTAACTCTATGTAATACATTTCAGGTAACGTTCTGACAGACAATATGTTAACTATATGTAATACATTTCAGGTAACGTTCTGACAGACAATATGTTAACTATATGTAATACATTTCAGGTAACGTTCTGACAGACAATATGTTACCTCTATACAATACGTTTCAGGTATCGTTCTGACAGACAATATGTTAACTCTATACAATACATTTCAGGTAACGTTCTGACAGACAATATGTTACCTCTATACAATACATTTCAGGTATCGTTCTGACAGACAATATGTTAACTCTATACAATACATTTCAGGTAACGTTCTGACAGACAATATGTTAACTCTATACAATACATTTTAGGTAACGTTCTTACAGACAATATGTTAACTCTATACAATACAATACAGGTAACGTTCTGACAGACAATATGTTAACTCTATGTAATACATTTCAGGTAACGTTCTGACAGACAATATGTTAACTATATGTAATACATTACAAGTAACGTTCTGACAGACAATATGTTAACTCAAATGATGCAATATATCTATATTAAAATGCTGAAACAATACCTACCATCCACTGACTCTAATGCGCTAAATGTATATGATTGCAAACTGCACTGTGAAAAGGAATTAATATACAGTAAGAATATTAATAGACTCGTTTTCCAATCCAAATATTTTCTTTTGCAGCACTTTATTCGTGCATGTTAGTTGATGTAAAATACGTTTAAACTGAGGCAAATGTTAATATACTGTAGATCGGTATAGTGGTTCACATTTACTAAACATTAATAATATTGTATTGCATTTGTTTTCATATATTACATTACAATTATACACGCAATGAAATACGTAGAAAACACTATGAACATGTGTTAGTATTTATTATTATTGCTGTATACGATTTACTCTGGGTTGTGCTGCAAGTTATGACAACATTATGTACAGCCCTTCCTATCACTTCAAGCTAAATTAACAATGTTGTAAGAGCAAACTCTGTGACTGATTGTATTTATTTAAAGTCGCCACCGCATAAATGTATTTGGGTGACTGAATTTCTGTGATATAGAAAAAGACAAGATATATACAATTAAACTTCATGATAAATAAACATTTACTCTGGCATGTGCATCCCATTGTATGGCTACACACATTTACTCTGGCATCCCATTGTATGGCTACACACATTTACTCTGGCATCCCATTGTATGGCTACACACATTTACTCTGGTATCCCATTGTATGGCTACACACATTTACTCTGGCATCCCATTGTATGGCTACACATTAAATGTTTGTAATCGTACTGTTGCCTCAGATGTACTACTGGTCACAATATGCCATGATTGTCTATTTCATATAGAGGAAGTTGTGTGACTAGCAGTATGTGTGGACGTCGTGATAGCGCAGTGTTCGCGTGTTAGCTTCATTTGTGAAACGCCCGGAGTTCACGCCCGCTTGAGCCGTTACTATTGTGCCTTTAGATATGGCATTTAAGTTCCACATTGCTGTTACTATTGTGCCTTTAGACAAGGCATTTAAATTCCACATTGCCGTTGCTATTGTACCCTGAGACAAGGCATTTAAATTCAAACATTGCATCTTCTCACTCCCTCGTGGCGATGGATTCCATCAGGAATGAGGTTTTGAGAATGATTAATAGGAGTTATAAGAAATTGTTTCCCAATCGAGCTAAATAAAAATTGTATAAACTAAAGTACACTTGTACTTCTATAGATTCCAGACAAGCTAGAATAAGAAGGACCTATACTAATATCATTCTGCTAACGTTTCAAAATCATTGTTCATGTGAACACTTACACTGTCTTATTGTATGATGGATATGCACGCCATAACATATAAATAATATCGTCATATTTAGGAACATATCAATAATGTGCGGACATAATGTTTACCGAACTGTATCATAGCATAATTTAACCATTACTTAGATATAACGTACAGACGCATGATGACATGTTTCCAAGAACTAGCACAGAATGCAGTGCACTTGATGAAGTCGGAACGGAATCGGTTTGAGAGTGTACCAATGGTCTAGTGTTATATATACTAGAGGACATAGAAAATGCACACCTACATTATATTATTAGTATTTCATGATATCTCACATCTTTATTGCAAAACACAAACTGAACAACTAAAATTATTCCAAATTGTTTAAAACTATGTATTTATATAGTTATTGTTTTTCATGTAAAACACACGTATCCGAAGTGTGCGTCTGTTATGCCCTCTAGCTATAGGGTTATTTGTGTGTAAAACTTTGATGTTGTTGCCTTATTGATAACCTCTCAAGTTCCCGTGATATAATACAACCAAATAACGCATTATTTCATCTTCTTTTCCAATATATGTATGTATGTATGTATGTATGTATGTATGTATGTATGTATGTATGTATGTATGTATGTATGTATGTATGTATGCATGCATGCATGCCTGCCTGCCTGCCTGCCTGCCTGCCTGCCTGCCTGCCTGCCTGCCTGCCTGCCTGCCTGCCTGCCCTCCTGCCTGCCTGCCTGCCTGCCTGCCTGCCTGCCTGCCTGCCTGCCTGCCTGCCTGCCTGCCTGCCTGCCTGCCTGCCTGCCTGCCTGCCTGCCTGCCTGCCTGCCTGCCTGCCTGCCTGCCTGCCTGCCTGCCTGCCTGCCTGCCTGCCTGCCTGCCTGCCTGCCTGCTGCCTGCCTGCCTGCCTTGCCTGCCTGCCTGCCTGCCTGCCTGCCTTGCCTGCCTGCCTGCCCTAATTATATTTAGTACCACGACGCTCATAAACCACCACGCTCATAGACCACTACGCTCATATACCACTACGCTCATAGACCTCGACGCTCATAGACCACGACGCTCATAGACCACGACGCTCATAGACCACGACGCTCATAGACCACGACGCCCATAGACCACGACGCTCATAGACAACTACGCTCATAGACCACTACGCTCATAACTACGCTCATAGACCACTATGCTCATAGACCACTACGCTCATATACCACGACGCTCATAGACCACGACGCTCATAGACCACTACGCTCATAGACCACTACGCTCATAGACTACTACGCTCATAGATCACAACGCTCATAGACCACTACGCTCATAGACCACTACGCTCATAGACTACTACGCTCATAGATCACGACGCTCATAGACCACGACGCTCATAGACCACTACGCTCATAACTACGCTCATAGACCACTACGCTCATAACTACGCTCATAGACCACTACGCTCATAACTACGCCCATAGACCACGACGCTCATAGACCACTACGCTCATAGACCACGACGCTCATAGACCACTACACTCATAGACCACCATGCTCATAGACCACTACGCTCATAGACCACTACGCTCATAGACCACTACACTCATAGACCACCATGCTCATAGACCACTACGCTCATAGACCACTACGCTCATAGACCACTACACTCATAGACCACCATGCTCATAGACCACTACGCTCATAGACCACTACGCTCATAGACCACTACACTCATAGACCACCATGCTCATAGACCACTACGCTCATAGACCACTACGCTCATAGACCACTACACTCATAGACCACCATGCTCATAGACCACTACGCTCATAGACCACTACGCTCATAGACCACTACACTCATAGACCACCATGCTCATAGACCACTACGCTCATAGACCACTACGCTCATAGACCACTACACTCATAGACCACCATGCTCATAGACCACTACGCTCATAGACCACTACGCTCATAGACCACTACGCTCATAGACCACTACTCTCATAGACCACTACGCTCATAACTACGCTCATAGACCACTACTCTCATAGACCACTACGCTCATAGACCACCACGCTCATAGACCACTACGCTCATTGACCACGACGCTCATAGACCACTACGCTCATAGACCACTACGCTCATAGACCACGACGCTCATAGACCACGACGCTCATAGACCACTACGCTCATAGACCACGACGCTCATAGACCACTACGCTCATAGACCACTACGCTCATAGACCACTACGCTCATAGACCACGACGCTCATAGACCACGACGCTCATAGACCACCACGCTCATAGACCACTACGCTCATAGACCACTACGCTCATAGACCACTACGCTCATAGACCACTACGCTCATAGACCACTACGCTCATAGACCACGACGCTCATAGACCACGACGCTCATAGACCACTACGCTCATAGACCACTACGCTCATAGACCACGACGCTCATAGACCACTACGCTCATAGACCACGACGCTCATAGACCACTACGCTCATAGACCACGACGCTCATAGACCACGACGCTCATAGACCACGACGCTCATAGACCACTACGCCCAAAACATTGAAAAGCTACATCTAAAACAAAATTATAATGCAGACGAACCGTCTAAATATATCTGTTTCCCAAATACCCAACGTGTGGCGTGATGTGCTTGGAAACATGCTACATGTTCCTAACGAAAATATGTCACGTGTGTTGGTGTTTTAAAAAGTTTAACAGGAAACACAATGTGTTTTCAACGTGTGCAATCTGGGAACATCATGTGTGGCTTTGGTACTCAAAGTCATTATAATTCAGTTAATCTCAAGCTCGATGTGGAGCTGGAAAACGTATTGACAAAGCAGCTTCCATCCTCTCCAGGCTCAGCAAGAAGGTGTGAGAAAACAGAAAGCTGACAACCAACACCAAGATAGCGGTGTACAAGGCTTGCGTCGCCAGCACACTCCTCTATGGAAGCGAATCATGGACAACATACGCCACTAAAGAGCGAAAACTGTGTTCCACCTCCGCTGTCTGCGGCGCGTCCTATGCATATCATGGCAGGACAATGTCACCGACAACGAGGTCCTCAGCAGAGCCGGCATTCCATCTATGTACACATTACTCCGCCAACGCAGTCTATTCTGGCTCGGACACGTACACTGGATGGACGACGGTCGCAATCCAAAATATATGTTGTATGGTGAACTGGCCGTAGGGCACAGAGACAAAGGTCGACCTCAACTTCCCTTCAAGGATGTCTGCAAACGAGATATGAAAGCGCTGGGGATGGATACCACAAACTGGGAATTCCACGCAGCAAACAGAATAGCGTGGAGACAACAGCTGTCAACGGGCATAAAAAAGGGGAAAACTCGCTCTGCAAGCAGCCTCTGACGACACACGTAGGAAAAGGAAAGCCACACAGTGTGAGCCGCCATCAACTGCATCGCCTTCCAGTGACTCTGTCTTCACGTGCAAAGGCTGCAACCGCCACTGCAGGTCACGCATCGGACTGTACAGCCACATCAGACGGTGCTCATCTGTAGACTCAACGGACGCTAACTCCATAGTCTGACAAGACTGTCGGATGCCGACGAAATCTCAAGAATGTGCAACATCTGATTTCATAAGTGGCACATATACAAGCAAGCACACGGTATACTTTATCAGTATATCATAAACAACGATATTTGTTCACAGACTATCCTCATATCCTTTATTAACGATACGTGTGTTCTCGTCGTATCCTACAAGCATGTGGGGGGGGGGCAAGCACTCGACAACACCTGCATTATGTTTTCCTACAAAAACAAGGCACCATTAGCTTTGGTGGCGTCCTTAGATAAGATAGATTTCTTTATTTATAGAGGATGACCTAATTAGTTCTGACCTAATCTTGGTGCCTCTTAAATTTCTTAACACTATAGCATGAATGCACATACACAATAATTATAACCAAAGTACACAGTTACGTCATGCAATATACATGTATAACACTATAGCATTAATACACATGCACAATAATTATAACCAAAGTACACAGTTACGCCATGCAATATACATGTATAACACTATAGCATTAATGCACATACACAATAATTATAGCCAAAGTACACAGTTACGCCATGCAATATACATGTATAACACTATAGCATTAATGCACATACACAATAATTATAACCAAAGTACACAGTTACGCCATGCAATATACATGTATAACACTATAGCATTAATGCGCATACACAATAATTATAACCAAAGTACACAGTTACGCCATGCAATATACATGTATAACACTATAGCATTAATGCGCATACACAATAATTATAACCAAAGTGCACAGTTACGTCACGCAATATACATGTATAATGTTGTACAATGTAACGTAAGCAAATCAGGTAATGTTTTCGAAATACAAAACGACATAAACATATTGAATGACAATCATTATATATATATAACTTTCTAGTGTCTCCATTGACTGAATGGTTACTGTCATTGACTCACCCCCCCCCTCCTCATCGCCGAAGGTTAGAATCTCGTTTCATGTGATGCTGGCTTGCGGAAGGTCGGTGGTTCTACAAGGGTGCCAGTGTGTGCTCGTAGAGGTACTCCGCCCGCGTCTAGCTCCACCAATAGCAACCGAAATATCGCCATATGACCTATGTTTTCGGTGCGACGAAATACACAAAAACAAAGTTTGACAAAGAAACACAATTTGTTTTGGTTGACGAAGTATTGACAGGTTGACGGTTTATTTGACATGTAGATTTGATAATTGTAATATCACGTGTTATTAACAGCGATGGGTGATGTACATGACATACAGCTACAGTCCGTGTACTGTGCGCGTAGAGGTATTCCCCATTGATAACACTCGAAATTAGTCGTGATATTGGAGCTGTCCATCAAACTTGTAATTTGTAAAGATGGAATTGAATGGAGACAGAACCGCAGAATTAATAGTTCTACTACTAATGTGAATCTATACAGAATGCGTAGATATCACATTTATCTATTCCGCTGTTTGTCTCCTTGAATATGGAAAGCACAGACAACACAACAGTCAGCAAGTTAAACATGCACTAGAAAAGGTTGTAGAGACCTGAATGTCGGACAGAGAATTGGTCATCTTTATCCATCTGCAGGATCAGCCGGTGCACATATTAATACTTGTCTGTGAGTTGGGCAGATACATTTTACATGGATATCTCATGTACACTATGTTTCTGCTCACAAGAAACTTTTACAACCAGTTTGGCCAATCTGTAATTTAGGCTCAATTCACTTGACATGAACCTTGACACATATTTCATTATAGGTTGTAAAACAACAAATAAATTGCCTATTAAATACATAGAAAAATCACATACACTGTGTATTCAAATCAAACTGGAAAACAAGCAAATATATCCCAAAATTAATGAGTTGGATAGCCAGTGCTCACCTGTGAATAACGTCACTGTGTCTGTACACTGTATTCCTCCGCCAAATAATACAGTATACCAACCGTCAGTTTGCAATGACCTGAATTCTTATACCACACCTTTTCTACACATCAACTAGTCTTAAGTCAAAACACACAAAAACTATACACTTCCTACCTGACTGCATTTGTAACCAAACAGAAAAATGAACTATATTAGTTATTGGGACTACATTCACTTCCGCTTATTTACGTATATACAACCAGAATAGCACTCGGAGAGATTCGGACCACCTCACTGGTTATTTGACACTGTCTGTGGACGGGCTAACTAGGGAAGTTATTGATGGACTTTGAGGAAGCTCTGTGGATATATAGAGGTTTGATCTAGCAAGAGGTTCGCTTTTGATGAAAACCCGTACTGTCTGTAATCATCATCTCGCTTCATTATATGCATACAATTACTATCAAGGTTCATTACTAAAGATTATACAGTAGTTGTAATAACAACATGATATAAAGAAATCCAACAAACCCGTTGTTTGCGGACGATGCAACACATTATTAACAATGGACAAAACCACTCGTTTCAGCGCCTAATAATGATTATTACAGAATATGGTAAAGAGCCAGGATTGAATTTAGATCTTTCAATTCTAAGTTATTGCAATCAGGTTCAACATTCAAATTTAACATAATATAGTGTCGAAACATATCTTATATTGACGTCAGTAACATAATATAGTGTCGAAACATATTTTATATTGACGTCAGTAACATAATATAGTGTAGAAACATATTTATATTGACATCAGTAGCATAATATAGTATAGAAACATATTTATATTGACGTCAGTAGCATAATATAGTGTAGAAACATATTTATATTGACGTCAGTAACATAATATAGTATAGAAACATATTTATATTGACGTCAGTAGCATAATATAGTATAGAAACATATTTATATTGACATCAGTAGCATAATATAGTGTAGAAACATATTTATATTGACGTCAGTAACATAATATAGTGTAGAAAATTAGTTATATTGACGTCAGTAACATAATATAGTGTAGAAACATATTTTATATTGACGCCAGTAACATAATATAGTATAGAAAATTAGTTATATTGACGTCAGTAACATAATATAGTGTAGAGACATATTTTATATTGACGTCAGTAAAATAATATAGTGTATACACTAAAACTTTCGGAATGAACTTATTTAATGTACGGAGCAGATTGCATATTTGAATGTAATTTATCTACAAGTGATATTTCGGATATATGTGGTAACATATATTTCCTAAAAGATGTATTGTCCGCGTGGTTTAAAGTAATGTCCGACTGCAATACACAGTCAAAACATAATCATATTAATGAACATATTTGGAATGACCCAACTGTGAAATAGAAGAAAAACATAGTTTTGGTTCGCTAACGGTATTCCCTTTACAGAACAAATGTTTGACTTTTGAACAAATAAGTTCTTAACGCTCAATGACCAAGAGGAGTGTGACTTTCTCAAATACCAGCATGTCACAAGTACTATACCATATAATATACCATCTAATATACCATATAATATACCATCTAATATACCATATAATATACCATATAATATACCATCTAATATACCATATAATATACCATCTAATATACCATATAATATACCATATAATATACCATCTAATATACCATATAATATACCATCTAATATACCATATAATATACCATATAATATACCATCTAATATACCATATAATATACCATATAATATACCATCTAATATACCATATAATATACCATATAATATACCATATAATATACCATCTAATATACCATATAATATACCATATAATATACCATCTAATATACCATATAATATACCATATAATATACCATATAATATAAAACCAAAGTATTCTAATGCAAAATAGAAAAGAAACATTTTTGAAATATAAAAATCTCCAAGAACACAAACCAAAATGAAAATGGAGATTACACGTAGGGTAACTATTAAAATTCGAAGCATACTGGTCAGCGCTCCTACATAAGCATAGTGGTCAGCGCTCCTACATAAGCATAATGGTCAGCGCTCCTACATAAGCATAATGGTCAACGCTCCTACATAAGCATACTGGTCAGTACTCCTACATAAGCAAAATCCCACACAGAAAAAATAGCTTTAGTATTCCACATTAGGTAGCTATAGATAGAACGCTAAGATGTTATAAATAAGTATAAATTTCTAATGTGGTTGATGTCAACAAATATGTATTTATATAAATGCAAATTAAGGTACTACACACATGTGCGATTTGTGTAATATGCATGCTTAAAGCATTGGACATATTGTCAGGGTGTGCCAAACAAAAATAAATCAAGATATCTGTTTGGTAAACTAGACAGGAACAGGAAATGACACCATTATAGAAAAGTTCATAATCATATTAAGCAAATTTTACATTATAGGAATGAAATGCAAGTAATTAATCACTTGCATTGAAACATTGGAACATCATGTATACTCATGAACAACTTTAGAAAAGGAAATAGCAGTAATGAATGACGAATTAGAAAAACATAGCATACAAGTTTAAACTTTATTTATTTTACAACGATTGCGAAGCAAGTTCTAACATCTTATATTCATCACTCTCGTTGCCACGGATGAAAGCGTAAATGTGGTCATTTGTGTGGGAGGAAACCGGAGTACCCGGAGAAAACTCAACTGTCAGATCTGGCGACCACCGTACCATCTCACATACTTCCCTTTTACATAACAGTAATTGGACTATATTTATTTGAACATGAATATATTACACGTGAATCCTTAAGATGGAAACGATCCCCCCTTTATTTCTCTCATTTCAACATTTCTCTCCAAAACAATACATCTTATGCACATAAAATGCCAAGGTGCATAACATAAATACGTTATCAAAAATAATATGTAAAAAAATGCATATATATATTTGTGTGTATAACTGTTCGTGTAATAAATGTGTATATACTCACACGAAAAATGTGTATATACTCACACGAAAAATGTGTATATACTCACACGAAAAATGTGTATATACTCACACGAAAAATGTGTATATACTCTCACGAAAAATGTGTATATACTCACACGAAAAAGAAAGTGTGTGTACCGTAATCGTATAGTAAACGTTCCAAGTCCAATTTATAACACAAGTATTTATTTTACATTAAATTGTTACGATGTGCATACATACGGCGCTTTCAAAACCCCAGTTCATCTCCCCTAATCTAAATTGATCTCATATTTTATAGAGAAGCACGCTTGGACATGTATTCCATACAATGTCAAGCTACAGATGTTCCAGTAAACATGTTTGGTATAACTGTCACTCAATATATAAATTCGGATATATTGGTTTGAAACAAACACCAGCTTGTACGGACCATAACAAGTTAACATTTTAGAATTGTACTGTTTAAACTTAAACATTTGAGTACATTTCTGCTGTAATAGCACACATGTGTGGGAAAATCTTTAATATGCTGAGCAGGCATACATGTAAGGGATGTCCACGCCAAATATACTTGTTTCTCTGCCAAATGTACTTGCTTCTCTGTCAACATAAACAGTCAGCACAGTGCTATGTATAATTGTATTTTATAAAGACCGTATACAGCATTATTATAAATGGATCAATACTTATGAATATGTATCATGCTATACAACTAATTATGGAGGTAATTAATTAACATATTCAACATATAGCCCCATTATGTTACACGTGCACCTGGCTTGGTTAGAGGGATACGTGTATACGTATTTAGATCTAAGGAAGCAACATATTTGGTATCAATGTGTGCAGACATGTATTGATTACACGATGATTTACTTTTAATGAAATTTGATAATTATCAGAACATTGTTATATGTGTGAATATAAGCATCACATTGTCCCTCTAACCAAGTGCACAATTTCTTTTTCGCGTGAGTATGCATATATAATAATGACACGTGTATGCATGGTGTACAGTGTATGCTTATAACTGGTATAAAGGGATTACGGACGGCTTAAAGTGAAAAATGGGAGTTAATTCTCACGGAAATGTCATTACATGTAACATACGACATACATATACACAAAGAAAAAAGTTAAGCACCCCCGGATATTTTCACAATGTCGAATTGCAAAAGCATGTATAATCCACAATAGCTCTGAAATACTCGAAAACGCTAATGTCATCTGAAAGAACAATCATCTGGCAAGACTAAAACGCAACAATGGCTAGCTGTGATTGTAATTTAATAGAGATTACATCATGTTATCACAAGTACAGTTTTTACCATGAAACACAGCCCTCAAAAGTTTGGATGGACAAGTCCCAGAAAGTGCGTTAACATTGCTGTTGTCACATAAAACTGTTCTTCGAAGACACTAGAGTACGTCTTCAGTAAGAATAATCAGTACCTGGTGGGCCCGCCACGTACCCGGATGACACTCTCCACCCTACGTCTCATGCTTCCAGTCAAACGTCGGATCTGTTCTCGGGTCAATAACATCCATTCACCATGCAGAGCTGCTTCCAACTGGTCTAAAGTCTGTACAGGGGGGTTCCGTGCCTGCATTCGCCGCCCTATAATGTCCCACACATGCTCCAGTGGATTCAGATATGGGCTTACCGCTGGCCAGGGTAGAGTTGTCACTGCATTGGCCCTCATGAAATCCACTACGACACGTGATCTGTGAGGCCTGGCGTTGTCGTCCATGTACTGAGGTCGTGTAGCAAGTGGGTGGTTGTCGAAATGTGGGACAACGACTGGCTGTAGGACGTCACGGATGTACTGAGCTCCGGTTAAGTTGCCCCTGATGGTGACCAAATCCAGCTTGCAATCATGGGACAGGCATCCCCACACCATAACAGAGCCACCTCCATACGCAACAGTTGGATGAATGTTCCTGGGGGAATAAGCTGTGTTCTTGTGTCTCCAAACACGTCTACGTCCATCAGTAACGTGCAGTAAAAATCGACTTTCGTCTGACCAATGAATTTTCCTCCAAGTCCTCATATTCCAGTCTCGTCTGGCCAAACACCATACCAAACGTGCACGTTTATGGTGGTCTCTTAACAAGGGACGTTTAATGACTCTTCTGGCCTTTAATCCTGCCGCTTTGAGACGATTACGGACTGTTCTGGTGCTGATGGGTCGATTTGGTAACCACAGTCTTCTCATCTGCGGACTTGTACTGAAGGGTTCTCGGCGAGCAAGTCGTATCAGATCCCTGTCTTCTCGCGGTGTAGTGACAGTAGGTCTTCCCGACCTTGGACGGTCCATTGCACTTCCGGTCTGCGCATGCTTCCGGACTAAGCGGCTAACAACAGTGTAATGGTAGCCCAGATTTCGTCCTATCGCCTTAAAGGACATTCCTGCGAAATGCATACCAATAATCCGATTCCTAATCTCCATTGACACTCGTCTCCGTGGCATGTTCAATGATTATGCTGAAATGCCCGTTTCGCACTACGTTAAATACCCACAAATACAGTTGGTCCATACTGCTTTTTGTGATCCTCGAGGGTAGCATGCTGCACGTGCATGTCACAAGCGATGCAATCACAACTGTCACACATCACTGGTTACAAAGTATCGTGCAAACCCTACTATTCCCATAATTGTACCTTCTTTAACTATTTCGAATACTCAGAGTGGGAAAATCATCTAAAATATCCAGGGGTGCTTAACTTTTTTCTTTGTGTATATTATCTTTCCTACTGCTACTAATCCAGACATGTAACATTTACTAGAGATCCCTGCTTAGCTTTACGTCTGTCATGGTCTTGTCTTTGCTGGCGGTGAAATAGAATTATCTTTACTAAAGTGATATTAGATTTGTAACATAATATTCTGTTTGTTTTTGGGAGACAACTTGCGTCATATGGTATCACTCCAGCTAGTATTGGTTGAATAAGGTCACAGATACAAATCTACAACACTCAGCTGTAGTTCAGACACTGTCTCTTCTACGAACGATCTTGACACATCAACTGTTATCGTAACCTAAATACTATTAGACTGATTGAGTAGGTTTAATGTGGGGTTTAGGTCAGACGCATCGATAGCTTAGGGCATAGACACATCTTAGATTAGCAGTATTTCAGGCACACGCGGGCTCCAGGAGAGACCGGGGAAATTAACTGTGACCTGAATTAATTAACGTCAAAGACCCAAACCATTCTGTTCACGAGGGGCCCCTCATATGGCATTATAAGCAATATGACAGGTATATATAATTTGCTGCTACTTAGTATATTAGAATAGGTAGGTGATTTAATCATATATATACTAATCATTAACTCTTTCACCGCCAATGTCGCATAACAGAGACTTTGCAAGAAGCAGAGAGAACCGGATCAGACCAGAACATAACGTGCCGTCTGATCAGGATATATGATTATTGATCTTCAGACAGTGGAGCTGAAGCACATGTCCGAATAGCAAACAACATAGATCCTGATCAGACGCAGCGTTGGAAGAATTAAATAACACCCTAACTTTAAACTGCACAGTCTAGGTGTACCATTATACGTCTTAGGTACACTTTGTATTGTATTATTTTCTTCTTTATTTACTTATAGCACATTTCTAGCTTAGTTGTTAATGTTCACCCTTTACCGAATTTCCCTATGTAAGCCGTAGGTACGATCAGGCACCATATCTTTTCATCCGACGTGTGGGAATGTCACCAAAGAGGACGTGTTCTCAGAACTCGAACTGTGGTGCACTGCATGGTTGTATGAATCACATCCCATAGCTAGATATGGCTATACGAATAATATGATTTGGATTTGTTCTTGGCGTTATACTGGTATATTATTATTCAGTATACGAAATCACGTGTCTAGAATTGCTAATGGATAATCTATATAAATGGCAATTCTTGTGGTGATAAATCACTGTATCAAATGGATATTCAAACGACAGACACATATGAGACCCACAACGATGACTTGTCCTGAAATAGGGTCTATTTTTTCAGATCAGTTTATTGTGTTGCGTCTATTTTTTCAGATCAGTTTATTGTGTTGCGTCAAGAGACCATGTCATGCTAGCATAGAAACAATATATATGAACTCATTTTTTACAAAGCTTTCAGTTATAAGAGTGCCTCTTATTATGACACATTTGTAATATACTGACACCAAAACGATAGATAGATAGATTCTTTATTATCCTCCATTATGGGAGAGCTATCACATACATGTATAATACAGATACATTTATAATATTACAACTATTATTGAATACGAACAAACATTGTAATAAACTTAATTAATGTAATTAAACTCTATACATGTAATTACAGAAACAAACAACACGAATAAACAATATAACAAATATGCAACATTGTGACAAGAATTTCCAGCCTCGCATAACAAAATCGAACATTGAATTAACTATAATATCTGATCCCGAGAGTACACCTTACCGAAACGAAACATAAGGTTTAAACATGATCTCAAATGTTAAAAACGTAAGTTTAAGATACTCATTATATATGTGTAGCATCTATAGACAATGACTGTTCGCTAACTACCAACAGAACATTTGGGAAAGGTGGAGTTGCCCTTCTCTGGCATATAAAACTTGACAATATCATCACGCCCTTGTCTCTTAATGATGACCGCATTGTAGGCATACAGGTGCAAATATCGCCTGATAACTTCATGTTTATTTTTCAGGTGTATCTACCATGCAGTAATCACTCGATTGCATATTTTAGGGAATATATAGACACGTTATATAGTATGTATTATATGTATTCAGAGCATGGTACAGTTATCTTTTTAGGCGATTTCAACTCGAAACTTGTTCAACAGTCGATGCACTCATACAGATACATTTATTTCTCTCATTTTTTAAACGATACTAATTTGGTGGCAATATATACTTTACCTTTATGTAAGGGAGCTAACTCAACTTTTGTGTCATATGATGGTCAATCAGAAAGTTTGATCGACCATATTTGCGTACCAATTGAAAAATTGGATTGCATTAAATATTGCGAGATCATCGACGATCAATGTATAAATGTTTCTAACCATCGACCAGTTATGTGCAGTCTGTGTTGTCCTATTATTATGTATGCTAATGGTTACTGTGGTACAAACCGTATTAACTGGAATACGGTCTCTGAGGCTGAGTACAATTGCTATGAAAATACATTGAGCCAGTCAGAGTGCCTGCTGAGGGCTAGATTTCAACCAATCTCATCGCCGAATGATATCGACAGCATATACACCAATATCGTTACTGCTGTTCAGGAAGCGTCGGCAGCATCTATGCGTAAACGAACATTTAAGCATTTCTTAAAGCCTTACTGGACTAAAAACTTAACGCTTCTGCAGAAAAATATAAGTCGTTTACGTCATATATGGTTGTCTGAAGGAAAACCGCGTGGCTTTAGCCAATCTTACTGCAATTATAAAGACGCAAAGCGCGAATTTAGACGCACACATAGACGTATCGTCGAAACGTTCATGCGGGATCAAGACGATGAGCTAGATAAACTTGGTGAAGTTGACCAGAAGCAATGTTGGCGCGTAATTAATAGGAAACGCAAAGGTTGCAATAACGATGGCTGTGAAATTAAGTTTGGCAATGTCATGTACCGCGATGCGTTATCCATCACAGACCAGTGGAAACAATATTTCGCAGACTTATATACTCCTGACGAAAATGTAAATTACAATTCAGCATGGAAAAATACTATTGATGACACGGTTCATAGCTTACAGTCCCCTATAAATAGTGCCACAAGCAATGTATATCTTAATACGTCAATTTCGCCAGATCTTTTAGCCGACTTATTGCGTAAATGCAAAAAAGGTAAAATGCCCGGTTATGATAATGTTTCTATGAGCATTTGATTCATGGTGGTAACACCTTAATATTAGTTCTAGCACGTCTGTACTCGGCAATGCTAAAATTTAGTTATGTACCCCCAGACATGAACCGGGGCGTAATTGTGACGCTACACAAGGGCGGTCGTAAAAGTAAACATGATCCACATAATTACCGCGCTATTACACTAACCTCTACAATATTAAAGTTGTATGAAAGTGTTCTTTTAACGCGTGCCGGGGATGATATCCTGAAAGATCTTAAGTCCTCAGCAAGGTGGCTTCCAACAACAACTAGGCTGTATAATGACATCGTTTTCCTTAAGGGAGTCAATATCATTTGCAAAAGAGCACCACAGCAAGGCCTTCATTTGTTACTTAGATTGTCGCCAGGCATTTGACCGTGTCTGGCATAATGGTCTAATTTATAAACTAGAGGCGTGTGGGCTAGACCATCTCACATTCAAATCTTTTGTATCCCTCTATAGTAACATGAATAGTTGTGTCCGCAATCAGTCATTCACATCGGAGTGGTTCCCCGTTATTCAGGGTACCAGACAGGGAGGGAAGAGTTCCCCTCTCCTTTTTTTACTTTACATAAATGGCCTAATACAGGAGTTAGAAAACTCTAAGCTAGGCTTTTGTATATATAATTTTAACATTTGTAGTCCAACAGTTGCTGATGACATGATTCTATTCTCCATGTCCAAGTACGGACTAGATCAGATGTTACAAATATGTTATGAATATTCATTAAAATGGAGGTTTGAATACAATGCCAAGAAATGCTCTGTCGTTGTGTACAATGAAACAAAGCATGAGTTTGATCAATCAGATCATGGAAACTTGGTGATCAAACTATCACTGAAGACATCCAATATACTCACCTGGGGATTATATGTAACAAGTACTGCTCATTAAATGACAATATTCACTCGGCAAGTATCAAACTCCGTGGTACCCTACTTAACATTTCCAATAGTGGTGTTGGATCTGGGAACCTAAACATATTCACTCTCACAAAACTGTATAGGACAGTAGTATTGCCGACATCCCTATACGGGTGTGAACTGTGGAGCTATCTTACATCCGCCAATATCCTTGAAATCGAACGAGCCCATAGATTTTGCATAAAATATATTCAACGCCTACCATTGTTCACTAATAATCAGGCATCACTCAGCTGTCTGGGCCTTGTTCCGATTGAAACAGAAATTAATTACAAGAAACTCCAGTTTCTGGGTCAACTCCCTGCCACTATCTCTCGAAACGTACCTTTATAAACAGGTTGGTACGCTATATATCTTGCATTGAAAGACAAAGCCTTGGGTTTATTCCTGATGTGCTTGGATTACTTAGGAAGTATGATCTCATGCATTATGTAGATATCTTTCTTGAAACTGCATACTTTCCATCGAACTATCAATGGAAATATATTCTTAAACGGAATGTATATGGAATAGATTCCGAAAAAGGTACTATATCAGCATGTAGCTCCTTGCCTACAGGTATTGGTAAAACTATATTCCAAAAACAGGAACCTTGTACTATCTGGCAATTAAGCCGTAAATTCCCAAGCGTAAAAATGTACTGTTTCACAGCTATATATGTACTGTGCAGATTACTTTCTTTCTCACGTCCTGAGTTATGCACACAATGCGATAAACGTGTTGTGAACTTAGTTGTTCATAAGCTGTTATTATGTACATTTCAGGATAAATTAAGAAAGTGCTTATGGCAGAACATAAGTTGTGTGACTGGTATTAAGACATACATTGATGTTATCAAACAACCACCCGAGACACAGATATATGATATGCTTGCAGGACTGGAGACACATGAACTTCCAGACACCGCAAGCGAAACACTTATGATAATATGTTTTAGGGCATTCTGGCAAATGCTCCAAACTTAAGGTTGTGGTAAATCAGTAATCTAAACATGTTTGCTTCTATTTAAATACCATTGTATTGCATTTAGGTACCTGAACCGTTTTCTTTACTGAAGAATGGTGTTCCGGTTATAAACACTGTAACATCTTTTGTGTGCGCTACCATCATCTCTTTCCCTTGCATTTCGTTTCGGCAAGTTATGATGATCGGTATACACTAATTAATAGCTGCATGGTTATGTCAGTTCTTATGACCATTATTGTACACTTGTACTACTTTGTATATATGTATGTTTATATGTGTCCATGTAAAACGTGTAATTGTATATTATGTATGTTCACTTGTGCTCTTCATGTATATGGAGGTAATAAAAGGCTTAACTAACCTACTAATGTAGAATATATGAGATTTTTTTAGTTTATACAAATTTATTTGAGCTCGATTGCGAAACAAGGTCTTTCAACTTATATAAATCGCTCTCGAGACCTCATTCCTGATGGAATCCATCGCCACGAGGGAGAGAAGAGGCAACGTGGAATTTAAATGCCTTGCCTAAGGACACAATCGTAACGGCTCCAGGAACTTTCGCACCTGAAGCGAACGCGCATCCACTGCGCTATCACGACTTCCACTATATGAGATGAACCCATGCTAATTCCCATCACAACGACATATACGTTATACAGTTACAAGCTAATTGTATTTGTAAACAAACTATTTATGCGACGATTAGTGCAATGTGTGAACGATTAGTTTCTTCACTCATAATAATAAAATCCATAATTCTAATATTTGTAACGAAAACGTAACAATCATTATATGAAAGTGCACAGGTTTTTATTGTGTCAGTATATATGTTTTAGATAGATATAGCAACTATGTGCATACACAACACAAGTCCTAATAGGTCACCTGGTGTTTGGAGCAAACTAATAACCATATAATATCAATATTCATATATTATCTTATTTGATACATTGTATTACATAGGTGTACACTGAATTTCTGTATAACCATATGTATACGTAATTTACAATAATATAATATAAATGTGTTTATACTTTCTACAATGCGTAAATTATAGTAACTACAGTTCACAAAGGGTTTTCATTGAGGTCATTTCAATAACGCGCACTTCAGAAGCATGGTGTTAACCAATCACAGTCGTTATGTGTGTTTTACGTTTATTTATCGTCGCTACCGGTTGCCCATATGAGCGAGGCCTCCTGAAGAGATTAGTCATTTTAGATATTTGGAGGATAGTGCAATGATACAGACAGAGACCCATTCCAGAGTATCCTCTGGTTCTTTTACGTGCACGGTGTAGAGCACCGACACGAGACCTCAGTTTAAAGTCCCATCTGAAAGACTGTTAATTTTATTAGGGTCAGACGGGGGATCGAACCTGCGATCCCTGGATTACCAGTCCAACGTGTAACCACTGGACTACATATCCGTCTGATCACAGTCGTTCTTGTCACGTGTGTTGTTTTTATCCGGGAATTTCGCCATCTTTTTCTCTCTACAATCTTCTGGATTTATAAGTATTCCTTGTATCATTTCTTATTATTTCCAGTTTTAAAAATGCATTAAATGAAAATATGATATTGTACGATTATTAGTTGGGCTCCCAATATTATAGATGTACACGGGCTCAGGTTTATGCCAATAGCTTACTTGTATACACGGTTATATGCGATCGATGTGTCCATCTTCTAGTGGTTAAGTTATCTCTTGCAAATAAATTGCTGTCGGTTCGATACATCTGGGGTGTTGAATTATTTCAAGTGAGGAAGTCATCCAGCTGTCTTGCGGGATGGCTGTGGTGTTACCATGTTGTCCATTACGGCCTGCAATGCTTCTCGAAGTCGTATCATGCTTCTTCCGCCTCCAACAATAGATGTAGACTCGCCATATGACATCAGTTGTTGGTGCATCCTCGTAAATCTAGCCTCTATATATTCACAAAATTTCATCAAAATCCATTATTGAGTTATCCTGTAACAACAGACAGACAAATGCAGTCAAATCAAAACAAAACCCGTTTCTAGCGGTTGGTGCTAATGCACCACGCCGCCTAGCAAATCCTGTTCGCCATTATCTATTAGTGTTAGGTGATTTTAATGCAGACACAATTATACTGTACATTCGATCAGAGGAAATGCAAACCATTATATCCATTTTGTCAAATCTTCTCTTCTCTGTTCAATAAAATGATTGAGTTGCACATGTTAATTTGGTTGGTTAACGCGTTGTGTTACATTGTGTGAGTGTTGTATTTGTTTATATATAGCGGTTACACATAATAGCGACACATCTTGAAGATATTACTGAGTTTAGGTTTACGAGGACAGTGCAATGATACAGAGAGTAAGAGAGAGAGAGAGAGAGAGAGAGAGAGAGAGAGAAAGAGAGAGAGAGACAGAGACAGAGAGACAGAGAGACAGAGAGACAGAGAGAGAGACAGAGAGAGAGAGAGACGAGAGACAGAGAGACAGAGAGAGAAGAGAGAGAGAGAGAGAGAGAGAGAGAGAGAGAGAGAGAGAGAGAGAGAGACAGAGACAGAGACAGAGAGACAGAGAGACAGAGAGAGAGAGACAGAGACAGAGAGAGAGAGAGAGAGAGAGAGAGAGAGAGACAGACAGACAGAGAGAGAGAGGGAGAGAGAGACAGAGACAGAGAGAGAGACAGAGAGAGAGACAGAGAGAGTAAGAGAGAGAGAGCCTCATTCCAGAGATTCATCATACATGATCTTACATTAAATGAAACATCGATGTCTGGAATACGAGCTCAGCGTATTAACCATTGGACCATTCTCCAAAAGAATGGTTATATATACTGACAAAAAACGGTGTATTGAGTAAATTAGTAAAATGTGTGACGGAGTAAATTAGTATAATGTGTGACGGAGTAAATTAGTATAATGTGTGACGGAGTAAATTAGTAAAAATGTGTGACGGAGTAGGTACGTCACTTAACATGATAACAAAACCCACAATTCTAACATTTGTAGCGAAACGGTAACGCTCGGTATAAAAGTGTGCACAGTTGTTTTATGGTGTCAGCATAGGAATACATACTGTCACTGTCATATGGCTATTGTGGTGTCGGTATAGTAAAATCCATAATTCTAAAATTTGCAACGAAACAGTAACGCTCAATTGAAAAGTGCACAGTTGTTTTATGCTGTCAATGAATACATACTGTAACTGTCATATGTGATAACAAACACATTTACCACCGTCCGGTGGAACGTTCCACATACACAAGGACACTTCCGCCTACCCGTGCAACTCCCATCTACTATGGATCTTCTAATTGGCCTCTGCGGATATCATTGCGACATTTTCATGTTTATTTATATCAGTATGAGATGTTTCCGGTCGCTGACTTGCTTCAGGTAAGGTTGTCAATTACAGAATTCTGGGAAGTATTATCAAACACACACTGAATTATTCGTCCAAACTACGACAGTTCTAAGAAATACGCACACACAGTTAACCATGATGTTATTGACAACATGTCATATGATGACGTTTATATTATGGTCTATGGCATTTGTGGAACGTAAATACAGTATAACGTACTATTAGGTTAATAATGCAGAGAGTCAAAGGTCAAGTGTGCTCGCAGCGGGTCAAAGGTCAAGTGTGCTCGTATTAACGTAATGATTGAAAGCTGTAATTAATATCTCTAAATCGCCATGATACGTAAATCAAATTATGTACTAAATATGATCGCATAAACACGGATATATATGATATACGATGAATGGTGTTATTGTGTTATTTACTCTCACTAATTCATGTATTATGAGACACGTTATAACCTAGGGACTGATCAATGTTTCAGTGTGTATGTGTGTGCTACGTTTATTGATCGTCGCTACCGGTTGCCCATATGAGCGACGCCTCCTGAAGAGATTAGTCATATTAGATTTTTGGAGGATAGTGCAATGATACAGAGAGATACCCATTCCAGAGTCTCCTCTGGTTCTTTTACGTGCACGGTGTAAAGCACCAACACGAGACCTCGGTTTAACGTCGCATCTGAAAGACTGTTAATTGTATAAGGGTCAGACGGGGGACCGGACCTGCAACCGGTAGCGACAATAAATAACCGTAAACACACATATTGTATTCCTTACAACATTAGTAATACCAAAGATTTAAAATAAAACAATCCATTCTTTATATCGTTTTAGATGTACTTTTGTTTTTTTGGAACATGAATAGTTTATACAAATTTATTTTAGCTCTATTGCGAATCAAGTTATTACAACTTATATTAATCACTCTCGAAACCGCATTCCTAATTGAATCCATCGCCACGAGGTAGAGGCAACATGGAATTTAAATGCCTTTCTTAAGGGCACAATCGTAACGGCTCCAGCGGAGCTCGAACTCCGGACCTTTCGCATCTGAAGCGAACGCGTATCCACTGCGCTATCACGACTTCCACATGAATACATATGACTTTAATGTTCATGTTACTAGGTCAACCGATATTTCATGGTAATCATAGAACGGCAAATGCTGATATAAATGTATCCTTTCAATACCCATGTGATTTAGCCTGAGATATGCCAGTGGCACATATTTTAAAAGGATATGTCCCTTGGACATTTTCGTATAGAAATGCCACAGACATCGCTTAACTCTCTTGATTGTTATTTCTGAGACTGCTACAGTACATCTAGTCCTCTATATCTCCGTGGTGTGTCCCGGTATATCTGGGATGCTCTTGTGTCAGGGACAGTGGCTGTGCACATGTCATTAAGTGAGAATGCTAAAATGAACTACATACTATGGTTAAAAAAGATAGATCTATATAGAATAGTCGGTGTACCTTAAACCTTAATTCATACACTTAGGAGAGATGAAGACTACTATACAGCGAGAGGCTACATGTATGCAGAGTATTGTAAATGTACAGCGAGAGGCTACATGTATGCAGAGTATTGTAAATGTACAGTGAGAGGCTACATGTATGCAGAGTATTGTAAATGTACAGCGAGAGGCTACATGTATGCAGAGTATTGTAAATGTACAGCGAGAGGCTACATGTATGCAGAGTATTGTAAATGTACAGCGAGAGGCTACATGTATGCAGAGTATTGTAAATGTACAGCGAGAGGCTACATGTATGCAGAGTATTGTAAATGTTCTGAGACGAGTCTAATCGTTTAAATTTTCTAAGACAGTACAATAAGCAAACTTACCGAATATTTATGACCTGAGGTTTATCATGCCATCTGTTAACATATGACGCCACAGTGTGCTGATGTCACAAAGGTTTTATTACACACTAGAGCGAAGTATATATTATTAGGCAGGCCATTTTTGCTCATTATTACGCATGTAAGTGACGTCATTTCTGGCGTCGAAACGACGTTCTATCACCATTTTAGCGCAAATGTGCATCGTTTTTTATCACAAAACAGTTTTCATTGTTCACTTAATCCGGATGTTCCCAGTGTAGAGTAATGTGTGTAAGCAGGCTATGTCTCAACATGTTCTGTGATATTGATTTCAAAACAAATTTCAAAATTCTCCCCATTAAATCGTTGTAGTCCATCACCACTATCCGACCTCGCAGAACCCACTGTCCGACATCGCAGAGCCCAATTTCCGACCTCGCAGAGCCCAATGTCCGACCTCGCAGAGCGCAATGTCCGACCTCGCAGAGCGCAATGTCCGACCTCGCAGAGCCCAATGTCCGACCTCGCAGAGCCCAATGTCCGACCTCGCAGAGCCCAATGTCCGACCTCGCAGAGCCCAATGTCCGACCTCGCAGAGCGCAATGTCCGACCTCGCAGAGCCCAATGTCCGACCTCGCAGAGCCCAATGTCCGACCTCGCAGAGCCCAATGTCCGACCTCGCAGAGCCCAATGTCCGACCTCGCAGAGCCCAATGTCCGACCTCGCAGAGCCCAATGTCCGACCTCGCAGAGCCTAATATCGTGTAGCAACGCCACAATCGCGACTCCCCATTGTTTAATTTTCAAAGTTCTTCAGATGCATACCACATGTTGATATTGACCTAACGCTACGTGTGTCGTTTGTTCCAAGCAAAATATGGAACTCATATAAGCAATGCCATGATGGATACCACTTATATAGATACTGATCTCTAATAGTATGGCTGTCCGATTAGCGCAGTTGTTAGCGCGCTCGCTTCTCACCAATGCAACCTAGGTTCGATCCTCGGACCGGGAAGTATGTGAGATGGTACGGTGGTCGCCAGATCGGACATATGGGTGTTCTCCGGGTACTCCGATTTCCTCCCACACGAATGACCACATATACGCTTTCATCTGCGCCAACGAGAGTGATTAATATATGTTGTTAGAATTTACTTCGCAATCGTTGTAAAATAAATAAAGTTTAAACTTAATATTTCTATACTTGTTGCATTCGAAAAAAACGTCATATTCATATTCTACAACTGATAATTTAAAAAGTACTCGTCAACAGACACCATTCACAGATTATTGCTTCTCTTTGGAGGTTTGTGTGACGTCATGGTTCCATTTTGAATGTATGGCTAGACACATGGAAAGCGAGAAATTGATTACTGGTGGCATTTCAACAGACAAATAGTTCTCATTTGGTAATGTTTTAAAATATGTATAATGGTGACACCGTCCGGATTCCTGAATGTTGCGGCGTCAGTCTTATCTTTTACAATATATATATATATATGTGTTTGTCTGGAAATATGTTAATTGCCTCTATTTATAATGTTTTCATTTTTTTTTAATACTGACTGAAATACTCGATACAGAATTCAACAAAACTATTATGTCGCTCATCTACAGTCTACATCCGCTATGTCGAATTCCGTCAGACCGAACAAAATACTTCGACATAACCGACTTTGACATAACGAATGTAGACGGTATCTATATATAGATATATGTTACCTTTTAGTTTAATAATATGTTATTGAATGTTTTCATACATTACATTACAATTATACATACAATGAAATACGTGGAAAACAATTAGAAATTAAATTCGGATTTATTAGTAATCTGAGGGGAACGTTAATGGGTTGGGCTAAATGTTAGGATAACATTATTTACAGCCTTCCCAATCACTTCAAACTAAATTATCAATGTTGGATGAACAATTGCTCTTATGTATACTCTGGTGTAGAAAATAACACATATCTGTATACAATTAAGCTTCGTGATAAATATTTGTTAACTATTATAACATAATTTTATATGGATTATTAACGAAACAGAAATGAAACGAAGTTCAATTAATTTATAATGTGTGTAAGCTTAGCATGCCTAAGAATAACAAGAACAATTATTACATATAAATATGTAATTATATGTAATAGAAGGACGATTGAAAAGTTTACTCTGCATAATACACACTCGGATAGTGTATATAGATTAAAAATGCTTAGTTTAGTAATTAATTGCAAATATGTTGACAATAACATGAAACCCATCCCAACATAATAGTATATACCACATCCCTGCTGGAACATCCGCGAATCATATGGGAACCAAATATTGTTGCAGATTTCCAACTATGTAAATATATTGACTTGACCATTTCTGAATTCCAACTCAATCCTGCATTTCTATGCGCACACTAGTGAAAGCTTGGAACTAGTTCCCTGGAAACAATTGGACAAGTGTAATACATAGCAGTAATTCGTATCACATACATTCCCATTCGTCCAGAAAAACAAAGATATATATAATTCATGCACCCGCACCCCGTGGTTTGTTCTGCCCCGCTCTAATGTGTTACCTTCAACATATATAATAAGAAAGCCAGACTGTCTCACCCGCTACACCACTAAATCAGACATCAATGTAATTATACGTATACTAGTTTGTAACACTTATAAAATATGCACGAATTATGTCGACCCGTAGTAATTTAGATTGCGCGTTGGCTTGTGTGGTTGATTGGCGTTCGCACGGCTATTATTTCTAAGCAAGATTCATATTGGGTCATGGTCATGACGACTAGTCGTCCACACACAGAACGATTGATCTAGATGTTAATATCCTACAAGGTTACAAAGTGGAATTTTGTGAGCCACTGTTTCTCAATATGAAATATAATTCGATATTATCACCCGTCTCATAGGACAAATTGACTAATTACATTGTCATTAATGTGATACTTTGACGGGGGCCTCGTGTCTGACACATACAGTGAATATACAGGCGCGTAGATTGCCTATGCGCAAACTACACGTAAAGCGCAAACTACTGCGCAAACTACACGTACTGCGCAAAATACGCTATGCAATACGCAAGTACGCATACATTGTAGCCAAAAGTTAATGAATTAATAACTCAAACAAATGCAATAACAATAAGAGCATAAGGGGGTTCAAATTATTTGAAGAATGTCTCAAATCGTCCATTAGAAATAATCTGACCACCTTGCGAATTATATAAAAGACAAACATTCCGGAAAGACAATTTCTAATATTTAAGTATCAGTAGCGAACTTATTTTTGTGCGGAAAATGGCTACATATTTCACAACATACGTTCTATGGGATTTTTTACCCGGGACAATATGCCCCCGGATCCCGTAGATTATTTGCGTACACATTAGATTAGACCTTAGCTACACTCCATACGTCCAGGAACCAGAGGATACTATGAAAGGGGTATGTGTGTTTCATTACACTCTCATCCAAAGCCTAGAACTCGTGAAAGAAGTGTACACCATTGGTGGAATTCAAACATACAGGGCAAGACTAACCCTAGACATGCACACGCTGAGGAGCAACTTATTTAAAATCAGCGACCTGAAGCGCTCGACAACTGAGGCCCTTTTCCCGACCATAGTAGCATTGTAGCAAACATGGTGAACGAAGGCGATGGCTTGTTGCAAAGCTACAAACTATCAGAATCGGTAACCAAGATATTGTACACCATCAAGAACATATGATTTACGATAACTGGACAAGATAGCAACAATTAAAACTGAAAGATCGGAATAAAGAAAAGTCCAAATAATTGTTTGTGAGTAAACGGCTATCCTTAAACATGTCACAATTTGTGACGAGTTTGGATTGGAAGAATACTAGATGCCTTATTAATTCGACAGAGTACGATGGATGTAGATATTACACTATCGCGCAGCTACATACAGAGCTCGCTACGGGCTGACCTAAGCGGATTAATACTCGCCAATAAATAGATTACGACCACCTCGTCAATACAAGTTTAGCACGTAAGCCTAAAAGAACATATTAACTTTGTTGACGGGCCGCTATTAAATTAACGTGTCATTTGGAAAATTGCATTAATAAATCGCAAAAATCACCAGCCACATAATATTTGTGAGAATATTGCGTTTGTCAATGAGGCATAATAGCGATTGGGAACTATTATAGAAACATCCCGCTATTAAATTAATGTATCACATAATTATATGTAGCCTGGGATCAGGCGTTGATATATGTTGTCTGATCAGTTATGGAACTATGTTCATTTATCACCTGATCCAAAAACCGTTAATTGAGCCAGGTTGAGTTTCCGATCATATCAACGTCATTTTATTCTGGACGAATGGGAATTTATGTGATACGAATTACCTCGTATTATATTAAAAGTGTCCAATTGTTTTCAGGGAACTAGTTCCAAGCTTTCACTGGTGTCCAGAAATGGCCATGTCAATCTATTTACTCAGTTGAAATTCGTCAGCAATAATTTGTTACCATATGATTTGCGGATGTTCCAGCATGGATGTGGTATATATTATTATGTTTGACAGGATTTCATGTTATTGTCAGCATTTACTACAGTATGCACTATATACATTCACTCAATACACTATCCAAGTGTGTATTATGTATAGTGGATGTTCAATCGTCCTTCAATTACATGTTTATATCTATAAATATGTAGTAGTTTTTCTTGTTTAGTGTAATAAACGTCATTTTACAAGAAGCTAAAGAGTGAAAAATTGACAGCCTGACACCCAGGCTAACATATATATAGCAATGGCTGGATGACACATATTAGAGGTGTCACGCTTTTATATTAGTATGTACGATATCTGTAGTGATCGTAGGAGCAAAATGAGAAAATGTCCTCTATCAAATTAGTATGCCGACTATCTGATGTGGACTCTGGAGACAATTATTACAAACGTCCCGCTATTACAGTAATGGGTGCAATATCGGCTGTGCTGGCTGGATGGCAAAATGGTATACCTGCGAAGTTAAACGTACGTTTGTATTTAAGCCATTTGGTGACTGTCATGACCAGTTAATTATTAAGTAATATATTCTAATGAATTTGTTTTGTCTGTAGTTTTTTTAGTTTTGACAGCAAACAGAAACTAACATGAAAATTATACTGGGACTATTTCTTACTACGGAGGTTCACACTGACATAAGTGGTTGTGCGGTTGTGTATTGGAGTGCAATGAGGCTCCCGAAAGGGCAATAAAATTAATACATTTTGAAAACAATTATTATATTAGCCAACATCATTGAGAAATCATAAAAGTAAAGGAAGATTTGTGTTTTACCGAAATATGTGATCACTCTATGAAATAAAGTCCTATCTTACACTAATAAACACACACACGCACGCACACACACACACATCCTCTATGGCCACGGTTCAGCTCTGGGTTAAATGCCAATTCATTGTGCAATTAGTTTACATTTATTAGTGTTTATAATGAACACACTATGGCATTGAATAACTACCTGTGAGTGTGGTATCAACATGATATAGTGTCAATGACATGTCGACAACTGATAGGGACATCAACGACATGTCGAAAACCGATAGGGACATCAACGACATGTCGACAACCGATAGGGACATCAACGACATGTCGACAGCCGATAGGGACATCAACGACATGTCGACAACCGATAGGGACATCAACGACTGGTGTATTCCACATGTCGACAACCGATAGGGACATCAACGACTGGTGTATTCCACATGTCGACAGCCGATAGGGACATCAACGACTGGTGTATTCCACATGTCGACAACCTATAGGGACATCAACGACATGTCGACAACCGATAGGTGCATCAACGACTGGTGTATTCCACATGTCGACAACCGATAGGTGCATCAACGACTGGTGTATTCCACTTGTCGACAACCGATAGGGACATCAACGACTGGTGTATTCCACATGTCGACAACCTATAGGGACATCAACGACTGGTGTATTCCACATGTCGACAACCGATAGGGACATCAACGACTGGTGTATTCCACATGTCGACAACCGATAGGGACATCAACGACTGGTGTATTCCACATGTCGACAACCTATAGGGACATCAACGACTGGTGTATTCCACATGTCGACAACCGATAGGGACATCAACGACTGGTGTATTCCACATGTCGACAACCTATAGGGACATCAACGACTGGTGTATTCCACATGTCGACAACATATAGGGACATCAACGACATGTCGACAACCGATAGGGACATCAACGACTGGTGTATTCCACATGTCGACAGCCGATAGGGACAGTTTATTGTAAACAATGAACAATAACCTTTGACAAGGACCTATGCCTTGATCTACTTATGTGCACATAATATTGGCACTAGGCGATAACACGTATAGTCTAGTATATGGAATAGACGATTGTACTAAATCAACATAGAATAAACTTATATTGACTTCGGTTATGTCGAATTCTCCTATTATCTCGAAGTCGGATCAAAGTCATATGACAGGAGCATCACTAAAATTGGCACAATTGTTGTCAAAACAGTTGTGAAAATGTAAACGAATCATGTACATTGCAACTGTAAAGAAACACTACTTCTAAAGCGAATGCCATTGGCTGCTTAAGCCAAAAATATTTGATGTACGTGAACAAAATAGGATAAAATGTTATATTATAGCTGATCATTAGGTCAAGACACTAACACCTTGAATTGATCAGAAATGCGGTTAAATGGAAACTGTTGTCGTACACAATGATGCATTAGTATTGTTTTCTACACGTGGCTAATTCTGTGTGTATGTTTCTTTGTATATTTCTTATTGTTACTTTGAAAATGCTTGAACATGTTTCTTAATTATTTAAGGAATGAATCGCGGGTTAATTGTTTCCATCGGGGTATGAACTACATTGGGCGTGGCTATGGTGTGTGGAGGCTGAAGGCATCCACGCTAACATTAAACACGCACACTGTAGTTCACGAGGGAGAGAGAAGAGGCAATGTGGAATTTAAATACATTGCCTAAGGGCACAATCGTATCGGCTCCAGCTATATCTCGAACTCCGATCATTCTTGCACCAGAAACGAACGCGCTACCACTGCACTATCACGACTTTCAATGTTTTATTGATATTCATGAATGGGCACAAACATGGAGTTCAATACATAGTTAACGAATATCCCCGTGTAGTTCTTCAGCGTTCGCAAATCATTCTGTAGTTAACAGACAATTACACATTATTCACAACTCATTCTGTTGTGAATGGACATATATATAATTATACCTTCAGTTGATCTGTATTCCTATACCATTATGTAGCGTTATCACGAACATGTACGGGTAGTGTGGTCATTATTCACAGATTAATAGATACATGTATAGGCCTGCATATATATATACATGTATATAGAATCTGACATGAGTGGTGATTTCATACTAAATAGTATCGTTTATTAACGAGTTCCATAATATGGTATTCACGAGTGTAAAATCCGTGTTATCCTACTACCACAGCGTGTTCGTTTGAATATATAACGTTTCTACTTTCATTTTGGCGCCAAGTGTCACCGCAAATTGTCATGTTAAACAGCGTTATAATTGCGTCGAGACCATTAACGTTATGTACCTATTCAAACAGAACGTCGCTAACTTCAAATCAGTTCCACCTCACAACCGTAGGTGTCGAATTTCTTAATGTGAGAAAGCTATCCAGCTGGCTAGCGAATGACGGTTGGTTGTACTCGCATGCTCATCTGTGCCTAATATACTGTTTGGACGGCCATCCGGGGTGGGCCATGCTCCACCAATACTAGCTGCAGATTCACCAAAAGTGTTGGTGAGACGTTAAACCCCAAAAACATATAAACAAACAGTAATCTTAATAAATAAAACTACACACGTCATCTAATTTCAAATTCATGTGTCATTGTAGGAGATAAACTAATGCTTTTGGTTGAACAAGCTTTAAGAGAATGTTGCTGTAATCTGTTGTTGTATCTGTTTGCATTTTGGTTGTATATGGTTGTATTTGGCTACATCTGGTTGTATATGGTTGGATGGTGTGATATAGATAAGTTAGATAGACTAATGCGTGCGTTGCCATTAGCACGGAACATTACAACATGACAGGAATCCGGAGATTTATTTCACATTATGTCACACACAAATTCCATGGCAACGTAAATCTCAGCAAGCCTATATTTTTCTCTCCCAGTGTCAAGACAATTTGAGTTCTCATTTTACCCGCGATTACAACTAAATCCGCACGAACACCAGAGCATAGCTGGCAGATAATTGGAGAGGACACAAAGTGTATACTTGTAGTAGTGTAGTAGTGTCGGTAGGAAACATAATTAATTCAGCTTTGTTTGGGTATTCAGAACTAATTTCTCAATGTCAAGCTTGATGTGAAAGAGACAGCATTTTTACAAGAATCTGAAACTTCTCCTGAAATACTATGCTGTACTGTATGTTGTGAGTTAGTTTAAACAATATTTTATTTCAATGAATATACATAGTATAATGATCACAATTAGAAAATACATGTAGGATTGAGGAGAAAGCAACTTGCTTATATGGCTACCTCTTTCCTACGAATCATTTACAAAACATACCGTTAGAATTAAGCAACAAAATTACTGTCAAATATTGAGTAACTCATTAATTTTAGAATGTGAGAAAATGATACTAATTTTGAAATGTATGTTAAGATATGATGGTGATTGTACAACAGGATAACCAGCTGCACTTGATCATCCAATTACATCACCACAATTGGCTATGATGATATTTTATTGGAGAAAGAAAGAAAAACAATTTGGAGGAGAGCGTTTCAGAATCAGATGCCACCGGCTCGTGCATGTACGGAAATTGAGTAGGCGTTCCATAATGTTGTGAGTTCGAGCCAATCTGAACCACGAACCGTGATGCTGTTCTTAGGCAACATGCTTAAATACACGGTGCCTCTTTGCTCTCCCTCATGGTGATGGATTCCACTAGGAATGAGTGCAACTGTGGACATGCATATTGACATATTTACCTTGTGGTTATATATGGTACTGTAATGATGTTCATTTCGTCGGAATATTCTGAGGATGCTGGAAACATATCCTCCTGATGTATTTCGGCTAATTTTGGTGTGAATCATTAGAGTAAAAATACAATTACACAATGAGAAACATTAGTCAGTTACTGCCCCTGAATACTCATAATAGTAGATTGGTCCTCTTAATTGGTTTCCTCTGTTTTTATCGCTGTTTCCTTTGCACCACATGTTTTCCATTCTTATCCGTATTCGCGTCTTATAATAATGAAATTATTAAATCTCGACAGATATCCTTTAGCATGTCCAATGGATACCTTACTGTAAAAATTGTTTCAATTAATTAACACGAATTTGATAAAATTACATTTATCCTAAGGCAACATCTGTTTAGACGACAACAATAAACACAAAGGATTCCAACTAAAAGGACAATATACATTTAGGGATAAATCTGACTTTAGCCATCAAGGGAGGTAATAGAAAAACCAGTAATGTCTCTCATTGTACATACCCTTTATCTAATACACCTTTTATTAATCCATAAACTTCAAAATCAATACAAATGCCTTCACTAGACGAATTGTTCGCCATAAGGATGTTTGTTTACTTCCTGTTATGTAATTGTTCAATATTTTAATCGAATAAATGCTGGGTACAGAATGACGTCACTTGGGGACATCACATGATCTTATGGGTACAATTATAAGTCATTGAAATAAACATACCCTTGTTGAGTGGTTTCCGGACATGTAGTAATTTCGTATACTAGTAACAAGACTCGTTGAGGTATGTTAGTTGTTGTTAGATGTTACCTGACTGTAAAGTATCATGAATGAATGATGTATAAGCGTACCTGGTTTATATTTATCTAATGGTTGTAAAACAACAAATAATGTGCCTATTAAATACATAGTTAAAAGTAAAAACATACGGTATGTTCATTCATATTTCCGATCGTTCATTTCTTCCGATGCAACATCCACTGTGAAGAGGTATTCAAATCAGCCTGAAACACACCAAGACTATTTCACATTTAATGTTTGAAATAGCCAGTGCTCACCTGTGAATAACGTTACTGTATGTACACACCGTATTCCTCCGCCAAATAATACAGTATACCAACCTTCAGTTTGAAAGGCCTGAATTCTTATACCACATATGTTATACACGCCAACTAGTCTGAAGTCTTCTCAAGTCACATAATCTCTCAAAAAACACAAAAACTATACACTGCCTGTCATGAAAATGCATTTTTACTAAGCAGAAAAATGAACTATAATAGTTATTGGGACTACATTCGTGTGGACCGCGTATGCACGTCTGCTTATTTACGTATATACAACCTTATCCTGACTACAACGAGACATACACTACCTACAACGGTCTACAAATGGACATAAAACGATGAGCTGTTCTACTCATATGTTGTACGAATGTGTTTTACACCGCGGAAAGGCGTGACAGTATCTCTTCTAATATAACTAGTTAAACTGTAGATTATCCATATACTGACCGTTTCTAAACACAGAAAGTCCTCCATATTGGGACTCGCCTTGTAAGATATGTACAAGCAAGGAACAATCGCATATTCACAGACATCTTAGTAACATGTGGTAGCGGTGGCTCCTGTATGGCCAGTGTTATAGTATTATGTATAGTCGCTACCGGGTACCCATGTGAGCGACGCCTCCTGACGAGAACAGTCATGTTAGATGTTGGGGAAAGATCAATGATGAAGACAGATACGCATCCCAGAGCATCCTCTGATTCTTTTACGTGCACGGTGTTTTGAAACAAGACCTCGGTTTTAAGTCCCATCTGAAATATTGTTAATATTAGTATGGTCAAATTGGTGATTGAACCTGCGATCCTTGAAGTCGCAGTCCAACATGTTAACCACTAGACTACCGACTCGTCTGTGCAGTCTCTGTAGATATGACTATTAATTATGTATGCAGGCGTGGTGTTTGCTTTCTATTAAGCGGTAACTCCAGTACCTAGCCCATAACCCCTAAACCTAGCCCATAACCCTTAAACCTAGCCCATAACCCCTAAACCTAGCCCATAACCCCATAAGCCTAGCCCATAACCCTTAAACCTAGTCCATAACCCCTAAACCTAGCCCATAACCCTTAAGCCTAGCCCATAACCCCTAAACCTAGCCCATAACCCTTAAACCTAGCCCATGACCCCTAAACCTAGCCCATAACACTTAAACCTAGCCCATAACCTTTAAACAACCCTAAACCTAGCCCATAACCCTTAACCCTAGCCCATAACCCTTAAACCTAGCCCATAACCCCTAAACCTAGCCCATAACCCTTAAACCTAGCCCTAAACCTAGCCCATAAGCCTAGCCCATAACCTTTAAACCTAGCCCATAACCCCTAATCCTAGCCCATCACCCCTAAACCTAGCCCAAAACATAGCCCATAACACTTAAACCTAGCCCATAACCCCTAAACCTAGCCCATAATCCCTAAACCTAGCCCATAACCCCTAAACCTAGCCCATAACGCCTAGACCTAGCCCATAACCCCTAAACCTAGCCCATAACCCCTAAACCTAGCCCCCAATGAATGTTGGTTATCGCTTATAAGTTACCGTTATTCGCTCACATAATGGAACTTTATCATGGTGGTCAATCGTTATGAAGTGCACCGTTATCACATATCACCATAATGAGAACACTTCATTTCATAGAATATAGCAACACACTTGAAAAGCAAAAATCTCTAACACGATTACATGATTGTCCTGCTTATTGTCGTCGGTTATCTACGAGTCATACGTCATGCAGAGAACAATGATTTATGGCATGTATAAGAGGTTATAGACAAGATAGATGTCCGGACGAATAGAATTATATAACAGCAAGAAGAAGTACAAGTGATAATGTGAATTGAGTAGGCATGAAGCAAATGTTTCTGCTTTGTTCATTTGCGTACAACATACATGACAAGCCATGTACCGAAGTTATCAGAGTGAGGGATAAGCGTCCTGTTCGATCTTGCGTCTGCATTGTGTACAGCAAACTAATTAAAAAACCTTTATTCAGATAGTATACAATTTATTTCATCGATGAAATAACAGGACTATAGATTCCAATCAAGCAGATCCTGTTCAAATTGTGATAACATAAGGAAGGTCGCATCTAGTCATTTGATAATACTAGCTGTTACTTATTTCCCTAGCGTTGTCAACTCAGGACAGAAACAGTTGCTTCTCTTTAATGGTAGCTATAATCACTTGCATTTCTTAATCCCTTTTTTGTTGGTATTGTAAGTTGTTGTTGTTTTTTATTTTGGGTTCTAAACTGTTGTTAGCTATATGTTCTTCATTTTCCTATTATATTAGATAGATAGATAATTACTTTTATTTCCTCCATTTCTGAAGAGCATAACATATTTACAAATCATTATTAATATGTATGTACAAACAGTATAATATAAATGCACAAATAACCCTATTAATTGTCAATTTTAGTATTTGCACAACTCATATATTCTGTCACTTTGGTTGTTACAATCTAGTATTTTGGGGAGGGCCGTAATTAATGTTGTTAAATATTGTGGCCAAATCCATTTGCTTCAACATTTATTGACAATTCTTGTGCACAACAATGGCATAAATCGTATATACTATGCATAATTATACAAGTGTGTTCATTTGTTTTGTTGTGTACATTGTATATATAGAATGAATGCAATAAAATATGATTACACAAACTTGAGTGCTCTTTAGTTAGTTAGGACAACTGACCACAAACATTCTCATATACATGACCTACTTTGCACATGTGCTGTTGGTATAGACATATTTATTTTCTACCATGTACATATCACAACAATTGAAAATTGGACAGAAAGTTATACAGCTTATGGTTGTCCTCTCCTTCCTAAATAATGCTGTTGTGAGTGTGGACATAGTGTAGCAATCAATTTTAGTAACATGGAAAGGCATTGGTTATGTACAACTCTGTCGTGTGGTTCATTGGCAGGAGGGATTGGATTTGCAGTTGTGCGTACAATTTAAATCTGATTATTTATTAACTGAAATCCGACGCAGCCTTTAATTTACAACACGCTTGCGAATACTGGCTTCAAAATGTGATACAGACTACAGAGAGCTAAATGTGATACAGCCTACAGAGAGCTAAATGTTTTACAGCCTACAGAGAGCTAAATGTGATACAGCCTACAGAGAGCTAAATGTGATACAGCCTACAGAGAGCTAAATGTGATACAGCCTACAGAGAGCTAAATGTGATACAGCCTACAGAGAGCTAAATGTGATACAGCCTACAGAGAGCTAAATGTGATACAGACTACAGAGAGCTAAATGTGATACAGCCTACAGAGAGCTAAATGTGATACAGACTACAGAGAGCTAAATGTGATACAGACTACAGAGAGCTAAATGTGATACAGACTACAGAGAGCTAAATGTGATACAGACTACAGAGAGCTAAATGTGATACAGACTACAGAGAGCTAAATGTGATACAGACTACAGAGAGCTAAATGTGATACAGACTACAGAGAGCTAACTGTGATACAGACTACAGAGAGCTAAATGTGATACAGCCTACAGAGAGCTAAATGTGATACAGACTACAGAGAGCTAAATGTGATACAGCCTACAGAGAGCTAAATGTGATACAGACTACAGAGAGCTAAATGTGATACAGCCTACAGAGAGATAAATGTAATTATATATCCCCTATTTATAATTATATAGTTACAAAAACGCAAATGTCTGCAGAATGTAATTTGCTATTATGTGGTATCATTCCCCCCACAAATATTTGCCTCAAAAACTGAATATTTCAACAAATAAGCAAACGTCGTATATGCGGTTTGTTGGCATATCAAAATAATGTAAAAATAGGGTCCACATTCATGCGTGACTCCTGAACAACACGAGCTATGGTACATATTTACCGTGATATCTCACATGTGTGCCTATGCATATCTATGTGTACATGCAGATTAATCTTAGTTAAATTATCTCTAATCGAAAGTATTGCGTGTTTCGTATTGAATCCAATGACAGCAAACGCAAATTCAGGAGTGCGGATAACCGTTATATGAAATCCTACTTTCACTTTTGAAAGTTTGTATATCACAAAAACACTGTTTATTGATTCAATGTTAGTGTTCGAATGTATTCAGAAGAATGTGTAGTAGCAATGTATTTATACGTGAACAAAATACATTGTAGTATTTGCTTTTTGCGGTGTAATGTAGCTTTAAAAATGCATATGTATTAAGAATATCAATGAGGGTCAGTTGTCCTAACTAACTAAAGAGCACTCAAGTTTGTGTAATCATATTGTATTGCATTCATTCTATATATACAATGTACATAACAAAACAAATAAACACACTTGTATAATTATGCATAGTATATACGAGTTATGTCATTGTTGTGCACAAGAATTGTCAATAAATGTTGAAGCAAATGGGTTGGGCCACAAGTGTTAACAACATTAGTTACAGCCCTCCCCATAATTCTCAATGGAGATAGCAACCAGATCATTATGAATTTTATGCACTAAGGATAACCTATTGTCAATAGGCAATGGAGCATGAAAGGTGAGTTTGGGTCAGATTGCGCCTCTTCGGGTAGTATTGGTGGATAGCTTCAACCCATGAAATAATTCGACGTATTCAAAGTGATTTGGAGTCAACCACAATTAACCACAGAGCTTTAGTTTATACAAATATATTTTATCTCGATTGTGAAACAAATTCTTACAACTTATATTAATCACTCTCGAGACCTCATTCCTGATGTAATCCATCGCCACGAGGGAGAGAGAAGAAGCAACGTGGAACTTAAATGGCACAATCTTGACCTTTCGCACCTGAAGCGAACGCGCATCCACTGCGCTATCACGACTTCCACAGAGTTTTGCATTAGCTCTTAGCTACACTTCGAGTGAATGACATTACATGTATAACGCTATATTTGCATCGCTATTGAATGTTCCTTCGATGCACGTATTTACTCTGATTGTATCCATGTTCGTATGAGGGTTCCCAACTAATGATATACACCGGATATGCGACTCGATGCTACGAGGGTTCCCAACTAATGATATGCAGCTGACATGCGCACTCGATGCTACGAGGGTTCCCAACTAATGATATGCAGCTGACATGCGCACTCGAAGTTACCGGCATGCGCATTCGCAGTGTTAGGCATCATTCGTCGCGAGAGAAGGCGTGTCTTACACATACGGATCTGAGGTCCAGTGGTTAACATGTTTGACTGGTAATCCAGGGATCGCAGGTTCGATCCCCCGTCTGACCCTAATAAAGGTAACAGTCCTTCAAGCGGGACTTTAAACCGAGGTCTCGCGTCGGTGCTTTACGGTGTCTGTCTGTATCATTGCACAGTCCTCCAAAACACTAAAATTACTAATCTCTACAGGAGTAGTCGCTAATATGGGGAACAGGTAGCGAGATAAAACACACGCGTGTCATACAGTTTACGCTGTTTCAAGGGTGGTCTATTTACCTATTCCGACATACAATATGTTTCAAATCTGGACTAAATAAACACAGTGTAAATGCAGAGTATACTATATTTTTATTGTGTCACTGAAAAGAATAATTAATGTAAATATAAGTAATGAATCGCAGGTGAATGCATACGGTCTCCACACACTTTAACCACGCCCGATGAAGAACATACCCTGGTGGAAACAATTAACCCACCATTCATTCCTTAAATATCTACGTCCTATTTTTATTATAACATACATGTAGTATGGTTAGTTGTTCCTAGCTCATGTTACGGATGCTATATTTCAATGTACGGCACGCATGGAGACAGATACCATCAGGAACACAGGAAGCTGTTTAACTTCTCTAGCCTTTAATGGATTTTCTACAAATAGTATCCTGCTCTTTATGGCATTGACTTGATGCTCTATCTCAATTACAACGAATACGTGATATAACAAATGCTGCATGTGTATCTATTGTGAGATAAATTAGTATAGACATCCGATTCGCGCACAGATAATATGACAGGCATGCAAATGAAACGCAAATCATTCATAAATGCTAGCATCGGCTTTGTATTCAAACAAATCTGTCTTTATTTCCAGTATGTATGTTTTATTTTTTAATTTTAAAGTTGCACCAACAGCTTATAACATAACTATGTAGACATGGGAATGGAGACTCTGACTTATTTATTGACATGGGAATGGAGACTCTGACTTATTTATTGACATGGGAATGGAGACTCTGACTTATTTATTGACATAGAGATGGAGAGGCATGTGTATTTATTGACATGGAGATGGCGAGGCATGTGTATTTATTGACATGGAGATGGAGAGGCATGTGTATTTATTGACATGGAGATGGAGAGGCATGTGTATTTATTGACATGAAGATGGAGAGGCATGTGTATTTATTGACATGGAGATGGAGAGGCATGTGTATTTATTGACATGGAGATGGGGAGGCATGTGTATTTATTGACATGGAGATGGAGAGGCATGTGTATTTATTGACATGGAGATGGAGAGGCATGTGTATTTATTGACATGGAGATGGAGAGGCATGTGTATTTATTGACATGGAGATGGAGAGGCATGTGTATTTATTGACATGGAGAGGCATGTGTATATATTGACATGAAGATGGAGAGGCATGTGTATTTATTGACATGGAGATGGAGAGGCATGTGTATTTATTGACATGGAGAGGCATGTGTATTTATTGACATGGAGATGGAGAGGCATGTGTATTTATTGACATGGAGAGGCATGTGTATTTATTGACATGGAGATGGAGAGGCATGTGTATTTATTGACATGGAGATGGAGAGGCATGTATATTTATTGACATGGAGAGGCATGTGTATTTATTGACATGGAGATGGAGAGGCATGTATATTTATTGACATGGAGAGGCATGTGTATTTATTGACATGGAGATGGGGAGGCATGTGTATTTATTGACATGGAGATGGAGAGGCATGTGTATTTATTGACATGGAGAGGCATGTGTATTTATTGACATGGAGATGGGGAGGCATGTGTATTTATTGACATGGAGATGGAGAGGCATGTGTATTTATTGACATGGAGATGGAGAGGCATGTGTATTTATTGACATGGAGATGGAGAGGCATGTGTATTTATTGACATGGAGATGGAGAGGCATGTGTATTTATTGACATGGAGATGGGGAGGCATGTGTATTTATTGACATGGAGATGGAGAGGCATGTGTATTTATTGACATGGAGATGGAGAGGCATGTGTATTTATTGACATGGAGATGGAGAGGCATGTGTATTTATTGACATGGAGATGGAGAGGCATGTGTATTTATTGACATGGAGATGGAGAGGCATGTGTATTTATTGACATGGAGATGGAGAGGCATGTGTATTTATTGACATGGAGATGGAGAGGCATGTATATTTATTGACATGGAGAGGCATGTGTATTTATTGACATGGAGAGGCATGTGTATTTATTGACATGGAGATGGAGAGGCATGTGTATTTATTGACATGGAGAGGCATGTGTATTTATTGACATGGAGATGGAGAGGCATGTGTATTTATTGACATGGAGATGGAGAGGCATGTGTATTTATTGACATGGAGAGGCATGTGTATTTATTGACATGGAGATGGAGAGGCATGTGTATTTATTGACATGGAGATGGAGAGGCATGTGTATTTATTGACATGGAGATGGAGAGGCATGTGTATTTATTGACATGGAGATGGAGAGGCATGTGTATTTATTGACATGGAGATGGAGAGGCATGTGTATTTATTGACATGGAGATGGAGAGGCATGTGTATTTATTGACATGGAGATGGAGAGGCATGTGTATTTATTGACATGGAGATGGAGAGGCATGTGTATTTATTGACATGGAGATGGAGAGGCATGTGTATTTATTGACATGGAGATGGAGAGGCATGTGTATTTATTGACATGGAGAGGCATGTGTATTTATTGACATGGAGAGGCATGTGTATTTATTGACATGGAGAGGCATGTGTATTTATTGACATGGAGATGGGGAGGCATGTGTATTTATTGACATGGAGATGGAGAGGCATGTGTATTTATTGACATGGAGATGGAGAGGCATGTGTATTTATTGACATGAATATGGAGAGGCATGTGTATTTATTGACATGGAGATGGGGAGGCATGTGTATTTATTGACATGGAGATGGAGAGGCATGTGTATGTATTGACATGGAGAGGCATGTGTATTTATTGACATGGAGATGGAGAGGCATGTATATTTATTGACATGGAGAGGCATGTGTATTTATTGACATGGAGATGGAGAGGCATGTGTATTTATTGACATGGAGATGGAGAGGCATGTGTATTTATTGACATGGAGATGGCGAGGCATGTGTATTTATTGACATGGAGAGGCATGTGTATTTATTGACATGGAGATGGAGAGGCATGTGTATTTATTGACATGGAGAGGCATGTGTATTTATTGACATGGAGATGGCGAGGCATGTGTATTTATTGACATGGAGATGAGAGGCATGTGTATTTATTGACATGGAGATGGAGAGGCATGTGTATTTATTGACATGGAGATGGAGAGGCATGTGTATGTATTGACATGGAGATGGAGAGGCATGTGTATTTATTGACATGGAGATGGAGAGGCATGTGTATTTATTGACATGGAGATGGAGAGGCATGTGTATTTATTGACATGGAGATGGAGAGGCATGTGTATTTATTGACATGGAGATGGAGAGGCATGTGTATTTATTGACATGGAGATGGAGAGGCATGTGTATTTATTGACATGGAGATGGAGAGGCATGTGTATGTATTGAAATGGAGATGGAGAGGCATGTGTATGTATTGACATGGAGATGGAGAGGCATGTGTATTTATTTACATGGAGATGGAGAGGCATGTGTATTTATTGACATGGAGATGGTGAGGCATGTGTATGTATTGAAATGGAGATGGAGAGGCATGTGTATTTATTGACATGGAGATGGAGAGGCATGTGTATGTATTGACATGGAGATGGAGAGGCATGTGTATGTATTGACATGGAGATGGCGAGGCATGTGTATTTATTGACATGGAGATGGAGAGGCATGTGTATGTATTGACATGGAGATGGAGAGGCATGTGTATGTATTGACATGGAGATGGAGAGGCATGTGTATGTATTGACATGGAGATGGAGAGGCATGTGTATTTATTGACATGGAGATGGGGAGGCATGTGTATTTATTGACATGGAGATGGAGAGGCATGTGTATGTATTGACATGGAGAGGCATGTGTATGTATTGACATGGAGATGGAGAGGCATGTGTATTTATTGACATGGAGATGGAGAGGCATGTGTATTTATTGACATGGAGATGGAGAGGCATGTGTATTTATTGACATGGAGATGGAGAGGCATGTGTATTTATTGACATGGAGATGGAGAGGCATGTGTATTTATTGACATGGAGAGGCATGTGTATTTATTGACATGGAGAGGCATGTGTATTTATTGACATGGAGATGGAGAGGCATGTGTATTTATTGACATGGAGATGGAGAGGCATGTGTATTTATTGACATGGAGATGGAGAGGCATGTGTATTTATTGACATGGAGATGGAGAGGCATGTGTATTTATTGACATGGAGATGGAGAGGCATGTGTATTTATTGACATGGAGATGGCGAGGCATGTGTATTTATTGACATGGAGATGGGGAGGCATGTGTATTTATTGACATGGAGATGGAGAGGCATGTGTATGTATTGACATGGAGATGGAGAGGCATGTGTATGTATTGACATGGAGATGGAGAGGCATGTGTATTTATTTACATGGAGATGGAGAGGCATGTGTATTTATTGACATGGAGATGGCGAGGCATGTGTATGTATTGACATGGAGATGGAGAGGCATGTGTATTTATTGACATGGAGATGGAGAGGCATGTGTATTTATTGACATGGAGATGGAGAGGCATGTATATTTATTGACATGGAGAGGCATGTGTATTTATTGACATGGAGATGGAGAGGCATGTGTATGTATTGACATGGAGATGGAGAGGCATGTGTATTCATTGACATGAAGATGGAGAGGCATGTGTATTTATTGACATAGAGATGGAGAGGCATGTGTATTTATTGACATGGAGATGGAGAGGCATGTGTATTTATTGACATGGAGATGGAGAGGCATGTGTATTTATTGACATGGAGATGGAGAGGCATGTGTATTTATTGACATGGAGAGGCATGTGTATTTATTGACATGGATATGGAGAGGCATGTGTATTTATTGACATGGAGAGGCATGTGTATTTATTGACATGGAGATGGAGAGGCATGTGTATTTATTGACATGGAGATGGAGAGGCATGTGTATTTATTGACATGGAGATGGCGAGGCATGTGTATTTATTGACATGGAGATGGCGAGGCATGTGTATTTATTGACATGGAGATGGAGAGGCATGTGTATTTATTGACATGGAGATGGCGAGGCATGTGTATTTATTGACATGGAGATGGAGAGGCATGTGTATTTATTGACATGGAGAGGCATGTGTATTCATTGACATGGAGATGGAGAGGCATGTGTATTTATTGACATGGAGATGGAGAGGCATGTGTATTTATTGACATGGAGATGGTGAGGCATGTGTATTTATTGACATGGAGATGGAGAGGCATGTGTATTTATTGACATGGAGATGGAGAGGCATGTGTATTTATTGACATGGAGATGGCGAGGCATGTGTATTTATTGACATGGAGATGGAGAGGCATGTGTATTTATTGACATGGAGAGGCATGTGTATTTATTGGGATGGAGATATGTGTATTTATTGACATGGAGATGGAGAGGCATGTGTATTTATTGACATGGAGATGGCGAGGCATGTGTATTTATTGACATGGAGATGGCGAGGCATGTGTATTTATTGACATGGAGATGGAGAGGCATGTGTATTTATTGACATGGAGATGGAGAGGCATGTGTATTTATTGACATGGAGATGGAGAGGCATGTGTATTTATTGACATGGAGAGGCATGTGTATGTATTGACATGGAGATGGAGAGGCATGTGTATTTATTGACATGGAGATGGAGAGGCATGTGTATTTATTGACATGGAGATGGAGAGGCATGTGTATTTATTGACATGGAGATGGAGAGGCATGTGTATTTATTGACATGGAGATGGAGAGGCATGTGTATTTATTGACATGGAGATGGCGAGGCATGTGTATTTATTGACATGGAGATGGGGAGGCATGTGTATTTATTGACATGGAGATGGAGAGGCATGTGTATGTATTGACATGGAGATGGAGAGGCATGTGTATGTATTGACATGGAGATGGAGAGGCATGTGTATTTATTTACATGGAGATGGAGAGGCATGTGTATTTATTGACATGGAGATGGCGAGGCATGTGTATGTATTGACATGGAGATGGAGAGGCATGTGTATTTATTGACATGGAGATGGAGAGGCATGTGTATTTATTGACATGGAGATGGAGAGGCATGTATATTTATTGACATGGAGAGGCATGTGTATTTATTGACATGGAGATGGAGAGGCATGTATATTTATTGACATGGAGAGGCATGTGTATTTATTGACATGGAGACGGAGAGGCATGTGTATGTATTGACATGGAGATGGAGAGGCATGTGTATTTATTGACATGAAGATGGAGAGGCATGTGTATTTATTGACATAGAGATGGAGAGGCATGTGTATTTATTGACATGGAGATGGAGAGGCATGTGTATTTATTGACATGGAGATGGAGAGGCATGTGTATTTATTGACATGGAGATGGAGAGGCATGTGTATTTATTGACATGGAGATGGAGAGGCATGTGTATTTATTGACATGGAGAGGCATGTGTATTTATTGACATGGAGATGGAGAGGCATGTGTATTTATTGACATGGAGAGGCATGTGTATTTATTGACATGGAGAGGCATGTGTATTTATTGACATGGAGATGGAGAGGCATGTGTATTTATTGACATGGAGATGGCGAGGCATGTGTATGTATTGACATGGAGATGGCGAGGCATGTGTATTTATTGACATGGAGATGGAGAGGCATGTGTATTTATTGACATGGAGATGGCGAGGCATGTGTATTTATTGACATGGAGATGGAGAGGCATGTGTATTTATTGACATGGAGAGGCATGTGTATTTATTGACATGGAGATGGAGAGGCATGTGTATTTATTGACATGGAGATGGAGAGGCATGTGTATTTATTGACATGGAGATGGAGAGGCATGTGTATTTATTGACATGGAGATGGAGAGGCATGTGTATTTATTGACATGGAGATGGAGAGGCATGTGTATTTATTGACATGGAGATGGCGAGGCATGTGTATTTATTGACATGGAGATGGAGAGGCATGTGTATTTATTGACATGGAGAGGCATGTGTATTTATTGACATGGAGATGGAGAGGCATGTGTATTTATTGACATGGAGATGGAGAGGCATGTGTATGTATTGACATGGAGATGGCGAGGCATGTGTATTTATTGACATGGAGATGGCGAGGCATGTGTATTTATTGACATGGAGATGGAGAGGTATGTGTATTTATTGACATGGAGATGGAGAGGCATGTGCATTTATTGACATGGAGATGGAGAGGCATGTGTATTTATTGACATAGAGATGGAGAGGCATGTATATTTATTGACATGGAGATGGGGAGGCATGTGTATGTATTGACATGGAGATGGAGAGGCATGTGTATTTATTGACATGGAGATGGAGAGGCATGTGTATGTATTGACATGGAGATGGCGAGGCATGTGTATTTATTTACATGGAGATGGAGAGGCATGTGTATTTATTTACATGGAGATGGCGAGGAATGTGTATTTATTGACATGGAGATGCAGAGGCATGTGTATTTATTGACATGGAGATGGAGAGGCATGTATATTTATTGACATGGAGATGGAGAGGCATGTATATTTATTGACATGGAGAGGCATGTGTATTTATTGACATGGTGACTCTGATGCATGTATTTACATGGCGACTCTGATGCATGTATTGATGCCGGACAACATACGATACCACGTGCGGACATTGGTTGAGGCGTAGTGCGTGCGTGCGTGCGTGCGTGCGTGCGTGCGTGCGTGCGTGCGTGCGTGCGTGCGTGCGTGCGTGCGTGCGTGCGTGCGTGCGTGCGTGCGTGCGTGCGTGCGTGCGTGCGTGCGTGCGTGCGTGCGTGCGTGCGTGCGTGCGTGCGTGCGTGCGTGCGTGCGTGCGTGCGTGCGTGCGTGCGTGCGTGCGTGCGTGCGTGCGTGCGTGCGTGCGTGCGTGCGTGCGTGCGTGCGTGCGTGCGTGCGTGCGTGCGTGCGTGCGTGCGTGCGTGCGTGCGTGCGTGCGTGCGTGCGTGCGTGCGTGCGTGCGTGCGTGCGTGCGTGCGTGCGTGCGTGCGTGCGTGCGTGCGTGCGTGCGTGCGTGCGTGCGTGCGTGCGTGCGTGCGTGCGTGCGTGCGTGCGTGCGTGCGTGCGTGCGTGCGTGCGTGCGTGCGTGCGTGCGTGCGTGCGTGCGTGCGTGCGTGCGTGCGTGCGTGCGTGCGTGCGTGCGTGCGTGCGTGCGTGCGTGCGTGCGTGCGTGCGTGCGTGCGTGCGTGCGTGCGTGCGTGCGTGCGTGCGTGCGTGCGTGCGTGCGTGCGTGCGTGCGTGCGTGCGTGCGTGCGTGCGTGCGTGCGTGCGTGCGTGCGTGCGTGCGTGCGTGCGTGCGTGCGTGCGTGCGTGCGTGCGTGCGTGCGTGCGTGCGTGCGTGCGTGCGTGCGTGCGTGCGTGCGTGCGTGCGTGCGTGCGTGCGTGCGTGCGTGCGTGCGTGCGTGCGTGCGTGCGTGCGTGCGTGCGTGCGTGCGTGCGTGCGTGCGTGCGTGCGTGCGTGCGTGCGTGCGTGCGTGCGTGCGTGCGTGCGTGCGTGCGTGCGTGCGTGCGTGCGTGCGTGCGTGCGTGCGTGCGTGCGTGCGTGCGTGCGTGCGTGCGTGCGTGCGTGCGTGCGTGCGTGCGTGCGTGCGTGCGTGCGTGCGTGCGTGCGTGCGTGCGTGCGTGCGTGCGTGCGTGCGTGCGTGCGTGCGTGCGTGCGTGCGTGCGTGTCATATTCGATAGTTTGCAGCAGTTAAAGTGAGGATAGCTTTGCATACACAGTTCTTACCTGGAAGTAACATATAAAGTAAAATAAATGTTTGGTTTGTGAGCTAAAACATAAATAAATGTTTGGTTAGCGAGCAAAAACATAATAAATGTTTGGTTAGCAAGCAAAAACATAAATAAATGTTTGGTTTGCGAGCTAAAACATAAATCAATGTTTGGTTTGCGAGCTAAAACAATGTATGTCCTTACAAGAACCACCGACATTTAAAGGAAAGTCATTGAACTAGAGAAGTTAATGTTGCCAATATGGGGTAATAAAGTATATTCCTTCTGTTAATGGCTTATTTTTGGTGTATTAATGTTTTCTCTGCCTTGTGAGAATTGCAAATTATATGGTGAAGACAATTTATTTCCAATTCACACATACCTCTATAAGTGTACAGTAAGCTGATGCTCTGCAACAGGTTGATTGTCATGCCCACTGACGTCGACGTCACATATATTGCAACATCCATTGACGTCTGTGTCATTCATATCAAACCATGCTCACTGACGTCGGCGTCAAAACAATTCACTGTAAGTATGTACAGTCTACAACAGGTTGACGTTGGCGTGATATACATAAACTATAGTTGTCAATGGTGACGTTAAGCTCCTGTATAACAACACATGCAATTGCCCTATTTGCTGATATCTCACTAGCGCGGTCTGTTTTGTTATTAGCTGATAAGTTCATACTAAAGTCTGCAAGTGATTTGTCACACCTCCAAATGTTTACCTCCTTCACATCAGTTCTACACCTCCAAATGTTTACCTCATTCACATCAGTTCTACACCTCCAAATGTTACCTCCTTCACATCAGTTCTACACCTCAACCCCACACACCAAATGTTTACCTCATTCACATCAGTTCTACACCTCCAAATGTTTACCTCCTTCACATCAGTTCTACACCTCCAAATGTTTACCTCTTTCACATCAGTTCTACACCTCTATATATTACCTCATTATCATCAGTGCTACACCGCTACATGTTTACCTCATTCACATCAGTTCTACACCTCCAAATGTTTACCTCCTTCACATCAGTTCTACACCTCCAAATGTTTACCTCTTTCACATCAGTTCTACACCTCTATATATTACCTCATTATCATCAGTGCTACACCGCTACATGTTTACCTCATTCACATCAGTTCTACACCTCCAAATGTTTACCTCCTTCGCATCAGTTCTACACCTCCAAATGTTTACCTCTTTCACATCAGTTCTACACCTCTATATATGTACCTCATTATCATCAGTGCTACACCGCTACATGTTTACCTCATTCACATCAGTTCTACACCTCCAAATGTTTACCTCCTTCACATCAGTTATACACTTCCAAATGTTTACCTCCTTCACATCAGTTCTACACCTCTAAATGTTTACCTCCTTCACATCAGTTCTACACCTCTAAATGTTACCTCCTTCACATCAGTTCTACACCTCTAAATGTTTACTTCCTTCACATCAGTTCTACACCTCTAAATGTTTACTTCCTTCACATCAGTTCTACACCTCTAAATGTTTACCTCCTTCACATCAGTTCTACACCTCTAAATGTTTACCTCCTTCACATCAGTTCTACACCTCTAAATGTTTACCTCCTTCACATCAGTTCTACACCTCTAAATGTTTACTTCCTTCACATCAGTTCTACACCTCTAAATGTTTACCTCCTTCACATCAGTTCTACACCTCTAAATGTTTACCTTCTTCACATCAGTTATACACCTCCAAATGTTTACCTCCTTCACATCAGTTCTACACCTCTAAATGTTTACCTCCTTCACATCAGTTCTACACCTCCAAATACTTACCTCCTTCACATCAGTTCTACACCTCTAAATGATTACTTCCTTCACATCAGTTCTACACCTCTAAATGATTACCTTCTTCACATCAGTTATACACCTCCAAATGTTTACCTTCTTCACATCAGTTATACACCTCCAAATGTTTACCTCCTTCACATCAGTTCTACACCTCTAAATGTTTACCTCATTCACATCAGTTCTATACCTCTAAATGTTTACCTCATTCACATCAGTTCTACACCTCCAAATGTTTACCTCATTCACATCAGTTCTACACCTCTATATATGTACCTCATTATCATCAGTGCTACACCTCTAAATGTTTACCTCATTCACATCAGTTCTACACCTCTAAATGTTTACCTCCTTCACATCAGTTCTACCATTTGTATTTGAATGTAACGTCGTTATCTATTAAAGAAGCATTTTAATATGCTACAATATTATAATATGTTCAACCCCTTTAGGGGCTGGCTTAGCCGACCAAAGCGGTCAACTAGTAAGAAATGTTTAATATGTGCTTTGCCCAAGGATTCTTTCATACGTTCCCTTACCGAGTATCCAATCCGTACCCTTCGATTCCAAATCCGAAGTTCTACAACTTGATCACGGACGCCACACAGGTTTGTGTGATGGTTTCACGCTAACGAAATGGAGTTCGTCTATTATTATGACGAACATTCTACACATATTTCGTGGCCACCCGTGGCCGTGATTGAAGTATTTTGTTCGGTCCGACGGAATTCCACATAACGGATGTATACTATACTTCTACTGGACTAGGTTGGTAGTATGTATATGTAAGTACATACAATTGTACATTATTGTAGATGCTAGCATGCAAACGGATCTGTTTCATATGAATATATAGCTTAGCATAATACTTTATCATTTGATGTCGTGTTCAAGACAGCGGGGCATGATAAATTGTATTATTCTCATTTATTATTGATTCTGCTTGTGTGAAACTGTCCAGTTCACTGAAAGGTCTGGACTACACGTAACTCTAAAACAAATTAGGAATATTCGAAATGTTGCAAAGCATTTTCGTAATGTCTTTTAGAAAACGACAAGCTAATAGACGATGTTTCGCCCTGGGTCTTTCCTTTGGAGTATTGCTTAAGATATATCCATATAAAACAATAAAAGAAGGAACTTGTTTGCTATCTCAGTGTCTGATTGTTTCGCCGTATTGGTGCAGTGAACCTCGTTTTAAGTAACATAGTTGCTTTAGTGCACAGTCGGCGTGGTGGGCTGTAATTTTCTGGACGAATGGCAATTTATGTGATAAGACTTCCTGCTTTGTATTCGTATTATAAGTATTGAAAGTGTCCAATATATTTTCATACCATTGTACAAATTGTCCCGTCTGTTATTGTTAATAGTTCTTGTATTTGCGGCCGATGGTTACAATTTCCGGGTGGTTTTGTATCCTGTCGATTTGTCCACCTTTCTGTCTGTTAGATTAGCGTCGATCTCTATGTCTGTTCCTCCTCCTTCCTGTGTATGATCCGAATTGCTGACAGTTTCCATATCTATTCATCCGCTTGCGTTTATTTCTGGAAGTTTGAATTGTGTCATAACAGTTTCGAACAAGTACTTTCTCTATTTCCACGCCTCCTCTTTATCGTAGCCATTGACCATCGTCTTAATCGCAGTATAAACAGCAGGTAGTGGGGGAGTCCTACGCGATCCGCATTAACTAGCCGGCTTCCAGTGTGTTTACGTTATATGCCACATACATTACCTAGCCTGGGTTCCTGTCTGTTTACGTTATATGCCACACACATTACCTAGCCTGGGTTCCTGTCTGTTTACGTTATATGTCACACACATTATCTAGCCTGGGTTCCTGTCTGTTTACGCTATATGTCACACACATTACCTAGCCTGGGTTCCTGTCTGTTTACGTTATATGTCACACACATTACCTAGCCTGGGTTCCTGTCTGTTTACGTTATATGCCACACACATTACCTAACCTGGGTTCCTGTCTGTTTACCTTATATGTCACACACATTACCTAGCCTGTGTTCTGGTCTGTCTACGTTATATGCCACACACATTACCTAGCCTGGGTTCCTGTCTGTTAACCTTATATGCCACACACATTACCTAGCCTGGGTTCCTGTCTGTTTACGTTATATGTCACACACATTACCTAGCCTGGGTTCCTGTCTGTTTACGTTATATGTCACACACATTACCTACCCTGGGTTCATGTCTGTTTAACGTAGACATAATACGACGCATGCATGGCAGTGTATAATTATGTACATGTTAAAATAAACATCATTTAAACCAAATACGTAATTATTTGTTTATTAAGATTTTACAAACTTATTTGACACAATCATTTTGATTTCCAAAAGTGTTGTCTCCAAACATGCAATGGACATTAACTTACAATTACTTCGGGCAATAACTCCGAATTAAAATTAGCAATTATGTGTGATATAGCAGTAATTAGATAACAGAGTCTGAGAAGCTTCATTACAATGTTATTCTTGGCGTTTCCAACATTACCTATTTATAGCCTTACATTGTGCTGGTGATTCCAACATTACCTATTTATAGCCTTACATTGTGCTGGTGATTCCAACATTACCTATTTATAGCCTTACATTGTGCTGGTGATTCCAACATTACCTATTTATAGCCTTACATTGTGCTGGTGATTCCAACATTACCTATTTATAGCCTTACATTGTGCTGGTGATTCCAACATTACCTATTTATAGCCTTACATTGTGCTGGTGATTCCAACATTATCTATTTATAGCCTTACATTGTGCTGGTGAGTAATGCTGTTTCTATGCCATGCTTCTATTCGTGTCAGTAAATTAATTATGAATCTTTTATTTATATTGTATTTGGATATTTGCGAACTGAGTAGATAATGAATCCGACAGTAGTGCCTTGCAATTGTGCCGTAAGATGTCCAGTAACAATCCGACAGTAGTGCCTTGCAATTGTGCCGTAAGATGTCCAGTAACAATCCGACGATATCGCGTTGAAATAATGATGTGTCAACCAATAACAAACTCATGATATCGCGGCAGTGAAATAATGATGTAAGTGAGTAAGCATTGTCGAAATCCCCTCTCGTATTCGTCGTAGATACAGATCGCAAGCTTATGCCAGGCATCATCGATTTTATCATTTATCACTCATCACTTGTTTTTCAGAATCTGGTATATGTCGCTTTAATAATGCATGTGCTGGTGCCTACGCTGTTGGGTGGCTTAGGTCATTGTCTTGCAAACCACTGCTATAGGTTCGAATCCACCGAGGATGTCGAATTCTTTCATGCGAATAAACATATTTATTCGTTCATTATGTACAGTACATATCTAGTGTATAGCTATACAACAAGTTACACAACGCATACATAATGGCGGATTGCAACTATTAGTGCACGTTCCGTTCGATATATGGATGCTTGTGTTGTATTTACGTTGCATATTTGTTCTAGGATCACGCAGCGTAGACGACATGGGAACGACAATTAGCGTGTTATATACAGTCTGAGTGGATTTCATTGTTTGCAGAATTTATGATGTTATCATGCGATATCCTAAATACACGTTCTTGCTTGGAACATGCACTATGTACACTTAATGCATAATCACTTCTTAGATTCGTATATGGACAAAATCAATTAATATGTTAATTGCTATATTATGTTCGTTATTTCGATAACATGTCGTTTTGTTTTGTTTTCTATTTGTTTTCATAAAACCATATTCATGTAAACATAATCACATTTCTTTATTTCTTGAAATAATTCGTCGTTAATTGCATTTCAATTACTATCTTGTCGGGAAGGGAGGGGCGTAAATAGTATGGCCCGACTCGTTTGCATCTCTTTAACTTGAAATGGATATTTATGTAAAATGAATCAAGCGATAAACTAAGATTTCTCTAGACATAGTCTAGCAGTATTCCATTGTATAATTATACTGACACCAAAACGATACGATGCACTTTGCCTTAGAGGTAAAATTTATATCCTTTTACAAACAAATATAGGAAACATTTGGTAGTTTATGCAAATTAATATTAGCTCGATTGCCAAACAAGTTCTTACAACTTATACTAATCACTCTCGTGACCTCATTCCTGATAATCGCCACGAGGGAGAGAGAAGAGGCATCGTGGAATTTAAATGCATTGCCTAATGGCACCAATCGTAACGGCTCCAGCGGGGCTCGAACTCCGAAACTTTCGCACCTGAAGCGAACTCGCATCCACTGCGCTATCACGATTTCCACATTTGGTATGAAAATGTGTAAAGTATTGGGTAAATGAGTGCAATGTGTGAAGTATTATCATCACTCATGACAGTGAAATCAATTACCGGGAAGTATGTGAGATGGTACGGTGGTCGCCAGATCGGACAGGTGGGTTTTCTGCGGGTACTCCAGTTTCCTCCCACACGAATGACCATATTAACGCTTACATCCGCACCAACGAGAGTGATTAATATAAGTTGTTAACAATTGCTTCGCAGTCGTTGTAAAATAAATAACGTTTAAACTTAAGAAAATCCATAATTCTAAAATTGGTAACGAAAACATAACGCTCAATATAAACGTGCATATTTTTTATGGTGTCAGAATATTTTAGTTAAGTTTAAACGTTATTTATTTTACAACGATTGTGAGGCAAGTTTTAACAACGTATAGTAATCACTCTCGTTGGCGCAGATGAAAGCGTATATGTGGTCATTAGTGTGGGAGGAAACCGGAGTACCCGGAGAAAATCCACCTGTCCGATATGGCGACCATCGTACAATCTCACATATTTCCCGGTCCAAGGATCGAACCCGGATTGCTATTGGTGAGAAGCGAGCGCGCTAAGCACTGCGCTAATCGGAGTATTTTAGTTGCGATAGATCGTATTTAACCTTATGATTGACAAACAGAGCATTGCATTGACCTTCAAAAATTGGATAAACTGTACACATTTACGGATATAGCTCTACATTCGGACACAATATTATTCACGAGAATCATGAATTTGCGATCAAGTTAGAATACGAAAATTAGTTACATATAATTATGTATGATGTACTGATAATAATAAATAGAAATGTTTACCAGAGCAGATGCTAAACCTGCGAACCTTACTGCATATTGTACTTTATTTCTCACCCTATTAACCTTTTCTGTACAGCCGCTTATCAAACAAAGACAAAAAATAGCGTGTAATCACAATAGCAAAATTACTTGAAGCCACTACTCAGCAGGTGCACAAGCGCTCCCGCATCACAACTAAGTGCAAACTAACTTCAAGTATGTGTTATATTATCACGCTGAAAGTCCTGGGTGTATAATACCTTGTTTAATAGACCGATATGTCAAACAGAACAAACAAGGGTCCGTGATGACTTAATGCATTTACATTCATTCCTTTATTCCCTATATTGGAATTTATCTGAAATAAGCATGTAATATACAACGTCGATTTGCAAACTTAAGTAACTTAGAATAAATGTATTACGATTACAATAGTTCCGTTCCTGACACCTCGGGATAAATTAATGTATGTGACTGTCAGAGCATAATTAAATTATATGTCACTATAGTTTGTGTGGATTATATGTTACCAGAGTTTGTTTGGATTATATGTCACCAGAGTTTGTTTGGATTATATGTCACCAGAGTTTGTTTGGATTATATGTCACCAGAGTTTGTTTGGATTATGTGTCACCAAGAGTTTGTTTGGATTATATGTCACCAAGAGTTTGTTTGGATTATATGTCACCAGAGTTTGTTTGGATTATATGTCACCAGAGTTTGTTTGGATTATATGTCACCAAGAGTTTGTTTGGATTATATGTCACCAAGAGTTTGTTTGGATTATATGTCACCAGAGTTTGTTTGGATTATATGTCACCAGAGTTTGTTTGGATTATATGTCACCAAGAGTTTGTTTGGATTATATGTCACCAAGAGTTTGTTTGGGATTATATGTCACCAGAGTGTGTTTGATTTCACTAGTCTGCCTCGCCCTCCGTGATCGAGTAGTTAAGGTCGCTGACTTGTATATCAACTGTCACTGACGGGTTCGAGTTCCACTCAGACTGTGTTTCATTTATATGAAACAGTTGGCAGTTTCTTACGGAGGTTGATATACCAAGTACTGGATAAACGCTGGGGCCTGCCCATGAAAGATGTTGTTAGGTAAACTGCCCGTCGGTCAACTAAATTTAAATAAACAAACATATTAGTCTTAGCTCGATTGCCCAACAAGTTATGTTGACATTAGTGTATTCGCTCCGAGACTTATTTCGTCATGGATTCCATTGCCGCGAGGGAAGGAGATGAGGAAGTGTGATAGCTACAGGCGTTCCCTAAAGATAGCATCGTGGTTCCGGATTTAAATTCCACATGCGTCTTCTCTCACCCTTGTGTTGATGGATTCCATCAGGAATGAGTTCTCGCGAGTGATTAATATAAGTTATAAGAACTTGTTTCGCAATCGAGCTCAACTAATTTATATAAACTAAAACACACACTTATATCAAAGATCTTACTATATACAATTGTTAATTTCGTTCATTTAGACAGGATTTGATACTACTGGCATATTGAGAGCAGTCCAATATTAAAGTTATAGTACACCTAGTACAAAGGAATGATGTCATGACAGTGTTTTAAATAATTGTTCACCTCCGATGAGGGCGTCCACGTGAGTAGTGGGTTCTCGTGGGTAGTGTGTTCTCGTGAGTAGGGCATCCACGTGAGTAGTGGGTTCTCGTGAGTAGTGGGTTCTCGTGAGTAGGGCGTCCACGTGAGTAGTGGGTTCTCGTGAGTAGTGGGTTCTCGTGAGTAGTGGGTTCTCGACAGTAGTGCGTCCACGTTAGTAATGGGTTCTCGTGAGTAGTGGGTTCTCGACAGTAGTGCGTCCACGTTAGTAGTGGGTTCTCGTGAGTAGTGGGTTCTCGTGAGTAGTGCGTCCACGTTAGTAGTGGGTTCTCGTGAGTAGTGGGTTCTCGACAGTAGTGCGTCCACGTTAGTAATGGGTTCTCGTGAGTAGTGGGTTCTCGTGAGTAGTGGGTTCTCGTGAGTAGTGGGTTCTCGACAGTAGTGCGTCCACGTTAGTAGTGGGTTCTCGTGAGTAGTGGGTTCTCGTGAGTAGTGGGTTCTCGTGAGTAGTGGGTTCTCGTGAGTAGTGGGTTCTCGTGAGTAGTGGGTTCTCGTGAGTAGTGGGTTCTCGTGAGTAGTGGGTTCTCGTGAGTAGTGGGTTCTCGTGAGTAGTGGGTTCTCGACAGTAGTGCGTCCACGTTAGTAGTGGGTTCTCGTGAGTAGTGGGTTCTCGTGAGTAGTGGGTTCTCGTGAGTAGTGGGTTCTCGTGAGTAGTGGGTTCTCGTGAGTAGTGGGTTCTCGTGAGTAGTGGGTACTCGTGAGTAGTGGGTTCTCGTGAGTAGTGGGTTCTCGTGAGTAGTGGTTCTCGACAGTAGTGCGTCCACGTTAGTAGTGGGTTCTCGTGAGTAGTGGGTTCTCGTGAGTAGTAGGTTCTCGACAGTAGTGCGTCCACGTTAGTAGTGGGTTCTCGTGGGTAGTGGGTTCTCATGAGTAGTGGGTTCTCGTGATTAGTGGGTTCTCGTGAGTAGTGCGTCCACGTTAGTAGTGGGTTCTCGAGGGTTCTCGTGAGTAGTGCGTCCACGTTAGTAGTGGGTTCTCGTGGGTAGTGGGTTCTCGTGAGTAGTGGGTTCTCGTGAGTAGTGGGTTCTCGTGAGTAGTGGGTTCTCGTGAGTAGCCCACAACCATGGGTCTCGTGAGTAGTGGTTCTCGTGAGTAGTGGGTTCTCGTGAGTAGTGGGTCTCGACAGTAGTGCGTCCACGTTAGTAGTGGGTTCTCGTGAGTAGTGGGTTCTCGTGAGTAGTAGGTTCTCGACAGTAGTGCGTCCACGTTAGTAGTGGGTTCTCGTGGGTAGTGGTTCTCGTGAGTAGTGGGTTCTCGTGATTAGTGGTTCTCGTGAGTATGCGTTCACGTTAGTAGGGTTCTCGAGGGTTCTCGTGAGTAGTGCGTCCACGTTAGTAGTGGGTTCTCGGGTAGTGGGTTCTCGTGAGTAGTGGGTTCTCGTGAGTAGTGCGTCCACGTTAGTAGTGGGTTCTCGTGGGTAGTGGGTTCTCGTGAGTAGTGGGTTCTCGTGAGTAGTGGGTTCTCGTGAGTAGTGCGTCCACGTTAGTAGTGGGTTCTCGTGCGTAGTGGGTTATCGTGGGTAGTGGGTTCTCGTGGGTAGTGGGTTCTCGTGAGTAGTGGGTTCTCGTGGGTAGGGCGTCTACGTGAGTAGTGGTTTCTCGTGAGTAGGGCGTCCACGTGAGTAGGGCGTCCACGTGAGTAGTGTGTTCTCGTGAGTAGGGCGTCCACGTGAGTAAGGCATCCACGTGAGTATTGGGTTCTCGTGAGTAGTGGGTTCTCGTGAGTAGTGGGTTCTCGTGAGTAGTGGGTTCTCGACAGTAGTGCGTCCACGTTAGTAGTGGGTTCTCGTGAGTAGTGGGTTCTCGTGAGTAGTAGGTTCTCGACAGTAGTGCGTCCACGTTAGTAGTGGGTTCTCGTGGGTAGTGGGTTCTCGTGAGTAGTGGGTTCTCGTGATTAGTGGGTTCTCGTGAGTAGTGCGTTCACGTTAGTAGTGGGTTCTCGAGGGTTCTCGTGAGTAGTGCGTCCACGTTAGTAGTGGGTTCTCGTGGGTAGTGGGTTCTCGTGAGTAGTGGGTTCTCGTGAGTAGTGGGTTCTCGTGAGTAGTGGGTTCTCGTGAGTAGTGCGTCCACGTTAGTAGTGGGTTCTCGTGGGTAGTGGGTTCTCGTGAGTAGTGGGTTCTCGTGAGTAGTGGGTTCTCGTGAGTAGTGCGTCCACGTTAGTAGTGGGTTCTCGTGAGTAGTGGGTTATCGTGGGTAGTGGGTTCTCGTGGGTAGTGGGTTCTCGTGAGTAGTGGTTTCTCGTGAGTAGGGCGTCCACGTGAGTAGGGCGTCCACGTGAGTAGTGTGTTCTCGTGAGTAGGGCGTCCACGTGAGTAAGGCATCCACGTGAGTATTGGGTTCTCGTGAGTAGTGATCTACCCACTATCTGAATCGGCTACGCACCCTGTGATCCACTTCTAGTAGAATCTATTATAACGCAATCCATAGTGTGTGCAGTATCTATCCATACATCTTGTTTGGTAGCGCATGCGTATTACATACTGTTCAGTACCCATACATCTTGTTTGGTAGCTCATGCGTATTACATACTGTTCAGTATCCATACATCTTGTTTGGTAGCGCATGCGTATTACATACTGTTCAGTATCCATACATCTTGTTTGATAGCGCATGCGTAGTACATACTGTTCAGTATCCATACATCTTGTTTGGTAGCGCATGCGTAGTACATACTGTTCAGTATCCATACATCTTGTTTGATAGCGCATGCGTAGTACATACTGTTCAGTATCCATACATCTTGTTTGGTAGCGCATGCGTAGTACATACTGTTCAGTATCCATACATCTTGTTTGATAGCGCATGCGTATTACATACTGTTCAGTACCCATACATCTTGTTTGGTAGCGCATGCGTATTACATACTGTTCAGTATCCATACCTCTTGTTTGGTAGCGCATGCGTATTACATACTGTTCAGTATCCATACATCTTGTTTGGTAGCGCATGCGTATTACATACTGTTCAGTATCCATACATCTTGTTTGGTAGCGCATGCGTAGTACATACTGTTCAGTATCCATACATCTTGTTTGGTAGCGCATGCGTATTACATACTGTTCAGTATCCATACATCTTGTTTGTTAGCGCATGCGTATTACATACTGTTCAGTATCCATACATCTTGTTTGGTAGCGCATGCGTATTACATACTGTTCAGTATATGATATGATGTATCAAACTCCTAGATTGGGATACATAATGTATAGATACATATCAACAGTATAACTTATATAACCAAACACTAAGGTTGTTATTCTAAATTCTGTATATTCAGAGTGTACTGAAAAACAAAAAGAAAGTGTGCACTTGCCTTAGAGGTAAAATTCGTTATGTCCATTTAGAAGAAAAATATAGGCAACTTTTGTATTTCGTTAAAACATTTCAAAAACAGTAACGTTACTTACTCCTATTCCTTCTTTACGGAAATACCAAACCTCTCAGGCAAGTGCGCAGCTTCCTTTCGGAAATACCAAACCTCTCAGGCAAGTGCACAATTTCTTTACGGAAATACCAAACTTCTCAGGCAAGTGCACAATTTCTTTACGGAAATACCAATCCTCTCAGGCAAGTGCACAATTTCTTTACGGAAATACCAATCCTCTCAGGCGAGTGCACAGTGTCTTTACGGAAATAACAAACCTCTCAGGCAAGTGCACAGCTTCTTTACGGAAATACCAAACCGCTCAGGCAAGTGCACAGCTTCTTTACGGAAATACCAAACCGCTCAGGCAAGTGCACAATATCGGTTTGGTTTCAGTATATGTACTTAATTCTGTATTGCTTGATCGTAAATATTACTTATTCAGGTATTGTACTGTAATTGTACTCCAGTAATGCAATGTTCCCGTTATAATAAGCAGACATTGTGCACATAATATACGCTTAGTAAATAGGCAGCTGTACAGCATTATGATTTATTTGGTTAATCAGATATGTAGCTGAGCAATTAGTTTTACATATATCGCTTAAGTAATGTACGACGTGTAATGTAAATTACAATTAGTTATACATGTATCGCTTAGGTAACGTATGAAGTGTAATGTAAATTATAATTAGTGTTTACGTGTATCTCTTAGGTAAGATATGACGTGTAATGTAAATTACAATTAGTTTTGCAATATAATATATTTATTTACATCGCTATTACATTTCCTTCGATGAACACATTCCAGGAGTGTATACATTTTCAATTGGGGGTTTCCAACTATTGATATGCAGCACACTTTCACAATCACCAAAGTACGGGCATACACATTCCAGCGCATTGATACATGGACTTTTTTATGAATGAAATATTTGGGAAACTTCGTCTATTTTTAGAAGTAAACACAAAACGAAGTCAAACCGAAGCAGACTTTGCAAGCCTCGTGATGGATTCGTCGTGTTTTGGATATTTTGATGTAGACATTTTACTGAATGATAATGATGATGAAATGTATAAAACCATTGACGCAAGCTTATTTGAATTTTGTAAAAATCAAAACATCAAAACTAATGACAGCAATGATGAAGACAGCAACAACCAGTGCCAACTCCATGATTATCAAGCAGGGACTTCTGCTGCACAATACGAAACAGAACATAAACAATAACAGAGCCCGTGACTTCTGTGGAACAGTCAAAACAAGAACATGGCACTGCAATCAACACTGGCAAGTTTATCCACAAGGACACGTCGGAAATTGACAAAATGGAAGAAGCAAAGCAAGCACAAAATAACATAAAAAGTGGACTGTAAAAATGCTTGAAGGTACAAATGTATAATGTTAGATCTACAGTATATAAATTGGCTCCATAAAAGTACACATTCCCAACGCAGGCGCTTGTTTCAGTCAATTAAAAACTATTCATGTCACAGCACATGTTGTTTTCTCACAATGTGTTGGCAACTCACTATTGGTTACACATTATACGTCGCTAGTTACGTGATGTCAGGTTTCGGAGCTGGTGGTTCGAATCCTGCTAGAGTGGAATTAGTTCGTGGTCTCCATGATATACTAACATGTACATTCGTAATGATTAGAAGCCAATCAATAGTCAGCATACAATCATTGTACATGTACCTTAAAGGTTTCCCTTCGCACCGTCACCACCTTACTGCAAATAATGACAGAAACGCTGATATTGCCGTCTGATCAGGCCTTATGCTGTTTGTTATTCGAATAATGGAGCTCAAGCACAATTATATTTAATCGGTAGGTTAATACAACTGATCACATGTGTAAAATAGGTCATGTTTGTGAGTTTGTGGTCAGTGTCAAGTGATCTGACGTCAACGACTTCGACCATCCGCCGCGGAGGCCCCCACACTATTTAGTCGTAATTGAATATATTATATTCGCCCTCAGTCTGAACTATTCACAGAGAGCAATAACGTTGATGTATCGCCCAATTGTGTGCAAGTCTCCAGTTCTGACTTCCTGTCTTGTAATCGGTTAATACTACGTTACATATAATCATGTGATGTATTATTAAATGATACACTTCAACCGATTGGTAAGCAATATATTTATGGCATGATTATTGATGGAGATCTAGTATTATTGCGTATGCGTGATATGCTACTGAGATATATATTCCTGGCATTAAAATTCTGGACTATTTAACGGTTTTCTGAATTTTCATAACTAAGAATCTCGCAATGTTCTTGAAATGTAAACCTAAAGTATCCGTGATGAAATGGGTACTGTGTTAGCCTTGTAACCCGAGAGTTGAATTATATTTTTGGTGCAGTTTCGTTTATGCATTATATACACACACACATTTACACGTCTATAGTACACCTGCAGGACAACTGTACACATTTAATTACAATACCCTTTTTCAGCTATAGTATATTTTCCAAATTTTATAGAACGTCTTATAACCCAGATTTAAAAAACTAAACAAACAATCCACCATCCAGTTTACAAAGAAACGAAACATGAAACATGGACATTAGGATATATTGAATGCAAAACACACATCAAAGCTGATCATAATTTTTAACATTAAGAAACAATTATTAGAATATTCTAGTAACCATATCATAGACCTTGAAGTTCATGAAATGTCCTCAGTAACGGCGTTACCCTTTTCTTTTCTTTCAGGAAATCATATAAAAATTAAACACGTGTAAGAATAAGTTTCTAAATCGATCGATCTCTTTTCACTTTGGTAGTAAGATTTATATAAACAGAATATGACCAAATTTAGTATAATGTTACCGTCATTATAGCATTATGATTCCATTTAATATCCAATCACGATGTTGTATAGTGTGTTCATATTCTTATTGAGTCCACACATAGCAAATCTATTGTTTATATATGCCCAGAAACTTTCTGATCAATGTACAATTTATGAAAAAGTGTTCATATTCTTCTAGAACTCCACACCTATTCCATGTTGGAAGTTCTTCTATTTTCCATTTAAATACTGTTCTCGTGTACCAACAATGTTGTGAACTATTTTGAATTTAAGCAGTTTTATACGATTGTCCGTACAATTAAATTGTAAGGAGATGTAACCTGTTGTGAACTCTATTGAAGTATCTGTATCGATTGGGTTGGTTCGTGATCGTGAATGTGTGAGCATGTTGTGGTTCATCTATCATTGTCGGTAATAATCATAGCATACATGCACGATTTTGATTCAAGTACATATACATGTGCTGTCCTTTTAACATAATAGCACTCTATTATTAATATGGTGTGTGCCATCTTTGGAATGGTTATATGTCAGCTTTGGAATGGTTATATGTCAGCATCTGTATTGGTTTTCGGGACACACTTTATATAGTAGGATATTCGGTGATATAAAAGTCTTGATTATAAAGATTATGTCAAATGTTCCATTTCCCAATATTTAGGTATTATTACGTGGCTAGTTTCATATCAGCCTAGATAACGGCCCGAGGTAATTTGATATCAGCCTGAGACAGAAGGTCGATTCCTAAGCTGATATGACACTAGCCACGTAATTACGGCTGTATTACTTTGATATGAATTTGAACATGTAATAATCGAATTCATGCTCTACGTTATATATGGGTCAAGAAAATAATCACAATTATTGAACTAGATACACGAACATGATTGAACTATTACAATGAATCTACAATCAACTCTTTTCTATCAAATTTGACAAATCTTCACGCTACATGAAGTAAACTAACTAGCACCGAGTGCGCATGCGTTATTTTCTCCGGAACTAGTTATGATTCGGTTGTTCTGGTTTGATACGGGCTCAAACAAGCAAACGTAATATCACACTGGAAAACACTGCGTGCGTATCAACCTTGGATGTAGACAGTGTTGTGGTAGACAAAGGTCGGCAGAAAAATAGGCTAAGCATTCACGTCCATGTAATAAAGCGATAAACCTTGACATATCGTATGCGCAGACCATATTGATGGCCCTCTTGTCCGAATTATTTGTGTTGTAAACATACCAGACGAGATGTTGCCGCTGGGTTTCTTCTCAAACCTCGTAAATAAACAAGAATTGAATTACATGAAGCTTATATACACATGTTACATCAAAGTAGTTGGTGGTCGAGAACATAATTCGTGATCAAGTGTTCCCATTGGTCTATTTACTTACACCAGACTGGCTATAAATATGCTTAAAATGCCGACGTTAGGAAATCCTCATTGTCTGTAAAACGGAGGAGTGGCAACGCTTAGAATGTGTATCTAGATGAGTGTACCACGGTAAGGCTGACCTATTCCACAGAAATGCATTCGTTTATAACATGTGCCAGCATTGACTATGCATTACGAAAACACTGTGTGATGTTATACATTTGTACTTGCAGTTCATTATTATTGAAACTTGAAACTATTACTAATATTATATTAAATACTACGCGTAAATGTACGAAATTAACGGTTTTAATTAGTAAGATCTTGTTATATAAGTGTGTGTTTTATTGGCATAGTATTCGACGTTAAGCTCCTCATACACACGCGCCTCACACGCACGTGCCTCACACATACACACCTCACACAGTCAACTAGTTGACATATTGGATCCAGTTACGGTGCTGTGTGTTTGCATACGTTAATGGCGACGGATAAATGGTGCGAGCATGGTGTTTCAAATACTGTTAGTACATTGAAGAAGCATAGAATTCTTCTAGTATGTTCAGGCTTAAGCAAATGGTATTGGCTGTTAGCACCCTCGCTTCACACCAATGCAACCCGGGTTCGATCCTCGGACTGGGAATTATGTGAGATTCTACGGTGGCGCCAGATCGGACAGGTGGATTTTGCTCCGGGTACTCCGGCTTCCACCCACATGAATGATCACACATACGTTTTCACCGCGCCAGCGAGAGTGATTAATACACCTAAGCGCAATAGAAACGCAACCATATACATAAGAATATTTAATAATCAACATTAAATTTCAACGCATATAATTATTAATTTCATTCAGCCAGTCACTAGACAATCACCTAAAATAATCCATTTCTCACAGCTTCATGTAATAATTCGTAGATAAAGTGTATCGCTGGAATATTATTTGCAAAATAGATTATTTACATAGAAAATAAAATTCTAAACTGTTGGGTTTTTAATGCCGTCAAGTATATATGTTGTTACAACTCGCCTCGCATTAGTTGTAAAATAACTAAAGTGTATAAGTGGGTATCCAGTAGTTAGTATCGGACCTAGGCACTCGGATCTATGCACGCCCCGCAGTACCAGCTTATTCAAACCGTCGTCTCATCGACACTGACTCGGTAGATCTCGTATAGGTGCGACATGAGGGGGACAGCCCGGGGATGCTTTGACGATACGAAGACCATTGAAGAGGATAACTGTGTCGGTTCCTGTTACTGCGGGATGACAACTGTGGAGGATGCGACCCTAAAAGGGACCGTCTACGAAAGAATGGAACACCGGTACAGGACTTCTCACCCACGGACGAAAGACGATGCATCATCGGGATGTCTACATAAACAACGTAACAACATAAACAACGTAACAACATAAACAACGTAACAACATAAACAACGTAACAACATAAACAACGTAACAACATAAACAACGTAACAACATAAACAACGAAACAACATACACAACATAAACAACGTAACAACATAAACAACGTAACAACATAAACAACGTAGCGACATAAACAACGAAACAACATACACAACATAAACAACGTAACAACATAAACAACGTAACAACATAAACAACGTAACAACATAAACAACGTAGCAACATAAACAACGTAGCGACATAAACAACGTGACAACATAAACAACATGACAACATAAACAACGTAACAACATAAACAACGTAACACCATAAACAACGTAACAACATAAACAACATGACAACATAAACAACGTAACAACATAAACAACGTAACAACATAAACAACGTAGCAACATAAACAACGTAGCTACATAAACAACGTGACAACATAACAACGTAACAACATAAACAACTTAACAACATAAACAACGTAACAACGTGACGACATAAGCAACGTAACAACATAAACAACGTAACAACATAAACAACGTAACAACATAAACAACATGACAACATAAACAACGTAACAACATAAACAACATAACAACATAAACAACGTAACAACATAACAACATAAACAACGTAACAACATGAACAACGTAACGACATAAACAACGTAACAACATAAACAACGTGATAACACAACTTCTTAGATGTGACTTTATGCCGAGGTCTCGAGTCAGTGATGTACACCGTGCACGTAAATGAACCAGAGGAGAGTCTAGAATGTGTCTCTGTCTGTATCATTGTACTATCCTCCAAC
>CM026401.1:61958831-61995435 GCA_014843695.1 Archivesica marissinica
TGATGGTGATAGTGATGGTGATGGTGATGGTGATAGTGATGGTGATGGTGATAGTGATGGTGATGGTGATAGTGATGGTGATAGTGATGGTGATAGTGATAGTGATGGTGATGGTGATGGTGATGGTGATAGTGATAGTGATGATGATAGTGATGGTGATGGTGATGATGATAGTGATGGTGATAGTGATAGTGATGGTGATAGTGATGGTGATAGTGATAGTGATAGTGATGGTGATGGTGATAGTGATGGTGATAGTGATAGTGATAGCGATGGCGATGGTGATAGTGATGGTGATGGTGATAGTGATTGTGATAGTGATAGCGATGGTGATAGTGATAGTGATGGTGATAGTGATGGTGGTAGTGATAGTGATGGTGATGGTGATAGTGATGGTGATGGTGATGGTGATAGTGATGGTGATGGTGATGGTGATGGTGATAGTGATGGTGATAGTGCTGGTGATAGTGATAGTGATAGTAATAGTGATGGTGATGGTGATAGTGATAGTGATGGTGATAATGATAGTGATGGTGATTGTGATAGTGATAGTGATGGTGATGGTGATAGTGATGGTGATGGTGATGGTGATAGTGATGGTGATAGTGATAGTGATAGTGATAGTGATGGTGATGGTGATAGTGATGGTGATGGTGATAGTGATGGTGATGGTGAGGGAAACATGCACTTGATTAGACTAAACTATTTTATTTCAACAATACGTCAATGTTATTATACATCATGACCAGTGTGGATTAGAATAAACATAGTTATATATAAACATAGTCATATATAAACATAGTTATATATAAACATAGTCATATATAAACATAGTTATATATAAACATAGTTATATATAAACATAGTTATAGAATAAACATAGTTATATATAAACATAGTTATATATAAAACATAGTTATATATAAACATAGTTATATATAAACATAGTTATATATAAACATAGTTATAGAATAAACATAGTTATATATAAACATAGTTATATATAAACATAGTTATATATAAACATAGTTATAGAATAAACATAGTTATATATAAACATAGTTATATATAAAACATAGTCGTATTCCTGGTCAATGACATGTCAGTGTATTGTAACTGTTCTTGTTTTAATGGAAGCAATTAAGCATTGTTCTTGTTGTTTGTTTTCCGCTTCATGTGTGAAAGGCCCGGAGATCGAGCTATTACAAATGTGCCCTTAGGCAAGGCACTTAAATAAATTCCACATTACCTCTTCTCTCCATCAGGAATCAGGGGTATCGAGATTGATTAACATATGTTGTAAGAACTTGTTTCGCAATCGAGCTAAATTAATTTGTAAAATCTAATGTCCGGAATATTCCTATGTTGCTTATTATCCATTCTACAAATGTTCGCAGAAGGAAAATAGAGCATTGAAGATTTGATTTATTAGTAATTTATCAGGAATAATACATACATTTACTAAAAAGGATAGTTTTTGGTTGATCAATCACAGAAAGGAGAGGTTTCTAACAATAAATGCGTAGGCACATGTCAGTTCATATGGAAATGCTGTGCCTTTTTTGTGCAGTTAATCTGAGAAAACGTCAAGCTGGTCACATTTTCGCTGTGTTAAATTTGTCTTGAACCAAAGAGGAATCTTGGTACACATCTATCAGCTATGAGAGAGACAGAACGTATTGGCCCTGTGTGTTTTACGTTTATTTATCGTCGCTACCGGTTGCCCATGTTAGCGACGCCTCCTGAAGAGATTAGTCATTTTAGATTGTTGGAGGATAGTGCAATGATACAGGCAGAGACCCATTCCAGAGTATCCTATGGTTCTTTTACGTACACGCTGTACGGCACCTATTTGTGTCAGACGGGGGGTCGAACCTACGATCTCTGGATTAGCAATCCAACGTGTTACCACTGGACTACATATCTATATTGGCCATATATCTTTGGAATCGAGTTTAGCTGACATATTGTAGAACAATGAAGCTTAGACCCTTTGACATGCCATGCGCTTAGACCTTTTGACATGTGCTTAGACCTTTAGATTTGCGCTTAGACCTTTTGACATGTGCTTAGACCTTTAGATTTGCGCTTAGACCTTTTGACATGCGCTTAGACCTTTTGACATGCACTTAGACCGTTTGACATGCACTTAGACCTGTTGACATGCGCTACTGACTTTGTCATGTTCAATTAATTAGATTATTATTTTAATGACTGTCGGCATAGTGAACTTAGTCAATAGGAATTGGACCTAATTATAAATATATTGAATACTGGGAAAGCGATTTATTTCCAAATATTTAAATTTAAATCTCAAACTATATCTAAATGTTGTGTGATATTGGTAGGCTGACTCGAACTTTTCCTTTACTGGTGGAGGAAGGTGATACGTCATCTGCTGCCAGCACTGTGGTGGAGGAAGGTGATACGTCATCTGCTGCCAGTACTGTGGTGGAGGAAGGTGATACGTCATCTGATGCCAGTACTGTGGTGGAGGAAGGTGATACGTCATCTGCTGCCAGTACTGTGGTGGAGGAAGGTGATACGTCATCTGCTGCCAGTACTGTGGTGGAGGAAGGTGATACGTCATCTGCTGCCAGTACTGTGGTGGAGGAAGGTGATACGTCATCTGCTGCCAGTACTGTGGTGGAGGAAGGTGATACGTCATCTGCTGCCAGTACTGTGGTGGAGGAAGGTGATACGTCATCTGCTGCCAGTACTGTGGTGGAGGAAGGTGATACGTCATCTGCTGCCAGTACTGTGGTGGAGGAAGGTGATACGTCATCTGCTGCCAGTACTGTGGTGGAGGATGGTGATACGTCATCTGCTGCCAGTACTGTGGTGGAGGAAGGTGATATGTCATCAGCTGCCAGTACTGTGGTGGAGGAAGGTGATACGTCATCTGCTGCCAGTACTGTGGTGGAGGAAGGTGATACGTCATCTGCTGCCAGTACTGTGGTGGAGGAAGGTGATACGTCATCTGCTGCCAATACTGTGGTGGAGGAAGGTGATACGTCATCTGCTGCCAGTACTGTGGTGGAGGAAGGTGATACGTCATCTGCTGCCAGTACTGTGGTGGAGGAATGTGATACGTCATCTGCTGCCAGTACTGTGATTCCGGTGTATTGGTACATGTGTATGTTAGATCGAACATTCCCTGTAGATTTTCTGGACTGATGGCTACGACGTGCTTTGTCATATGCCGCCAGCGTCGTCCCAGTAATGTGTGCGATAGCTAGTAAGACCACTTCCAGCTTGTTATTTAAGAGCACAATCTATGAATATATTATAGATCCACGTGTATTTTGGTTTATTCGTTCATAATTAACAGTACATAATTATATATTGTATACAAAACGAAAATGGGTTAAATCCAAAGCTTATAGTTTATTAAGATTATCTCCATTTTAATTGTAATATCCCTGGATTTAGACAATGATGGTATCAAGGTTATAACTAAATATTTAATTGATTCCTAATTGTCCTTCATTCGTCCTTTATAATTAGTTTGTATTTCTCTATACACGTTTTGACTTTCTTCTCATCTTCCATGTGTTGGGTTTTTTCGGTTATTTTTTCACAACTGCTCAAGATGTGCCAGCTGCAATGTACTCTTATGTATTACAATCTTAATTAGATATTATGATTGATGCTTAGTAATGTTAATCTACAAGTATGTATGTTATAAGTTACATTACATCGTCCCTATGTATAACAAAACCAGTATTGAACTTGTAGCTGTATAGCTTTCTGTTCAATTCCTTAATACAATTAAGCATGTACATGATAGAATATAAACATGTTGAAACCAAATTACATTCAATCCAGAGAAACCAAATTACATTCAATCCAGAGAAACCAAATTATATTTAATCCAGAGAAACCAAATTACATTTAATCCAGAGAAACCAAATTACATTCAATCCAGAGAAACCAAATTACATTTAATCCAGAGAAACCAAATTACATTCAATCCAGAGAAACCGAATTACATTTAAGCCAGAGAAACAAAGTGTATCATTTTAAATTGCATTTACAGTGCCACTAATATATTGACATACAGACACGTGTCCTTGTTAATTTACCTTATATAAAGGAATAAATAAAATGATAAATATGCACTAGCGATATTTGATTATAATTATTATGTCGATTGTATGCGTGGAGTTGTGTGTCTTATTATCGATGACTATTTACTACAGCGTACAACTGCACCTTACCGACTTCCTTGATATGTCCAAAGGCTCAAAGTATACATACAAGGAGAAAACATGATTTTTGAAATTGGTTGTTACTGTGGTAATGTGATCAATCCTATATAATTATTATACATTTTATGTGTTATTTTATGTACATTAATATAATGACTTTTGACCAACGGATTATGTTTCTAAAAGCAGTAACAATGTACAAAATTATGCACAATCTTGTACCGAATTATTTGAATGAACATTTACAATTAAGACATCGCAATACAGTTACTTCAGATGTGACATTGAGATACGCTTCAAATATTGATCTCTATATTCCAAGACCTAGCTGTGAAATGTACAAGAAATATTTCTAATACTCTGGTCCATAGATATGTAAGTGTCTACCATTGGAAATTAAGACGTCCAGATCTTTAAATACGTTCAAGACAAAATGTAAATTATGAATACAACAACTTTTTCATCGGTAGACATTAGAAGGTTATATATATAATGATTGGCATTCAATATGCTTATGTCGTTTTGTATTTCGATAACATTACCTGATTTGTTTAAGTTACATTGTACAACATTATACATGTATATTGCATGGCGTAACTGTGTACTTTGGTTATAAGTATTGTGTATGCGCATTAATGCTATAGTGTTATACATGTATATTGCATGGCGTAACTGTGTACTTTGGTTATAATTATTGTGTATGCGCATTAATGCTATAGTGTTAAGAAATGTAACTCTATGCGTCAGAGAACGTTTGAGTAGATACACCTGAAACCATTGACAAATACCCTTATGTACAATATAGTTGCCGATCGTTTGCTTCCATTTTAAATATTTTACCTTGTTATACACATACATGTACCCAGTCATAAATTATATGTGTACAGTTTTATGTATATTGGGCCGTCGATATATCTCCAGCTGTTTACAAGCTCGTCAGTCTCTCATATACTATGCTGACTTATATTATTGTTAACTGGCATTTCCTGGTCATTAACCCATATCTGCCTGACATTTCGATAACAATCAGTATAATAAAGAAATATTGCTATTTTATTACGATCGATGTCTGTTTCATAACCAATACGTAGATAAGTAGAATCAAAGGGTTGGTTTCCCGTGGTTTAAAATTGTATAAAAATGCCAACTGATTTGCAAAGGCAATGAGTGGTATGCTGAGTGGTATGCTATCTGGTGGATATTCTCCCGTTTTATTACTGCTATTATTTGCTAATCTCGAAACAGTTGTAGGGCATTCTGGTCAACATTTATAATACGAACACACAGCACAATAGTCACATAGTTCATGCCATACTTAAGGGGCTATGTCATCTTCAATGTGCTAGATATTGACCCAAAACAAATGCATGTACTTCGAAAATAAACAACGCAAACCACTATCACTACGCTCAGTTTTAATAAATTAAATGTTGGCCCAACTGTGATGTTTAGAAATGAAAACTTGAGTTTGAAAATGTATGGTTAATTAATGAATCTCTAGAACAATGGATTATTTATTGGGCGTCATATCGACCATAAGGAGCGAACAGTTTATGTAAATATTTTACGCAGCTATGATATGAGTAACTATCTAGGGTTTATAGAGATATTTTTCCAGATTTATTGTATCTATGGTAACTGTTTTGCCCTCCAAGACATGTGTCGCCTAATTTCGCGACCAAAACAAAACAAGGTCAAACATGTCTTACGTGAGTGTGCACTTTCTGCATAACATACTATTATGTGCATGTTCAACTCTATAAACCCTAGATAGTTAGCCATAGTATATGTGATGTTCAACTCTATAAACCCTAGATAGTTAGCCATAGTATATGTGATGTTCAACTCTATAAACCCTAGATAGTTACCCATAGCATAAAATATTGACACCCAATAAATAATATATTGTTCTAGAGATTCATTAATTAACCATACATTTTCAAACTCAACTTTATATTTCTAAGCATCACAGTTGGGCCAACATTTAATTTAATAACAAATAGCATATGCATTGGTGACATTACTTGTTTTTGTTTATTTTCAAAGTATTTGTTTTGGGTCAATATCTAGCACATTGAAGATGACATAGCTCCTCAAAATACATATTTGACACGTATATGTATTAAGACGTTTTTAAAAGAATTACGTTCATCTAGGTTGAGATAGCGCATTGGTAGGGTTTTCGTTTCAGTTGTAAGGCCCGGAGCAGGGTCGTTACGATTAGTCCCTTAAGCAAGACATTTATATTTCCTATTGCTTCGTCTCTCTCCCCTAGGAATGAGGTATCGAGAGCGATTAATATAAGTGTGTAAAATCGTGTGTGAAATGTTGTTACTATCACTGGAAAACATTACAACATTGAAAATGAAGTTTGTATTCTGGATCGAAATGTTCATCTCTTCTCAATGGAAAACATGACAACATTGTTCTGTCTTGCATTTAAACATATATAAAAATGATAAATGCATTTATATATATAGTATATATCATTATACCGTACGTGACTACTCAATGCTAAATTCCCAGAGGCAAACAGTCAATAGTGTTTACTATTCATCCCCGACAAGTCAATAATTTCGATATTATTCACTGCCTGTGGCTTCCGATCTGAATCAGTAAACGCTCATTGGGACATTACTAAAACAAAGCATCTCTCTTAATAAGTAGACGCTTATGAATATTGTTTTCGGTTTTTTAATAGTTCTGAGATATCTCGAATCGGTTTCAAATAATTTTACGTATGTTCTGTATACTAAAATAAATAGTGTATAAACTAAATGTATGTTCTGTATACTAAAATAAATAGTGTATAAACTAAATGTATGTTCTGTATACTAAAATAAATAGTGTATAAACTAAATGTATGTTCTGTATACTAAAATAAATAGTGTATAAACTAAATGTATGTTCTGTATACTAAAATAAATAGTGTATAAACTAAATGTATGTTCTGTATACTAAAATAAATAGTGTATAAACTAAATGTATGTTCTGTATACTAAAATAAATAGTGTATAAACTAAATGTATGTTATGTATACTACAATAAATAGTGTATAAACTAAGTATGTTCTGTATACTAAAATAAATAGTGTATAAACTAAATGTATGTTCTGTATACTAAAATAAATAGTGTATAAACTAAATGTATGTTCTGTATACTAAAATAAATAGTGTATAGACTAAATGTATGTTCTGTATACTAAAATAAATAGTGTATAAACTAAATGTATGTTCTGTATACTAAAATAAATAGTGTATAAACTAAATGTATGTTCTGTATACTAAAATAAATAGTGTATAAACTAAATGTATGTTCTGTATACTAAAATAAATAGTGTATAAACTAAATGTATGTTCTGTATACTAAAATAAATAGTGTATAAACTAAATGTATGTTCTGTATACTAAAATAAATAGTGTATAGACTAAATGTATGTTCTGTATACTAAAATAAATAGTGTATAAACTAAATGTATGTTATGTATACTAAAATAAATAGTGTATAAACTAAGTATGTTCTGTATACTAAAATAAATAGTGTATAAACTAAATGTATGTTCTGTATACTAAAATAAATAGTGTATAAACTAAATGTATGTTCTGTATACTAAAATAAATAGTGTATTGACTAAATGTATGTTCTGTATACTAAAATAAATAGTGTATAAACTAAATGTATGTTCTGTATACTAAAATAAATAGTGTATAAACTAAATGTATGTTCTGTATACTAAAATAAATAGTGTATAAACTAAATGTATGTTCTGTATACTAAAATAAATAGTGTATAAACTAAATGTATGTTCTGTATACTAAAATAAATAGTGTATAAACTAAATGTATGTTCTGTATACTAAAATAAATAGTGTATAAACTAAATGTATGTTCTGTATACTAAAATAAATAGTGTATAAACTAAATGTATGTTATGTATACTAAAATAAATAGTGTATAAACTAAATGTATGTTCTGTATACTAAAATAAATAGTGTATAAACTAAATGTATGTTCTGTATACTAAAATAAATAGTGTATAAACTAAGTATGTTCTGTATACTAAAATAAATAGTGTATAAACTAAATGTATGTTCTGTATACTAAAATAAATAGTGTATAAACTAAGTATGTTCTGTATACTAAAATAAATAGTGTATAAACTAAGTATGTTCTGTATACTAAAATAAATAGTGTATAAACTAAATGTATGTTCTGTATACTAAAATAAATAGTGTATAAACTAAATGTATGTTCTGTATACTAAAATAAATAGTGTATAAACTAAATGTATGTTCTGTATACTAAAATAAATAGTGTATAAACTAAATGTATGTTCTGTATACTAAAATAAATAGTGTATAAACTAAGTATGTTCTGTATACTAAAATAAATAGTGTATAAACTAAGTATGTTCTGTATACTAAAATAAATAGTGTATAAACTAAATGTATGTTCTGTATACTAAAATAAATAGTGTATAAACTAAATGTATGTTCTGTATACTAAAATAAATAGTGTATTCCTTAGTGGGAACTAAGAGAAACATCACCCATCGAAACATTGACGCCTCGGTTAACGTGCATGTTCTCGGGGTGATATGTTTTATATTGCATACTCAGGAATGCAGTATTTATATATAATTATCTAGTATAGAATAGTAGTTTTTATTTCATCAAATACAAACAAACAATATAATATATGAAGTAAGTCAAAAATGACCCATGATCAAATTTGGTATACTAGTACAGTGTATTTCGGCGGTGGTCTTAATAGTTAAACAAGTACAACTTAATAATAATACTACCGTATACGCTGGAACTTTTAAACCTGAAAATATAATACCTATTTCAAGAATACGTAAATTGAGAAATATGTACGTATAACTAAGAATATGAATACCGAACTAGGACAATTTCACACCAGTAAATTCATGCTACACTGGAAACGGCTAGTTTGTTAATAATATCCTATTTTATACCCTATGATACAGTCGTAGTACGTTGATCACATGCACAGTCCATGTCATCCACAAGTATATAATACGCAACTATGGAATTCCATAAATGTATGATCTCGAAAGTATTGTAAGTTAACTGCAATAATTATATATGTGTTTTCCTATTATGGTTTTTTTTATTACATCATGACAAATAAACAGGCTACTCTGTACCTCAAACAGACGCATTGATTTCCATATGGGATTGACATTGGCGTCTAATGAGGCAGTTATGGGTACTTGACAATCTTCTTGACACATAAGCAGTCACGTTGGTGAGATTAGAGTTACATTATATATTTCTGGCAAGGTCTCAATCAGTTAGTGTATATATTCACTTGAGGATACATTGAGAGAACGCAACAGTTTAATTAGCTCATTGTATCATGTCTAGCTGCAGGCTTGAGCACTTGTCATATTTTCCAGATATATATGGATGGCTGGCTCCCAGCCAGCTGCCTGGCTGGCTGGCTGGCTGGCTGGCTGGCTGGCTGCACGGACGGACGGGCGGACGGGCCGACAGACGGACAGACGGATAGATAGATAGATAGTGAGGAAATTCACACGAAAGTAGATACAAACAGGCTATAAAGATGTAACCTTACAAGCAAGGTTGCTTTTTCTCAGTCCTACATACATGCATATATTATTTATACTTGAATATGTTCATTCAAAGAAATAAATATTGTTTATATGAAAGCGTAGCTGGTCCAGGTACAGGGTCATTCCGATGCTCGTGTGATTTCTTTAATTAAAAGCGACATTTTATCCGAATAAAGGATGTTTTTTGGTAAAATGTACCACATATTAATAGAATATAAAATATGAGCTTAAAAATCGAAATATTCGCCAAGAAACCGAAAATAGCACCGTCGTACAAGGGAATTGTTTATCAACAAACGGTGGTAAAGAATGCTTAATGCGCATGCGTGACAACGGATGTTGAAACAGTTGTCTTAGATGTTGTATATACGTAAATAGGCAGAAGTGCATCCGCGGTCGAATATAGTCCCAATAACTAATATATTAATGTTTTGTTTTGGGCAAAAATGCAGCATTTTCATGACAGGCAGTGTATAGTTCTTGTGTATTTTGAGAAATTATGTGACTTGAGAATACTTCAGACTAGTTGATGTGTAGAAAAGACGTAGAATAAGAATTCAGGCCATTGCAAACTGAAGATTGCTATACTGTATTATTTGGCGGAGGAATACAGTGTGTAAACACAGTGACGTGACAGGTGAGCACTGGCTATTTGCAACATTAAATTTGGAATATTCTTGGTGTGTGTTCAGGCTGATTTGATACCTCTTCATAGTGGATATGGTATCAGAAGAAATGAAAGATTGAAAATATAAATGAACAAACATTATGTTTTTACTTTTTACTATTATTTAATAGGCAACTTATTTGTTGTTTTACAAGCTTAGCTGTTAGTTCTGACTGCCGATGGAGAGCGATGCATTCCGAATGTATACAGGGCGTGGTTAGCCGATCCCGGAACACATTCCGGATGTACACAGGGCGTGGTTAGCCGATCCCGGAACACATTCCGAATGTACACAGGGCGTGGTTAGCCGATCCAGGAACACATTCCGAATGTACACAGGGCGTGGCTAGCCGATCCAGGAACACATTCCGAATGTACACAGGGCGTGGTTAGCCGATCCAGGAACACATTCCGAATGTACACAGGGCGTGGTTAGCCGATCCCGGAACACATTCCGAATGTACACAGGGCGTGGTTAGCCGATCCAGGAACACATTCCGAATGTACACATGGCGTGGCTAGCCGATCCAGGAACACATTCCGAATGTACACAGGGCGTGGTTAGCCGATCCAGGAACACATTCCGAATGTACACAGGGCGTGGCTAGCCGATCCAGGAACACATTCCGAATGTACAAAGGGTGTGGCTAGCCGATCCCGGAACACATTCCGAATGTACACAGGGCGTGGTTAGCCGATCCAGGAACACATTCCGAATGTACACAGGGCGTGGCTAGCCGATCCAGGAACACATTCCGAATGTACACAGGGCGTGGTTAGCCGATCCAGGAACACATTCCGAATGTACACAGGGCGTGGCTAGCCGATCCAGGAACACATTCCGAATGTACAAAGGGCGTGGCTAGCCGATCCAGGAACACATTCCGAATGTACACAGGGCGTGGTTAGTCGATCCCGGAACACATTCCGAATGTACACAGGGCGTGGCTAGCCGATCCCGGAACACATTCCGAATGTACACAGGGCGTGGTTAGTCGATCCAGGAACACATTCCGAATGTACACAGGGCGTGGTTAGTCGATCCAGGAACACATTCCGAATGTACACAGGGCGTGGTTAGCCGATCCAGGAACACATTCCGAATGTACACAGGGCGTAGTTAGCCGATCCAGGAACACATTCCGAATGTACACAGGGCGTGGTTAGTCGATCCAGGAACAGTCTTACTTTCACTTATAGTGTGTTGCATTGCCTGAAAATAATGATTCAAATTATAACGGAAGAATGTGTGGTAGCAAAACAAATCAACAATGTAATATCCAGCCTGGCCGTCAGCCGGTTGCTTTAAGTAAGATTTCATCGGGCTGTCCGATTAGCGCAGTGGTTAGCGTGCTCGCTTCTCACCACTGTAGCACGCGTTCGATCCTCGGACCGGGAATATGTGGGATGGTACGGTGGTCACAAGATAGCACGGGTGTGTTCTCCGGGCTGACTGACTATATAAGTGTATTTAAAGTCGCCACCGCATAAATGCATTTGGGCGACTATGTGTTCTCCGGGTATTAACATTTACGCTTTTATCCACGACAACGAGAGTGATAAAGCTTGTTGCAATCGTTGTGAAATAAATAATGTTTAAACCGTATAATATTTTAATTTATATCTGAATGCTAGTTTCCTCTTGCAATATCACACATGGATGTGTTCCAATTATCTGCATACATTACAGACTGCGGGGTAGTTTATACAAACTTATTTTAGCTCGATTGCGAAACATGTTCTTACAACCTATATTAATCAATCTCGAGGTCTCATTCCTGGTGAAATCCATCGCCACGAGGGAGAGAAAAGAGGCAACGTGGAATGTAAATACCGTGCCAATGGCACAATCGTAACGGTTCCAGCGGGGCTCCATCTCCGGGCCTTTCGCACTTAAAGTGAACGCACTACCACTACGCACTACCACTGCTCTATCACGACTTCCACAGACTGCGGGATATAAATAATTATATTAAATTAGCTTCGCATTATTTTCTCTCATATTTTTCAGATACATTAATCTCATAAAATGTGCACTTTACAAGGATATTACATCAATGGAAAAAATCGAACTCTCCTAAATCCAACCAGCTTCGTGCGTTATCTCCTTCCAGATGATTCCCCGGGATAGCACTTGTCTATGTTTGATTATTTGTAAATTAATGAGAAATTAACAGAGCACATCGTGTTTACTCCTTAACTTTGTCATTATAAACGGTGATAAAACGAACATTCATATCTTTCTGAGAGCAAGGAAACATCTGTTTAATAACAATAGATGTTAATGGTTATCAATGTCTTCTGTGATTATTGTCATGTCTTTGACGTGATCTAGTCTCACTTAGATTGACCTATTTCAGAGACCTTTGTACTATGTCAGTCTACCCTAAGACCAAACAAATGCCAATATACATTATTAACCTGCCGAATAAATTGGACGGAATGTGCAAACATCAGGATCTATGTTGTTTGCTATTCACATAAGTGTTTTAGCTCCACTATCCAAATAGCAAACAGCATAGAGCTTGATCAGACGGCACATTCTGTTTCGTCTTATGTTTGTAAAAGCGACGTTTGTCAGTCTTAACCGGCCCAATAAATAGGACGTAATTGGCTTATAAGGGTTAACTTAACCGTACGGTGACCTCTGGATCATTGAACTTGTGTATTCTCAGTTTATTTATCGCTAAACGACATAGTGATACACCATTAGTTTAGCAACTAATCCATGAATTCCATGCATAGTGAAACTGACCGGATTATGAGCTTCTCACGGCAGTTTGCTAGTAACCTATCATCAGACCATAGTGCCCATCAATCATGTTCTGATTATTATTGTGAGGTCAGTATGTGGTAGCGGAGAGTAGACCACCCATATTTCCTGGGTAAGAACCAGTGCTCAACTCTCCAACCTCCGTAAGCCACTGACAACGTTCTCACATCACCTGTCCCTGATAGGAAGCGATCCTGAAGCCCTGGTGATAGCGGTGAAAGGCGTGTTCTAATGAACAAGTTAAGATAACTTTATACGCGGTAGTATATTAGAACAAGTTAAGATAACTTTATAACGGTAGTATATTAGAGCAAGTTAAGATAACTTTATAACGGTAGTATATTAGAACAAGTTAAGATAACTTTATAACGGTAGTATATTAGAACAAGTTAAGATAACTTTATAACGGTAGTATATTAGAACAAGTTAAGATAACTTTATACGCGGTAGTATATTAGAACAAGTTAAGATAACTTTATACGCAGTAGTATATTAGAACAAGTTAAGATAACTTTATAACGGTAGTATATTAGAACAAGTTAAGATAACTTTATAACGGTAGTATATTAGAACAAGTTAAGATAACTTTATACGCGGTAGTATATTAGAACAAGTTAAGATAACTTTATACGCAGTAGTATATTAGAACAAGTTAAGATAACTTTATAACGGTAGTATATTAGAACAAGTTAAGATAACTTTATAACGGTAGTATATTAGAACAAGTTAAGATAACTTTATAACGGTAGTATATTAGAACAAGTTAAGATAACTTTATAACGGTAGTATATTAGAACAAGTTAAGATAACTTTATACGCGGTAGTATATTAGAACAAGTTAAGATAACTTTATACGCGGTAGTATATTAGAACAAGTTAAGATAACTTTATACGCGGTAGTATATTAGAACAAGTTAAGATAACTTTATAACGGTAGTATATTAGAACAAGTTAAGATAACTTTATACGCCGTAGTATATTAGTAATGATTGGATTCTGTCAATGCTTAGAATTCATTGTCAATAATTTATTTAGCAGAATTGAAGCTAAATAATAATGTTCCGGCGATTTATACAGTATGTTCGTAACATATATAAATATAATATTGATATGAACTGACATCAAGTACAGGTAGTGGTAGTTGTAAAACAATTGTAAACAAAGATAGGTGACCCCCATAACAGTTTAAAGTGCTTGGGTGAATACATATGTAATCAGGAAGACATCTTAGACACGAGTGTGTTCTTGAATCGGAGGTGCTCTATATGTACAAGATGTTGAACTTTATTGCACATCGATTTGTCTCATACAACACTTGTGTTAATAGAACATATCATTTTATTGTACATGCAATTTAAATATTTACAGAGATGGATAATAAGAACATAATTTATATAAAACGTATCAATCTAATTGCACAAGGTATCAGTTTTATGTTGATATAAAATTAATGAACATTGATACTGTGGAGTATGGTATGCACATAATTCTACACATATGGCAATTCGAAATCATTTGTGTGGTATACCAAGCATGAATGGTTTGGAATGTATGTGCTTCCAAATGTGGTCAGCCATGTATAGTGCTTATAATCAACCGGTTATGAATATCCAAACTCAACAACATTATCGAAACGAAATATAATGTACGATTTAGGAGCATACATATCTTGGTTAATTATTAAATGCTCGAATTCCACATATGCATTGCCTTATGCTTTTTATAACTTTGCAATAATCCTATGTGCGAATAGTAGGATGTATAACTGTATTATTAATATAGTACATACTAACATGCCACAATGACATGGTGAAGAACTACCAATGATAAGCCACGACAGTGTGTACGCACACACAAAATGACTGTATAATGTATCACAACTAATGGTTATTACAAAAACAGCATCACAGAATGTAGCCGGTCCAGTGGTTGGGTCATTCCCTACCTACGAGGCTCCTGCTACACCCGCGACACAATCCCTAGAACAAACACTGCCTGACACATTATATATACAAGTTTGAAAGTAGATATTACAGCCGGACACATCCGTCCATCACCATGTCATCGTGGTATATCCGTATATACTCCTTGTCATAGATCTTTGTTAAAGGTAATAGTCATGTCCGTTTTATTTTATTATAATAGATATAAGAAGTATGTGAACATATTTCCATGGATGGATAATAACATTACCGGATGCTAAACATAAACATATAACAGAGTGACAAGAAATACGTTACCGGATGCTAAACATAAACATATGATAGAGTGACAAGAAATACTTTACCGGGTGCTAAGCACAAACATATTCTACCATATATCAGAATTTATCATAATTAAAATGAGACAATAATTTAACACATATATGGTATACTAACATAATCATGTAATATCACGTTTACTATTTGCTAAAAATATATATCTGGATAATTTATTTAATACACATTTTTGGTTCGATATCATAATAGTTTTAATTTTCTGTAAAGTAGGCCAAGAACAAATAATAATTCCGTAAGCAGTTGCACCTAATTTCTCTATAAAATGGACACACGAGTATAAAATGGTACTCTGTTTCTATTGCCTTCATGTTACATTTTGTACTCTATTTTCCCTTTCAATATGTCTATGTCTACCCTCTTCTATTAACAATGTATGTGCCGAGCATCTAAATCTAGTGAGAGCTGTGAGATGATTAATGCTATTGATACAGCTTAAATATTTCTCCTGTTGTTAAATGTACATTTTGTACGTTTAAATGTGTTTCTAATTTAGGCAAATGGCTTATTTCAGAACACCATTGGTGTAAATATTGATCGTTGATGCCCTTATAACACTATTTAGCTGCATGTTAGTTACATCAACAATGTCACATAAATAAGGACATTCTACGGTGTTTAGCAACGATTGACATCACCATACCATTTGTTCAAATTATTACCATGCCTCTCGTTCATATGAAGCAATTTATACATGTATCAATAATTTATACCAATATTTTATTATTCTTATCTTTCTATGCACAATTAAAGGAATTCGACCTAGGTCTCCATATACAGCAGCAGTTGTTGTCTGTTGTCGAACATTAATCAAATGTTTCATAAATGTCATATGTACACGTTCAATATCCGGGGCCTCATGTGTATACCCCGTATTTCAGAACTATAATTTATAATAGGTAAAACCATAGAATCAAATATCTGTACTTTTTCAGATATATCTAAGGACACAATATTAAATAAAGTATTTAGCGAAAAAAGGAGCTTTTAAAACCTTTTGCGACTGGAAAAAACGTCCATTAGACGAACTAGTAACTCCTAAATAAGTAAATGTTTTAACAGTCTGAAGTTTGCGGCTGTCATAAAAACAAATCAAACGCTTCGTTCCAATTACCTTGTTTACATAGCATAACAAAGGTGTTTTCGGTAGTCACTGTTATACCCCACTTCATACAGAAACAATGCAAGTTATTTAACAATTTCTACAATCATTTCGTATATGAAAAAAGCACTGTGTCATCAGCAAATAATGAAAGGAACAATTGCAATTCCTCTACCATGAAAACATCAGTCGATTAAGCATTTACATAATTATGCTTGCATGTCATAAAAAACAAAAACAATAAGGGGGATAATGGTTCACCCTGTTTCACACCCATATAGCTTTCGAAATAATCGGAAGTTGTACCACTGACTCTAACACATGATTTCACATTTTCATACATAACCCTTAGCATTCTAACAATTTTTGATGAGGGTCCATATTTTAACAATTTAAATCAGATGCCATGTCTGCATACCATATCGAATGCTTTTTAAAGTCTACAAAAGCTAAATATAACTTTTTCTTTCCATAATTAAAAGTTTTGTTTATGACACTATTTAATACAAATAAACAATCAGTTGTACTTGTTCCTTTTCAAAAAGCAAATTGGTTGTCAGATAGTATCTTATTGCTTTCTGTCCATTTCCTTAATCTGTTATCTAATAATATTGAACATATTTGAGAAAATATGATAGTAAGTGTGATGCCTTTGTAATTATCGACATTATTTAAGTCACCCTTTTTGGTACACGCACAATAATTCCCGTAGTCCAAATTTCAAGATAGATACAATTTGTATACATATATTAAACAAGTTACAAAGAACCGTTGCCAGTAATTCTTTACATTCTAAAAAGATTTCAGGAATCAGTGAATCACTTCCTCCGCTTTTACCTCTTTTCAGTGAAGAAATGGCTTGTTTAACTTCACTTACATTAAAGTTCATATCTAAATCATCTACATTATTTTGATTACAATCATCATTTCTTAGTTGCTCTTCAAAAATAGAATCTGAAAATATATTGTTAGTAGAAAATAGGTTTTTAAAATGTTCATCACAATCGTGCTTACTAATATTACCGCCTTTAGATTTCTTTGATTTCAGCCGTTTTAACTCAGACCAAAACGTGCGTGGCTGATTGTTGCTATACTGTGTAGTTCACTCTTTTGTTTATTCCTATGATATGCAATAGCTCTCCGTTTAACTTGTTTATACCGCCAGGGTCTTATAATTAACAGTTCATTATTTTCAACTGATTTACATTTTCTATTATTTCTAGTTGCTAGTTTAAATTCTCGTCATGCATATTCACAATCAGTGTTAAACCAAGGGATTTTAATCTTACGCTTGCTGCTTTTGTTAAATGTTGATTTTTGTCCAAAAACAGGAAAAGCTTTTTCGTAAAAACCATGTTGACATAGTGTCAATACCCTTATTTAAATCAACATTTATTGCTACTATGTCATTAACAATATTATCAATATTTTGAAATTCAGATTACATTACATCTCTATAACGTTTTAATATTATTCGTCTCATTTTTGTTATTCACAACAAAGTATAGGTGCATGTGTGGAGCAAGTATAGGTATCGTGTACGATAAAATCATTAAAAAGTGGAAACACATCGCCAGAACATAAAGCATAATCAATGAGGCTATTTCCTTGAACTGTCATATTTGTATAACTACCAACACCTTCGTCGTCGCCACATCGACCATTGACAATTTTTAATTTACTACTGAAACAAATGTCTAGCAGTTTAATACCAGATGCAGTTATACTATCATCCAATGAAAATCGATGCAGAATATTATATTCATATTCAATAGATTTGTCTGTGTTCATAACATGTATATATTTATTTAAATATGTGATACTTTGTAAAACATCAGGTCTATTTCCACACCTTGCGTGTTTACATCCCCCATCACGGACACATCCCCCATCACGGACACATCGCCCAGTTCTGAATATGTCCGTACATTTTGTTCTAATACTTTGAAATGTTGTGCATTGCATAATAAACAGAATTAATAGTAGTGATATATAAAAAGCAAATATAGAGGTCATCTTCTAATCCGAAATATCGTTTACAACATTTGACAAAAATAAATCCAGTATAGTCTATTGCAGAAATTGTGATCCCACTTTTGAATTCCTCTTTGTAAAATAGACAAATTCCCCCTTGACCTCTTTTAGACTTTCCTTTCTGGGTACATACAATGAATCATACCCTTCAATATCGAATGTATCATTTTTTCGTTGTCATGTTTCCAAAAAGAACAACACATCATAATTACAAAAGAAATTTACAAAATCATCGTCAGACAAACAATTGTTTAAACCTTCAACATTCCAAGAGATATATTTTCTCGGAAATCATATCTTGAATCATCATACTGTCGGTCGGTACTAGGTTTGAATAGTTGATTGTTTATAAACAGTTTATCCCTGGCCAGCACAGCACGATGTCCGTCTTTCCTGGCCTTGAGCATCTCCGGGATAAGGGTACGGCGCCTTTCCATTACCTCTGGAGGGTGCTGATCTGAAACATTGTCTGGAGTAGATCGAAGATTTAGATTTTAGGCACTGTTTGAGAGTTTGCGCGGACTCGTGGTCCTTGAATCAGACGACGATCGGGCGGATGTTTCCTGTGTAAGGTGCGTATTCTGTGTGCCATATCGTGGTCCTTGAATCAGACGACGATCGGGCGGATGTTTCCTGTGTATGGTGCGTATTCTGTGTGCCATATCGTGGTCCTTGAATCAGACGACGATCGGGCGGATGTTTCCTGTGTAAGGTGCGTATTCTGTGTGCCATATCGTGGTCCTTGAATCAGACGACGATCGGGCGGATGTTTCCTGTGTATGGTGCGTATTCTGTGTGCCATATCGTGGTCCTTGAATCAGACGACGATCGGGCGGATGTTTCCTGTGTAAGGTGCGTATTCAGTGTGCCATATCGTGGTCCTTGAATCAGACGACGATCGGGCGGATGTTTCCTGTGTAAGGTGCGTATTCTGTGTGCCATATCGTGGTCCTTGAATCAGACGACGATCGGGCGGATCTTTCCTGTGTATGGTGCGTATTCTGTGTGCCATATCGATGGCCAAGCATGAACCAGGATAGGCATGTTTATTATTTTACAACAAACGTCACGTATCTTCGATGCACAATTCTCAACTTAAGGCCCAGGGACAGGTGTAGTTTCTGTAGTTTCTGTAGTTTCTGTAGTTTCTGTAGTGTAGTGTCTGTAGTTTCTGTAGTGTAGTTTCTGTAATTTCTGTAGTGTAGTTTCAGAAAATTGGTTGTTCATTTCCATCTCAGCCAGCTGATATTTGTCATTTGTCATAATTAAGAAACAGTTTAAAAATGCATGAATGCCTTGCTATTCGCAGACATATAAATAAGTTGGGGGAGTCCAACACTGTTGTAAAATGGCTGTATCTTTTATAATTTATGAATATAACATATTAATATCCAGTGACAACAAGTGTAAATACATACTTCCCACAGCATGTGAAAAACACTTATCTTGGCGGCCGTTTTGTGTGACAAGTTTTATACAAACTGCAATTTCAGGATTATTTCCTAGTAACCTACATTTGAAAGTGTATGTTCACAGTAAATAATGTTTTATTCGTTATTGATACGAAATTGACGAAACAATACAAAAGTATGCCCATTTATAGCATTCCACCAAGGTATGAACCATGGTGATGGGATGGAAAATAAAATATTTATGGCGAATCCTAAATTAGGTTACTGTACCGGATAAACTGTGCCATATACTGGGACAATCTATAGGAATGATGATGTCACATGGGAACTATGTAATAAGGACATATTAGTAGAGTACATATAATAACCCGAGCCTCATCACCCTTATAAACCTTCTCACCTCAATATACATGCCCCTCAATCAATGTACAGCACCTCGAAATAAACAAATAGTTCTAAGGAAAAATATAATCGGGCTATTAAAAGTTTTAAAAATTCCTATCAAAACTATTGCGGGTTAATTGGAAATGAAATGCAGTAATTCGTGTAATGCGAATATAACTCACGGCGTGAGTAATGCACAGCATGATCACACTGGGATTCCTCCGCCATAAAGATGTTAATGCATGATTGTGTGAATGCGCGCAGAGAAAATAAATCTCCTTCTTGACATATATAGGAATTACCGTAACCAGGGTCATGTCGAAACCTAGATATAGTCTATAGAATGTTAACTGGTTCGTGTATTTGTGTTAAATATGTAAATTTATTAAAGGAAAAGCGATGTAAGTAATTGAAATTTAATTTGGAAATCGTAATAGCGCAGTGGTAGCGTGTTGGCTTTAGATGCCATTGTAAACATTTCCTCTTATCTCTCAGTCGTGGCTATCCATTTACAGAGTTATTGGTAATGTTGTTCAATAATACCCCGAAAGGGAGGTAATTAAGAAATGTTAATTTCACAAAAGCAGGTTCGTGTGTTTACTTTTTATCAGAATCATTTATTTTTGAAAAATGAAAATATAAGACAATAATCTCAATATTTAATATTTCGCTCCTTGTTCGTTTTCTACAAGTATCGTGTGCGTTTTACGTTTATTTATCATCGCTACCGGTTGCCCATATGAGCGACGCCTCATGAAGAGATTAGTCATTTTAGATTTTTGGAGGATAATGCAATGGTGGTAACATGCTGGACTAGTAATCCATGGACCTCAGGTTCGATCACCCACCTGACCCTCAGCAGTCTTTCAGGCCGAGGTCTCGTGTTGGTGATGTACATCGTGTACGTAAATGAACCAGAGGAGTCTCTGGAATGGGTCTCTCTCTGTATCATTGCACTATCCTCCAACAATCTAAAAATGACTAATCTCTTCATGAGGCGTCGCTAATATGGGCAACCGGTAGCGACGATAAGTAAGCATAAAACGCACACGCTACTTGTAAAATTTCCTTTCCGCGTGTTTACAGAAACACATGGCGGAAGATGTCAATCCAAGTCAATGTGATTTACTTGTATTCAACACTAACATTTATTTGCGTTTATGTACCATTTGCTGACGATGTTTGAGCTGACTTATCCGCACTGAGGAAACATTAGCAACCCAACGTCATTTCCTTTACTCTTCATATCTTGTTTTCACTTAATTTCATTATTGTGTCAGAGAGATTCAGCTGATACATTTCTTCGAAATATATCGAAGAACCAGCAATGGAGCCGTGATCTTCGCTGGAGTATCTCATCTTAAAAGTGTCAGATTAAATGGCCGTATGGCAGAACAAATTTTCCGCAAGGCGTAACCTTCTAAATTAATAACATTTTATGCGACAAGGCGAGACTTTATGTGAGTTGTTCTGGCCGAAACGAAAGTAGATTAAATTGTCTGGCTACGCCAGGATATATTTCCAGAGATATCATACTAGTATATGTCCGGGTTGCTGTGTAAGGCAACCAGCCTTAAGTACTGTACATATCAACCATGCAGAACATTATACGCTAAATGGTTTCCATGGCTTCATGCGAGGAAGCTCTCCAGCTGGCTTGCGGAAGGTCAGTGACTCTACCCGGGGCATTCATCCGCGAATACTAGCTGGGGAGTCGCCATATAACATAATATGTTCGTGCGACTTTAAATCCAAAATCAAACAAATAGTGCACGCTATAAAACGTGTGGTTGTTTATAATAGTGTCACCCTATTGAAAGGGCCAGCCACTTCTGACTTATGAGACACATCTTGTTTAATCAACATCAGTACTTCCCAAATCCTATCCTTGAAGGTCAGGCGTCTTGCTGATAAGCAGTCGGTAACCATTATTTAACTCGCTGGCGGCTCACTAACCGACCATATTAGAATTAATCCCTGACGAGGTTCGAACCTTCGACCTCAGGCTCCGTAAGCGGACACCTTAACCACTAGGCCACAGATACGCTATATGTGCATGCACATGGATTATAAGAAATGGGTGGTATAACACACTACACTCAATACAGGCGACAGGCCACGATGGTATGAATAATCGTAAATGTCTTCCGTGACTGAGCTTCATGACACAAACGCACACAGTCAATTTCAATTTGTTTTGCCATTTATATAAAAAGAATTGTAGTTTTCTGCTAAGTGGACATATTACGATACCAGATCCTGAAGATTCGACTTGATTAAAATCAATTTGAAAAACAACTAGAATGCGGTTGTATTTGTACCAATCGATTAATTGATTATTGGCAAGCCAGCTTGGAAAACACTTCGCGCAACTTGATAATTTAACACAACATTGAACATCATTATAAATACATTTAATCATACTGACAATTCTACAGTTGATACCGTGTTGAATTAATGTTACACACAATACATCACTGTTTACTGTATCGAAAGCACGCTGGCTGGTAGTCAACACAAATACAACATAGCTTCGATTCTTTGGTTTGGGATCATTTGTTTGAATGATGTAACAAGAAAATAGCATCAGCTGTAGAACGACCACCACGGAAACTGTGAACCATTAAATACATTCTCTAATTCACAATATTTACCTTATTCGCGTTCTTGATGACAGGATGTAAGAGTTATTTAGTTCATGTCTCATCCACACACACTATGTTTCTATAATCATAAAAGATAACATAACTGTCTCTGTGGTCGAGTGGATACGGTCCACTGTAACCTATCATCACGGTTCATAGGTCAGACCGTGTCTCTTTATATGAAAAAGTTGGCAGTTTCTTACGGAGAGTGGTGCTCAAAGTACTGGTTAACCGCTGGAGTCTGCCCAGGAAAGGTGGTGTTAGGTAAATTGCCCGTCGTATCGGCGATATAACCCAAAATGGTGCTGATGAAGGCATAACAATAAAACACAAATTTCACATGGCCGTCGTCGCCGTCGTCGCCGTCGTCGCCGGTCCGACATTTTTCGCCGATAATGGTCTTTTCAATCATTAAAATAAATATAATTAAAATTATAACTTTTTATCATGGCTGGACCACTGTTTGTGGCAGAATATATGCTATTTTTCGGGTTTTCGAAAACAATTCTGAAACTAAAACAGTTATCATCAACTGTTGACATAGTCTTATCTTACACACTGTTGGTTGTAGATCAACCGTAACTTCCCAAGAAAAAGGACCACGATATGAGTGAGGAAATGGCGATCACTTCTAGCCGACCACTGTGCAAGACATGTATCACACCTCTGTATGTTGAGGTCATTGATTTGGCAGTGGTCAATCAACCAGGCTATATAATCATCTAGTACTCGCCAAACAATGTTGTATAAAGTGCGTATCAGTGTGTAACTCAATGTTTGAGTTGCGGCATGCATTCTGTTTTTATGTTTTATATATGTGTACATGTTTGTATTGTATATATGCTGATGAAACTGAAATAAACTATATCTATATATCAGATATCGACTGCTTAAAGACTAACTATAACTTATAGAACTTATTTCATAATGAAAGTTGATTTACATTACAAAGTAAAGAAAACAACGAAATAGACAATATTTCATACGTACACTAGGATATGTAACTACACTGATGCGAGTGTGTGTGAGTTACTAGAAAACAGACTTCCGGTTGGATTTAATGAATATGATTAAGCATTTATCGAACATGTTCCTATTTGCCATACAAAGCTACAAAATGGCGTGCATTAAATGATCTAAGAAATATAACTACCTTAATGCACTATTGCACGGGCCAACTAAAAGCATTAACGATCTTGATACTGTCTCCATTACATTGAGGGGGGCGGTGTTGTGGTTCATGCGGCGCGAATGCCGCAGCTTCCATCTTCGGCGTGCTATTGTCAAAGTATCGTATTTTCGATAAGCACATGTTTTCGATACGCACATGTTTTCGATACTTTTCGTCGTGCGCTGATAAATTGGACCGGAAGTACAATTACGCCATAAGTTGTTTATGTAAGGTATTCGTACACTGCAGCATTCGCTCCGCCGACGTAGTTTTCCAATATGCATCATAAACAAGTGAGTAATCCTTCTTTTTATGACTTGTATCAAATAAGAATAAGTTTTGTTATTCCTTTTTATCAGTTGCATAGCAACTGCAATTTCATTACATGTGTTATGTTATATTTGGACAGTAACTATGCAAAGATACTCTTCATTTTAGAAGGTATGTGTAATATGTCAATAGTTCAATGGCGGCTGGCTGTTATCACATGCAGCAGTACTTTACTGCCACTTTTAGCGAGGCAACTGTCGAAAATACACGTTTCCATTTCTTTTGAGAGACCATTAATTATGTATTAGTAATTAGCAGCAATTAAGTAGATTTTTAGATATTTGCCACTACATGGCACACATGTGTTTCAAGTTACCCGGCGTGTATGTGTTAATGCGCAACAACATGTATTGCATTACGACATCAACTGATGCTTATAGCATATACAGATAAAATACATATACATGTATTGTGAAAAAGTTAAAACATGAAAACATGGTTTATAATGGAGTAGTTTCGGAGAAGCTTGTACGTATGAACTTTGAAAAGGATAATTTGAAGGCAAATAATTGAATGATATATAAGTATATCTCATGCTAACTCATATTTATGAAAAATCAAACTTTATGAAAATTGTCGTATATAGGTCGTCGTGTAATTTCATTCACGAGCCTCAATGATTAAAGCGTTTTTCGCACGAGATTTTAGAGGAACGTAGTACTATCAATTAAATACTACCAGTAGTATGCAGGTCGTTATCCTTAAATCGCCTTATACTTCAATGAAGTAGACATGTATTTCACAGTAGTCAGGATATGTGAATATATCTCGTATACAAATTTATTTTAGCCACATTGCTTAACTAGTTCTTGTACCAGTAGTCAAATGGCTCTAGATACCCATTCCTGATGCCGTAATTCATCGCCTTTAGGTCAGGCGCTGTTATTGATATAGTGGCCTCTGATTGGTTGAAAAAGGATATGGGAGTCCTTAAGAGTTATTGATACATCAACTGATTGGCTCGTCGCGTGAACGTCGCGGTCGGCACACCTCGCAGCAGCAGTGTAGGCTACTGGGATCTTCTGGTCGTCGACCTTGCGACAAGATACATACTCTCCAGCATCGCCATCGTACGGAGATGGTGGATGTATGGCCAAACCCTGTAGCGACCAGATGTCTAACTGTCATATGCGTTTATATGCTGCTGTGGACAAACAGTGGGGAGTGTGGCCCTACAAAGGACCTGATAACACACACACATGAATTAACACGTTGGACAAGAGGAAGAACATGCATCATCTAGAAGCACCGTAGGACTAATACTCATCTTAGAGAAACCAGTCGCCCACATGCCTCGGCGGAGGCGACTTTAAATAACACTACAGGAATGGAGGTAGTGTCACCAATAGCGAATGTGAACATTTAAAATACAACATATGAGCTGTATTTTTGGAATACGTTGCATACCATTTCTCGTCATGTGTAAATAAAATATGATTAAACTAACTAAGGTTCCAAGTGTATACATTGAATGTAGATATGTGTGTTTGGTAAACCATTCGTTACATAGCATTGTGTATGATAGTGTTGCTTCGTGACACACAATGCATAACATAAACATTGCAAGTTATTGTGGTCTGATTGAAGTTATTACGGAGTGTGGGTACATACTTGTATGAACGTTATTATAGAGTGTGGGTACATACTTGTATATAAGTTATTATAGAGTGTGGGTACATACTTGTATGAACGTTATTATAGAGTGTGGGTACATACTTGTATATAAGTTATTATAGAGTGTGGGTACATACTTGTATGACCGTTATTATAGAGTGTGGGTACATACTTGTATATAAGTTATTATAGAGTGTGGGTACATACTTGTATATAAGTTATTATAGAGTGTGGGTACATACTTGTATACAAGTTATTATAGAGTGTGGGTACATACTTGTATGAACGTTATTATAGAGTGTGGGTACATACTTGTATATAAGCTATTATGGAGTGTGGGTACATACTTGTATACAAGTTATTATAGAGTGTGGGTACATACTTGTATAAAAGTTATTATAGAGTGTGAGTACATACTTGTATACAAGTTATTATAGAGTGTGGGTACATACTTGTATGAACGTTATTATAGAGTGTGGGTACATACTTGTATATAAGTTATTATAGAGTGTGGGTACATACTTGTATAACAGTTATTATAGAGTGTGGGTACATACTTGTATGAACGTTATTATAGAGTGTGGGTACATACTTGTATGAACGTTATTATAGAGTGTGGGTACATACTTGTATATAAGTTATTATAGAGTGTGGGTACATACTTGTATAAAAGTTATTATAGAGTGTGGGTACATACTTGTATAAAAGTTATTATAGAGTGTGGGTACATACTTGTATATAAGTTATTATAGAGTGTGGGTACATACTTGTATATAAGTTATTATAGAGTGTGGGTACATACTTGTATAAAAGTTATTATAGAGTGTGGGTACATACTTGTATAGAAGTTATTATAGAGTGTGGGTACATACTTGTATACAAGTTATTATAGAGTGTGGGTACATACTTGTATAAAAGTTATTATAGAGTGTGGGTACATACTTGTATATAAGTTATTATAGAGTGTGGGTACATACTTGTATATAAGTTATTATAGAGTGTGGGTACATACTTGTATAAAAGTTATTATAGAGTGTGGGTACATACTTGTATGAACGTTATTATAGAGTGTGGGTACATACTTGTATGAACGTTATTATAGAGTGTGGGTACATACTTGTATGAACGTTATTATAGAGTGTGGGTACATACTTGTATATAAGTTATTATAGAGTGTGGGTACATACTTGTATAAACGTTATTATAGAGTGTGGGTACATACTTGTATAAAGTTATTATAGAGTGTGGGTACATACTTGTATAAAAGTTATTATGGAGTGTGAGTACATACTTGTATAGAAGTTATTATGGAGTGTGGGTACATACTTGTATAACAGTTATTACGGAGTGTGGGTACATACTTGTATAGAAGTTATTATAGAGTGTATGTACATACTTGTATACAAGTTATTATAGAGTGTGGGTACATACTTGTATACAAGTTATTATAGAGTGTGGGTACATACTTGTATATAAGTTATTATAGAGTGTGGGTACATACTTGTATACAAGTTATTATAGAGTGTGGGTACATACTTGTATATAAGTTATTATAGAGTGTGAGTACATACTTGTATAGAAGTTATTATGGAGTGTGTGTACATACTTGTATAACAGTTATTACGGAGTGTGGGTACATACTTGTATAGAAGTTATTATAGAGTGTATGTACATACTTGTATACAAGTTATTATAGAGTGTGGGTACATACTTGTATACAAGTTATTATAGAGTGTGGGTACATACTTGTATATAAGTTATTATAGAGTGTGGGTACATACTTGTATACAAGTTATTATAGAGTGTGGGTACATACTTGTATATAAGTTATTATAGAGTGTGGGTACATACTTGTATATAAGTTATTATAGAGTGTGGGTACATACTTGTATACAAGTTATTATAGAGTGTGGGTACATACTTGTATATAAGTTATTATAGAGTGTGGGTACATACTTGTATATAAGTTATTATAGAGTGTGGGTACATACTTGTATATAAGTTATTATAGAATGTGGGTACATACTTGTATATAAGTTATTATAGAGTGTGGGTGCATACTTGTATATATAAGTTATTATAGAGTGTGGGTACATACTTGTATATAAGTTATTATGGAGTGTGGGTACATATTTGTATATAAGTTATTATAGAGTGTGGGTGCATACTTGTATATAAGTTATTATGGAGTGTGGGTACATACTTGTATAACAGTTATTATAGAGTGTGGGTACATACTTGTATATAAGTTATTATGGAGTGTGGGTACATACTTGTATAAAAGTTATTATAGAGTGTGGGTACATACTTGTATAAAAGTTATTATGGAGTGTGGGTACATACTTGTATAGAAGTTATTATAGAGTGTGGGTACATACTTGTATAAAAGTTATTATGGAGTGTGGGTACATACTTGTATAAATGTTATTATGGAGTGTGGGTACATACTTGTATAGAAGTTATTATAGAGTGTATGTACATACTTGTATACAAGTTATTATAGAGTGTGGGTACATACTTGTATACAAGTTATTATAGAGTGTGGGTACATACTTGTATATAAGTTATTATAGAGTGTGGGTACATACTTGTATATAAGTTATTATAGAGTGTGGGTACATACTTGTATAACAGTTATTATAGAGTGTGGGTACATACTTGTATGAACGTTATTATAGAGTGTGGGTACATACTTGTATACAAGTTATTATAGAGTGTGGGTACATACTTGTATGAACGTTATTATAGAGTGTGGGTACATACTTGTATATAAGTTATTATAGAGTGTGGGTACATACTTGTATATAAGTTATTATAGCGTGTGGGTACATACTTGTATAACAGTTATTATGGAGTGTGGGTACATACTTGTATAAAGTTATTATAGAGTGTGGGTACATACTTGTATAAAAGTTATTATGGAGTGTGAGTACATACTTGTATAGAAGTTATTATGGAGTGTGTGTACATACTTGTATAACAGTTATTACGGAGTGTGGGTACATACTTGTATAGAAGTTATTATAGAGTGTATGTACATACTTGTATACAAGTTATTATAGAGTGTGGGTACATACTTGTATATAAGTTATTATAGAGTGTGGGTACATACTTGTATATAAGTTATTATAGAGTGTGGGTACATACTTGTATATAAGTTATTATAGAGTGTGGGTACATACTTGTATATAAGTTATTATAGAGTGTGGGTACATACTTGTATACAAGTTATTATAGAGTGTGGGTACATACTTGTATATAAGTTATTATAGAGTGTGGGTACATACTTGTATATAAGTTATTATAGAGTGTGGGTACATACTTGTATATAAGTTATTATAGAGTGTGGGTACATACTTGTATATAAGTTATTATAGAGTGTGGGTACATACTTGTATATAAGTTATTATAGAGTGTGGGTACATACTTGTATATAAGTTATTATAGAGTGTGGGTACATACTTGTATATAAGTTATTATAGAGTGTGGGTACATACTTGTATATAAGTTATTATAGAATGTGGGTACATACTTGTATATAAGTTATTATAGAGTGTGGGTGCATACTTGTAGATATAAGTTAATATATAGTGTGGGTACATACTTGTATATAAGTTATTATGGAGTGTGGGTACATATTTGTATATAAGTTATTATAGAGTGTGGGTGCATACTTGTATATAAGTTATTATGGAGTGTGGGTACATACTTGTATAACAGTTATTATAGAGTGTGGGTACATACTTGTATATAATTTATTATGGAGTGTGGGTACATACTTGTATAAAAGTTATTATAGAGTGTGGGTACATACTTGTATAAAAGTTATTATGGAGTGTGGGTACATACTTGTATAGAAGTTATTATAGAGTGTGGGTACATACTTGTATAAAAGTTATTATGGAGTGTGGGTACATACTTGTATAAAAGTTATTATGGAGTGTGGGTACATACTTGTATAGAAGTTATTATAGAGTGTGGGTGCATACTTGTATATAAGTTATTATAGAGTGTGGGTACATACTTGTATGAACGTTATTATAGAGTGTGGGTACATACTTGTATGAACGTTATTATAGAGTGTGGGTACATACTTGTATGAACGTTATTATAGAGTGTGGGTACATACTTGTATATAAGTTATTATAGAGTGTGGGTACATACTTGTATAACAGTTATTATAGAGTGTGGGTACATACTTGTATGAACGTTATTATAGAGTGTGGGTACATACTTGTATACAAGTTATTATAGATTGTGGGTACATACTTGTATGAACGTTATTATAGAGTGTGGGTACATACTTGTATATAAGTTATTATAGAGTGTGGGTACATACTTGTATATAAGTTATTATAGCGTGTGGGTACATACTTGTATAACAGTTATTATGGAGTGTGGGTACATACTTGTATAAAGTTATTATAGAGTGTGGGTACATACTTGTATACAAGTTATTATAGAGTGTGGGTACATACTTGTATATAAGTTATTATAGAGTGTGAGTACATACTTGTATAGAAGTTATTATGGAGTGTGTGTACATACTTGTATAACAGTTATTACGGAGTGTGGGTACATACTTGTATAGAAGTTATTATAGAGTGTGGGTACATACTTGTATACAAGTTATTATAGAGTGTGGGTACATACTTGTATACAAGTTATTATAGAGTGTGGGTACATACTTGTATATAAGTTATTATAGAGTGTGGGTACATACTTGTATACAAGTTATTATAGAGTGTGGGTACATACTTGTATATAAGTTATTATAGAGTGTGGGTACATACTTGTATATAAGTTATTATAGAGTGTGGGTACATACTTGTATAAAAGTTATTATAGAGTGTGGGTACATACTTGTATAAAGTTATTATAGAGTGTGGGTACATACTTGTATAAAAGTTATTATGGAGTGTGGGTACATACTTGTATAAAGTTATTATGGAGTGTGGGTACATACTTGTATAACAGTTATTATGGAGTGTGGGTACATACTTGTATAAAGTTATTATAGAGTGTGGGTACATACTTGTATAACAGTTATTATGAGTGTGTACATACTTGTATAAAGTTATTATAGAGTGTGGGTACATACTTATAAGTTATTATGAGTGTGGTACATACTTGTATAAAGTTATTATGAGTGTGGGTACATACTTGTATAAGTTATTATGAGTGTGGGTACATACTTGTATAAAGTTATTATAGAGTGTGGGTACATACTTGTATAAAGTTATTATGGAGTGTGGGTACATACTTGTATAAAGTTATTATAGAGTGTGGGTACATACTTGTATAAAGTTATTATGGAGTGTGGGTACATACTTGTATAGAAGTTATTATAGAGTGTGGGTACATACTTGTATAAAAGTTATTATAGAGTGTGGGTACATACTTGTATATAAGTTATTATAGAGTGTGGGTACATACTTGTATATAAGTTATTATAGAGTGTGGGTACATACTTGTATATAAGTTATTATAGAGTGTGGGTACATACTTGTATATAAGTTATTATAGAGTGTGGGTACATACTTGTATATAAGTTATTATAGAGTGTGGGTACATACTTGTATATAAGTTATTATAGAGTGTGGGTACATACTTGTATATAAGTTATTATAGAGTGTGGGTACATACTTGTATATAAGTTATTATAGAGTGTGGGTACATACTTGTATATAAGTTATTATAGAGTGTGGGTACATACTTGTATATAAGTTATTATGGAGTGTGGGTACATACTTGTATATAAGTTATTATAGAGTGTGGGTACATACTTGTATATAAGTTATTATGGAGTGTGGGTACATACTTGTATAAAAGTTATTATAGAGTGTGGGTACATACTTGTATATAAGTTATTATGGAGTGTGGGTACATACTTGTATAAAAGTTATTATAGAGTGTGGGTACATACTTGTATAAAAGTTATTATAGAGTGTGGGTACATACTTGTATAAAAGTTATTATAGAGTGTGGGTACATACTTGTATATAAGTTATTATAGAGTGTGGGTACATACTTGTATAAAAGTTATTATAGAGTGTGGGTACATACTTGTATAAAAGTTATTATAGAGTGTGGGTACATACTTGTATAAAAGTTATTATAGAGTGTGGGTACATACTTGTATATAAGTTATTATAGAGTGTGGGTACATACTTGTATAACGTTATTATAGAGTGTGGGTACATACTTGTATGAACGTTATTATAGAGTGTGGGTACATACTTGTATGAACGTTATTATAGAGTGTGGGTACATACTTGTATATAAGTTATTATAGAGTGTGGGTACATACTTGTATAACAGTTATTATAGAGTGTGGGTACATACTTGTATGAACGTTATTATAGAGTGTGGGTACATACTTGTATACAAGTTATTATAGAGTGTGGGTACATACTTGTATGAACGTTATTATAGAGTGTGGGTACATACTTGTATATAAGTTATTATAGAGTGTGGGTACATACTTGTATATAAGTTATTATAGCGTGTGGGTACATACTTGTATAACAGTTATTATGGAGTGTGGGTACATACTTGTATAAAGTTATTATAGAGTGTGGGTACATACTTGTATACAAGTTATTATAGAGTGTGGGTACATACTTGTATAAAAGTTATTATAGAGTGTGAGTACATACTTGTATAGAAGTTATTATGGAGTGTGTGTACATACTTGTATAACAGTTATTACGGAGTGTGGGTACATACTTGTATAGAAGTTATTATAGAGTGTATGTACATACTTGTATACAAGTTATTATAGAGTGTGGGTACATACTTGTATACAAGTTATTATAGAGTGTGGGTACATACTTGTATATAAGTTATTATAGAGTGTGGGTACATACTTGTATACAAGTTATTATAGAGTGTGGGTACATACTTGTATATAAGTTATTATAGAGTGTGGGTACATACTTGTATACAAGTTATTATAGAGTGTGGGTACATACTTGTATATAAGTTATTATAGAGTGTGGGTACATACTTGTATATAAGTTATTATAGAGTGTGGGTACATACTTGTATATAAGTTATTATAGAGTGTGGGTACATACTTGTATATAAGTTATTATAGAGTGTGGGTACATACTTGTATATAAGTTATTATAGAGTGTGGGTACATACTTGTATAAAGTTTATAGGTGGGTACATACTTGTATATAAGTTATTATAGAGTGTGGGTACATACTTGTATATAAGTTATTATAGAGTGTGGGTACATACTTGTATATAAGTTATTATAGAGTGTGGGTACATACTTGTATATAAGTTATTATAGAGTGTGGGTACATACTTGTATATAAGTTATTATAGAGTGTGGGTACATACTTGTATATAAGTTATTATGGAGTGTGGGTACATACTTGTATAACAGTTATTATAGAGTGTGGGTACATACTTGTATATAAGTTATTATGGAGTGTGGGTACATACTTGTATAAAAGTTATTATAGAGTGTGGGTACATACTTGTATAAAAGTTATTATGGAATGTGGGTACATACTTGTATAGAAGTTATTATAGAGTGTGGGTACATACTTGTATACAAGTTATTATAGAGTGTGGGTACATACTTGTATGAACGTTATTATAGAGTGTGGGTACATACTTGTATATAAGTTATTATAGAGTGTGGGTACATACTTGTATATAAGTTATTATAGCGTGTGGGTACATACTTGTATAACAGTTATTATGGAGTGTGGGTACATACTTGTATAAAGTTATTATAGAGTGTGGGTACATACTTGTATAAAAGTTATTATGGAGTGTGAGTACATACTTGTATAGAAGTTATTATGGAGTGTGGGTACATACTTGTATAACAGTTATTACGGAGTGTGGGTACATACTTGTATAGAAGTTATTATAGAGTGTATGTACATACTTGTATACAAGTTATTATAGAGTGTGGGTACATACTTGTATACAAGTTATTATAGAGTGTGGGTACATACTTGTATATAAGTTATTATAGAGTGTGGGTACATACTTGTATACAAGTTATTATAGAGTGTGGGTACATACTTGTATATAAGTTATTATAGAGTGTGGGTACATACTTGTATATAAGTTATTATAGAGTGTGGGTACATACTTGTATACAAGTTATTATAGAGTGTGGGTACATACTTGTATATAAGTTATTATAGAGTGTGGGTACATACTTGTATATAAGTTATTATAGAGTGTGGGTACATACTTGTATATAAGTTATTATAGAGTGTGGGTACATACTTGTATATAAGTTATTATAGAGTGTGGGTACATACTTGTATATAAGTTATTATAGAGTGTGGGTACATACTTGTATAAAAGTTATTATAGAGTGTGGGTACATACTTGTATAAAGTTATTATAGAGTGTGGGTACATACTTGTATAAAAGTTATTATAGAGTGTGGGTACATACTTGTATATAAGTTATTATGGAGTGTGGGTACATACTTGTATAACAGTTATTATAGAGTGTGGGTACATACTTGTATATAAGTTATTATGGAGTGTGGGTACATACTTGTATAAAAGTTATTATAGAGTGTGGGTACATACTTGTATAAAAGTTATTATGGAGTGTGGGTACATACTTGTATAAAGTTATTATAGAGTGTGGGTACATACTTGTATAAAAGTTATTATGGAGTGTGGGTACATACTTGTATATAAGTTATTATGGAGTGTGGGTACATACTTGTATAACAGTTATTATAGAGTGTGGGTACATACTTGTATATAAGTTATTATGGAGTGTGGGTACATACTTGTATAAAAGTTATTATAGAGTGTGGGTACATACTTGTATAAAAGTTATTATGGAGTGTGGGTACATACTTGTATAGAAGTTATTATAGAGTGTGGGTACATACTTGTATAAAAGTTATTATGGAGTGTGGGTACATACTTGTATAAAAGTTATTATAGAGTGTGGGTACATACTTGTATGAACGTTATTATAGAGTGTGGGTACATACTTGTATATAAGTTATTATAGAGTGTGGGTACATACTTGTATGAACGTTATTATAGAGTGTGGGTACATACTTGTATATAAGTTATTATAGAGTGTGGGTACATACTTGTATATAAGTTATTATAGAGTGTGGGTACATACTTGTATAAAAGTTATTATAGAGTGTGGGTACATACTTGTATAAAGTTATTATAGAGTGTGGGTACATACTTGTATAAAAGTTATTATGGAGTGTGAGTACATACTTGTATAGAAGTTATTATGGAGTGTGGGTACATACTTGTATAACAGTTATTACGGAGTGTGGGTACATACTTGTATAGAAGTTATTATAGAGTGTATGTACATACTTGTATACAAGTTATTATAGAGTGTGGGTACATACTTGTATACAAGTTATTATAGAGTGTGGGTACATACTTGTATATAAGTTATTATAGAGTGTGGGTACATACTTGTATACAAGTTATTATAGAGTGTGGGTACATACTTGTATATAAGTTATTATAGAGTGTGAGTACATACTTGTATAGAAGTTATTATGGAGTGTGTGTACATACTTGTATAACAGTTATTACGGAGTGTGGGTACATACTTGTATAGAAGTTATTATAGAGTGTGGGTACATACTTGTATACAAGTTATTATAGAGTGTGGGTACATACTTGTATACAAGTTATTATAGAGTGTGGGTACATACTTGTATATAAGTTATTATAGAGTGTGGGTACATACTTGTATACAAGTTATTATAGAGTGTGGGTACATACTTGTATATAAGTTATTATAGAGTGTGGGTACATACTTGTATAAAAGTTATTATAGAGTGTGGGTACATACTTGTATAGAAGTTATTATAGAGTGTGGGTACATACTTGTATAACAGTTATTATGGAGTGTAAGTACATACTTGTATAGAAGTTATTATAGAGTGTGGGTACATACTTGTATAACAGTTATTATGGAGTGTGGGTACATACTTGTATAACAGTTATTATGGAGTGTAAGTACATACTTGTATAGAAGTTATTATAGAGTGTGGGTACATACTTTTATAAAAGTTATTATGGAGTGTGGGTACATACTTGTATAACAGTTATTATGGAGTGTGGGTACATACTTGTATAACAGTTATTATGGAGTGTGGGTACATACTTGTATATAAGTTATTATAGAGTGTGGGTACATACTTGTATAAAAGTTATTATGGAGTGTGGGTACATACTTGTATAGCAGTTATTATGGAGTGTGGGTACATACTTGTATAACAGTTATTATGGAGTGTGGGTACATACTTGTATAAAAGTTATTATGGAGTGTGGGTACATACTTGTATAACAGTTATTATGGAGTGTGGGTACATACTTGTATAGAAGTTATTATAGAGTGTGGG
>CM026401.1:61996435-62072933 GCA_014843695.1 Archivesica marissinica
TAGAGTGTGGGTACATACTTGTATATAAGTTATTATAGAGTGTGGGTACATACTTGTATACAAGTTATTATAGAGTGTGGGTACATACTTGTATATAAGTTATTATAGAGTGTGGGTACATACTTGTATACAAGTTATTATAGAGTGTGGGTACATACTTGTATATAAGTTATTATAGAGTGTGGGTACATACTTGTATACAAGTTATTATAGAGTGTGGGTACATACTTGTATATAAGTTATTATAGAGTGTGGGTACATACTTGTATATAAGTTATTATAGAGTGTGGGTACATACTTGTATATAAGTTATTATAGAGTGTGGGTACATACTTGTATATAAGTTATTATAGAATGTGGGTACATACTTGTATATAAGTTATTATAGAGTGTGGGTGCATACTTGTATATATAAGTTATTATGGAGTGTGGGTACATACTTGTATATAAGTTATTATGGAGTGTGGGTACATATTTGTATATAGTTATTATGGAGTGTGGGTGCATACTTGTATATAAGTTATTATGGAGTGTGGGTACATACTTGTATAACAGTTATTATAGAGTGTGGGTACATACTTGTATATAATTTATTATGGAGTGTGGGTACATACTTGTATAAAGTTATTATAGAGTGTGGGTACATACTTGTATAAAAGTTATTATGGAGTGTGGGTACATACTTGTATATAGGTTATTATGGAGTGTGGGTACATACTTGTATAAAGTTATTATAGAGTGTGGGTACATACTTGTATAAAAGTTATTATGGAGTGTGGGTACATACTTGTATAGAAGTTATTATGGAGTGTGGGTACATACTTGTATAGAAGTTATTAGGAGTGTGGGTACATACTTGTATAAGTTTATTATGGAGTGTGGGTACATACTTGTATAGAAGTTATTATAGAGTGTGGTTTTGTTGTTTTTGGGTGTGTACATACTTGTATAAAGTTATTATGGAGTGGGGTACATACTTGTATAGATTATTATAGAGTGTGGGTACATACTTGTATAAAAGTTATTATGGAGTGTGGGTACATACTTGTATAACAGTTATTATGGAGTGTGGGTACATACTTGTATAACAGTTATTATGGAGTGTGGGTACATACTTGTATAGTTTTGGGTGTGTTTTGTTTAAGTTATTATGGAGTGTGGGTACATACTTGTATATAAGTTATTATAGAGTGTGGGTACATACTTGTATAACAGTTATTATGGAGTGTGGGTACATACTTGTATAAAGTTATTATAGAGTGTGGGTACATACTTGTATAAAAGTTATTATGGAGTGTGAGTACATACTTGTATAGAAGTTATTATGGAGTGTGGGTACATACTTGTATAACAGTTATTATGGAGTGTGGGTACATACTTGTATAGAAGTTATTATAGAGTGTTGTACATACTTGTATAACAGTTATTATGGAGTGTAGTACATACTTGTATAGATTATTATAGAGTGTGGGTACATACTGTATAACAGTTATTATGGAGTGTGGGTACATACTTGTATAACAGTTATTATGGAGTGTGTACATACTTGTATAGAGTTATTATAGAGTGTGGGTACATACTTTTATAGAAGTTATTATGGAGTGTGTGTACATACTTGTATAACAGTTATTATGGAGTGTGGGTACATACTTGTATAACAGTTATTATGGAGTGTGGGTACATACTTGTATAGAAGTTATTATAGAGTGTGGGTACATACTTGTATAAAAGTTATTATGAGTGTGGGTACATACTTGTATAGCAGTTATTATGGAGTGTGGGTACATACTTGTATAGAAGTTATTATAGAGTGTGGGTACATACTTGTATATAAGTTATTATGGAGTGTGGGTACATACTTGTATAACAGTTATTATGGAGTGTGGGTACATACTTGTATAGAAGTTATTATAGAGTGTGGGTACATACTTGTATAACAGTTATTATAGAGTGTGGGTACATACTTGTATAACAGTTATTATGGAGTGTGGGTACATACTTGTATAACAGTTATTATGGAGTGTGGGTACATACTTGTATAACAGTTATTATGGAGTGTGGGTACATACTTGTATAACAGTTATTATGGAGTGTGGGTACATACTTGTATAAAGTTATTATGGAGTGTGGGTACATACTTGTATACAGTTATTATGGAGTGTGGGTACATACTTGTATAACAGTTATTATGGAGTGTGGGTACATACTTGTATAACAGTTATTATGGAGTGTGGGTACATACTTGTATAACAGTTATTATGGAGTGTGGGTACCTACTTGTATAACAGTTATTATGGAGTGTGGGTACATACTTGTATAACAGTTATTATGGAGTGTGGGTACATACTTGTATATAAGTTATTATAGAGTGTGGGTACATACTTGTATGAACGTTATTATAGAGTGTGGGTACATACCTGTATATAAGTTATTATAGAGTGTGGGTACATACTTGTATATAAGTTATTATAGCGTGTGGGTACATACTTGTATAACAGTTATTATGGAGTGTGGGTACATACTTGTATAAAGTTATTATAGAGTGTGGGTACATACTTGTATAAAAGTTATTATGGAGTGTGAGTACATACTTGTATAGAAGTTATTATGGAGTGTGGGTACATACTTGTATAACAGTTATTACGGAGTGTGGGTACATACTTGTATATAAGTTATTATAGAGTGTATGTACATACTTGTATACAAGTTATTATAGAGTGTGGGTACATACTTGTATACAAGTTATTATAGAGTGTGGGTACATACTTGTATATAAGTTATTATAGAGTGTGGGTACATACTTGTATATAAGTTATTATAGAGTGTGGGTACATACTTGTATACAAGTTATTATAGAGTGTGGGTACATACTTGTATATAAGTTATTATAGAGTGTGGGTACATACTTTTATATAAGTTATTATAGAGTGTGGGTACATACTTGTATATAAGTTATTATAGAGTGTGGGTACATACTTGTATATAAGTTATTATAGAGTGTGGGTACATACTTGTATATAAGCTATTATAGAGTGTGGGTGCATACTTGTATATAAGTTATTATAGAGTGTGGGTACATACTTGTATATAAGTTATTATAGAGTGTGGGTACATACTTGTATATAAGTTATTATAGAGTGTGGGTGCATACTTGTATATAAGTTATTATGGAGTGTGGGTACATACTTGTATATAAGTTATTATAGAGTGTGGGTGCATACTTGTATATAAGTTATTATGGAGTGTGGGTACATACTTGTATATAAGTTATTATGGAGTGTGGGTACATACTTGTATAAAAGTTATTATAGAGTGTGGGTACATACTTGTATAAAAGTTATTATGGAGTGTGGGTACATACTTGTATAACAGTTATTATGGAGTGTGGGTACATACTTGTATAACAGTTATTATGGAGTGTGGGTACATACTTGTATAACAGTTATTATGGAGTGTAAGTACATATTTGTATATAAGTTATTATGGAGTGTGGGTACATACTTGTATATAAGTTATTATAGAGTGTGGGTACATACTTGTATAACAGTTATTATAGAGTGTGGGTACATACTTGTATAAAAGTTATTATGGAGTGTGAGTACATACTTGTATAGAAGTTATTATGGAGTGTGGGTACATACTTGTATAACAGTTATTATGGAGTGTGGGTACATACTTGTATAGAAGTTATTATAGAGTGTGGGTACATACTTGTATAACAGTTATTATGGAGTGTAAGTACATACTTGTATAGAAGTTATTATAGAGTGTGGGTACATACTTTTATAGAAGTTATTATGGAGTGTGTGTAGATACTTGTATAACAGTTATTATGGAGTGTGGGTACATACTTGTATAACAGTTATTATGGAGTGTGGGTACATACTTGTATAGAAGTTATTATAGAGTGTGGGTTCATACTTGTATAAAAGTTATTATGGAGTGTGGGTACATACTTGTATAACAGTTATTATGGAGTGTGGGTACATACTTGTATAACAGTTATTATGGAGTGTGGGTACATACTTGTATAACAGTTATTATGGAGTGTGGGTACATACTTGTATAACAGTTATTATGGAGTGTGGGTACATACTTGTATAGAAGTTATTATAGAGTGTGGGTACATACTTGTATAACAGTTATTATGGAGTGTGGGTACATACTTGTATAAGTTATTATAGAGTGTGGGTACATACTTTAGTTATTATGGATGTGGTACATACTTGTAAAGTTATTATGGAGTGTGGGTACATACTTGTATAAAGTTATTATAGAGTGTGGGTACATACTTGTATAAAAGTTATTATGGAGTGTGAGTACATACTTGTATAGAAGTTATTATGGAGTGTGGGTACATACTTGTATAACAGTTATTATGGAGTGTGGGTACATACTTGTATAGAAGTTATTATAGAGTGTTGGTACATACTTGTATAACAGTTATTATGGAGTGTAAGTACATACTTGTATAGAAGTTATTATAGAGTGTGGGTACATACTTGTATAACAGTTATTATGGAGTGTGGGTACATACTTGTATAACAGTTATTATGGAGTGTGGGTACATACTTGTATAGAAGTTATTATAGAGTGTGGGTACATACTTGTATAAAAGTTATTATGGAGTGTGGGTACATACTTGTATAACAGTTATTATGGAGTGTGGGTACATACTTGTATAACAGTTATTATGGAGTGTGGGTACATACTTGTATATAAGTTATTATAGAGTGTGGGTACATACTTGTATAAAAGTTATTATGGAGTGTGGGTACATACTTGTATAGCAGTTATTATGGAGTGTGGGTACATACTTGTATAACAGTTATTATGGAGTGTGGGTACATACTTGTATATAAGTTATTATGGAGTGTGGGTACATACTTGTATAACAGTTATTATGGAGTGTGGGTACATACTTGTATAACAGTTATTATGGAGTGTGGGTACATACTTGTATAACAGTTATTATGGAGTGTGGGTACATACTTGTATAACAGTTATTATGGAGTGTGGGTACATACTTGTATAACAGTTATTATGGAGTGTGGGTACATACTTGTATAACAGTTATTATGGAGTGTGGGTACATACTTGTATAACAGTTATTATGGAGTGTGGGTACATACTTGTATAACAGTTATTATGGAGTGTGGGTACATACTTGTATAACAGTTATTATGGAGTGTGGGTACATACTTGTATAACAGTTATTATGGAGTGTGGGTACATACTTGTATAACAGTTATTATGGAGTGTGGGTACATACTTGTATAACAGTTATTATGGAGTGTGGGTACATACTTGTATAACAGTTATTATGGAGTGTGGGTACATACTTGTATAACAGTTATTATGGAGTGTGGGTACATACTTGTATAACAGTTATTATGGAGTATGGGTACATACTTGTATAGAAGTTATTATAGGGTGTGGGTACATACTTGCATAGTGTGGGTACATACTTGTATAGAAGTTATTATAGGGTGTCGGTACATACTTGTATAGAAGTTATTATAGGGTGTGGGTACATACTTGTATAGTGTGGGTACATACTTGTATAGAAGTTATTATAGGGTGTGGGTACATACTTGTATAGGGTGTGGGTACATACTTGTATAGGGTATGGGTACATACTTGTATAAGGTGTGGGTACATACTTGTATAGGGTGTGGGTACATACTTGTATAGGGTGTGGGTACATACTTGTATAGGATGTGGGTACATACTTGTATAGGGTGTGGGTACATACTTGTATAGTGTGGGTACATACTTGTATAGGGTGTAGGTACATACTTGTATAGGGTGTGGGTACATACTTGTATAGTGTGGGTACATACTTGTATAGGGTATGGGTACATACTTGTATAGTGTGGGTACATACTTGTATAGGGTGTGGGTACATACTTGTATAGGGTGTGGGTACATACTTGTATAGGGTGTGGGTACATACTTGTATATGGTGTGGGTAAATACTTGTATAGGGTGTGGATACATACTTGTATAGAGCGTTTTCATCTTTATTTCAGTCTCATATATGCACATTACATTTATATAAACACATATCAATTTTAACATACGTGCTTTTTATCTTTGTAAATAATGATACAGATGTGTCTTAAGTTATTGTTTATCATATTTACCGATCTCATTGCATGCAAGCAACGCATTATATACATGATAAAGCTGAGGAGCAGTCAACCAGAGATGTTTCATATTTACAGATCTCATTGCATGCAAACAACGCATTATATACATAATAAACCTGAGGAGCAGTCAACCAGAGATGTTTATCATATTTACCGATTGTATTGCATGCAAGCAAAGCATTATATACATAATAAACCTGAGGAGCAGTCAACCAGAGATGTTTATCATATTTACCGATCTCATTGCATGCAAGCAAAGCATTTTATACATGATAAAGCTGAGGAGCAGTCAACCAGAGATGTTTATCATATTTACCGATTGTATTGCATGCAAGCAAAGCATTATATACATGATAAACCTGAGGAGCATTCAACCAGAGATGTTTATCATATTTACCGATCTCATTGCATGCAAGCAAAGCATTATATACATGATAAAGCTGAGGAGCAGTCAACCAGAGATGTTTATCATATTTACCGATTGTAATGCATGCAAGCAAAGCATTATATACATGATAAACCTGAGGAGCATTCAACCAGAGATGTTTATCATATATACCGATCTCATTGCATGCAAGCAAAGCATTATATACATGATAAAGCTGAGGAGCAGTCAACCAGAGATGTTTATCATATTTACCGATTGTATTGCATGCAAGCAAAGCATTATATACATGATAAACCTGAGGAGCATTCAACCAGAGATGTTTATCATATTTACCGATCTCATTGCATGCAAGCAAAGCATTATATACATAATAAACCTGAGGAGCAGTCAACCAGAGATGTTTATCATATTTACCGATTGTATTGCATGCAAGCAAAGCATTATATACATGATAAACCTGAGGAGCATTCAACCAGAGATGTTTCATATTTACCGATCTCATTGCCTGCAAGCAACCCATTATATACATAATAAACCTGAGGAGCAGTCAACAAGAGATGTTTCATATTTACCGATCATATTGCATGCAAGCAAAGCATTATATACATAATAAACCTGAGGAGCAGTCAACAAGAGATGTTTCAAAACAATTTTCGAATTCCATCATTAGTTTAAATATTATTTATTTCAGTATTTGTACATGTAATCAAGAAATGAACATTTTACATATAATGTAACAGCAGTAGACTGAAAGAGATTAGAACGAAAGAAAACTTATATATTCCATCATTAAACCTTGACTTGAAATTAATTACAAATTGCCTGATAACATGTAACAAAATGTAATCTCGACTCGTAATATACTTGTAAAGTGTATGTCTCCCAGGGTACTGTAAATGTAATCTCGACTCGTAATATACTTTTTAAAGTGTGTCTCCCAGGGTACTGTTCAGACATTGTAAGATAAACCAATGTTTCACTGTTTTTGGTGTCCATCTTCAATCATTTCAATTATCGTTATTGAGCGTGCTTTGGCATCATTTTGCTTCGTATACGTCTCCCTTGCTTTGCACTGAAAGCAAAATAGTATAGCTTGTGTTAGTGTCGAAATAGTTCACTCATGAACATTGCACAATACCATTCGTGGCCAGCACAGCTATAACGACCTTTGTTGATCACTACAGTGGTCGGCTAGAATGTTTCAGTATCCCTGATGAATCTGCACATTACATAGTTTGCTTGTTGATTGAAGAGATATTCCAAAGGTTTGGCTATGTGATGGAAATTTGCCACAATAACAGTAAAGAAAACATAGCTGCAATCGTGCAATATAGGTTATGATAAGACTACAATCTAACGCCCGGACAGAACACTCCCACAAAACCTTGAATGACATTGTATCTAAGCATCTTCACGAGGATGAAACAACCTGAAGCCAACATCCCTCGCAGCTATACGTTTTTCAGTGTCAGATAGCTCCATATATTCACCATTGTCCATGTTATATAACACACGCACGCACGCACGCACGCACTCACGCACGCACGTACGTACGCACACACACTGTAACAAAATGAAAGTGACCATTTTAACTAATGTGTAGTTGGGGCCTCTTTATCAATGGATTTCAGAGCATTTTGCCGTACCATTGATTTTATCATAAATTGGGACGAATGTATCTATACCAGATAAAGGACAGTGGTGTATTATTATATCTCACTTATAAGGGAAATTCCCGTTTATTTGATATAAATCCGACTAGTATTAGCAGATTTGGGTTTATTCTTTTCAAATCACTGTTCCCTTTTTCAGTGAAATTAACCTCCAGGGCCTGATAAGAACGCGCAGTCAATATAGTATGTTCCATATCGGCTGATAAAATGCATGGACAAAGCGTGCGTATACTCAGGTGAAGGCTCTATATAAATTCGGTCCCGTACAGTGCACTGACATTGCTTTCGGAACATCACACTTGACTGTTGTGGAATTGTACATGCTACAGATTTGGGTATGTAAAAATATATTATATTGATCGTAGTTGTCATTAGGTTATTTTATCTGAACGTCGTCTAAAGCAACTGTCCGAGACGTTACCAGAAACATGTTGTAGTAAATCGTTATTAAACGTTGTTCTAGTGATTTACGACGATGGATATCTACTGTTCATTACATACATAATAATTAACTAATAACTACTGTTGAATCCAGTGTTGAATATATGGCTGGGGCAGGGTGGTGATCAGCTGTTATTGAAAGGGGTGTCAGGTACGCTCAAATTGCAGGAGCGGGGTAATAGGTTATCGAGTGGTTCTAAGTTTGTGTATATATATATATATAGATATACCATACGAGGTCATGATGAGTCCGGAGTCGTTGTATATTTAGACCGTGAAGGTCACCATATGTATTGATTCTACATAGACGTGTGTGTATCTATATCTAAGCATTATGGTCACTATTGTCTTGTTGTTGTACCACAATGCTATAATATAAGGTGGTAAGAAGAGCCGAGTAAATTGACGTAGCACAAGGGTTTTATATTTGTTATTGTTAAGGTCGCTTTATGCCTGAACCAGGAGCCGTGAGAGGTGTAGCTCAGGGGCGTAGATCCTGTTCGGAACGATCAAGATAACAAGCTGGGGCACGAGCCGACTGGGATAGTTTGCCGGCGTGAGCTGGTGACGTCCATATACTGGAGAGTGTCAGCGGTTAGCGGTAGCTGTACAGCATCGAGTCCGCCGTCAGTGGACAGGGTCCTTAGGACGCAGGGAGTTAGTGATCTTGTGTATTGTAAATCTTTAAAGTGTGCATTATAGCACTGTGACGGCAATACTTGCCAAGCTTTTAATGTGTGCATTATAGCACTGTGATGGCCATACGTGCCAATGTTTAAATAGGTGTATTATAGCCTAATGTTAAAGCCGAGTGTGGAACGGCAGAGATAGTTAAATCTCGGATCTGTGACATAAATTAACGGCATTGCCAGCCGAAGACCGGGCTATATACCGGAAGTGAAGCAATCATCTGTGAAGAGCCAAACTACGGACAAACATACGTCTCTTACCATCCATTGTCTGTGTTGCAAGTGTTGTTTGATGTATATTAAAAATTGTAAATCTACTTAGTCTTTATGCATACACTTGATCCTGGTATCCGTGACCCTGAGATAAGCTGGCCCTCGTGTCATTCTGTGACACACACCTTACATCGATCGTTGTGACATGTTACGGCATTTGTTCGACAATACTAGCATGCATGGTTACCTTAGAATGGGTTATTTAACCCAATTGCGATTTCAACTGTTTTCTATTAATTTATATTCGGCTGTCTGGCAATTTCCAGACGGTAGATATGAAACTGGACGATGGAACCAGATTGGATGCCCGATATATTCTAGATGGTATTTCTATCCTAGAGCAGTGTACTTATATAATTGAATATGTCAATCAATCTGATATATGGATGTTATATATCAGCCTTTATCAAACAAGCGCTAACAGGATTAGATATTAAACACGAATACTAGAGACATGAGGCAATGTAGAATGTATTTGGTTTTGTACAAGCTTGATGGATCCTGATATCAAAATGTGGAGCTTGCTTTGCAGAGAAATCCATTCGTTATGAACGCGTCTACGTCCACATCGGCGCATTTTGGCAGTAATATTTGTATTATGTTAGAACTTGTGGAATCAAATATTGAAGCAAACGACTGAATGTCTGGTGACCTGTCAGTAGGGCAATTACAGCATTTATTGAGTGATGTTGGTTTATACTTGCGTTTTATTGAATTATGCACCAGGGTCAAGAGAAAACATCTATGCAGAAGATGGTTAAAGCTATTTTCTCCACTATATAATTGGTGTTCTGTCCGCAGCCTCCCTGGTCGGTGGTTAAGATCGTTGACTTGCATACCACTGTTAACCTATCACATCTGATGGTCACGGGTTCGAGCGCCGCTCAGACCGTGTCTTTTTATATGAAAACAGTTGGCAATTTCATAAGGAGGTTGGTGCATTGTACCCGTGTATATGTCACACCTACGAATACCAAATTTTACATGATGTACATGAACCCGTAAGTCTGCAATTGCCAAACTTAGTTGTTGTCACGAAGAGTCGCGGAATATAATATTTCGGTTAATCTAAATACACGAGTAATGACAAAACAATCTCTCACACGTGCACTTTATTTCGTGTTGCATGACGAAATGGTTGCTATATCCTATAATGTATCACCAAAGCACATTATTACCAATAACACACAATGCCATACTTAGTAAATTTAGATGCGGTGTTGCACCAATCCGTATAGAAACCGGAAGGTATGAGAATTTAAGATTAGACGATCGTAAATGTCCTTTTTGTAATGTGATAGAAGATGAACATCACGTTTTATTGGAATGTGCCATATATAATGATCTAAGAACTTTACTATTGCAGAAGGCAATATTAGCTGACCATAATTTCTGTAATATGACAAAACGTGATCAATTTATATTTCTATTCAGTAATCAATCAGTGATAAGACTTTGTGCCAAAACCTGTTTTAATATACTACAGCGTCGTTACTTTTACCTTTGTAAATAATGCCCTTTTTTGTGTTAATTACTATATATCTATGATTTTTACAGACTACAAGAAGCAGCTGCTAATTAGGTCATTCTCGATCTGATCCTGGGTGATAACTGATTTTGTAAAATATTTCTTAATAGCGCACTAGTGCTTGTTTTTCGATTTAGTGTTTTATACCATTTTGTTTTATTTCGTATTTAAATATAAATTAGCAAATGTTTCTTGGCTTTAGAAGATTTATTCTTTATTTTCAGTCTCATCGTTGTACAATACATAAAATATACACAACAAATTATCGTGGCATAGTACAACACCATTCATTATAAAAGAATTATAAGAGACTAATGTAATCACAGATAATCAAACTATCACAGTCTAACGACATATTATTATATTTACATATTAAAACCGGGGAACAGTCGCTAATTGAAAATTAAATACTTACTAAAACCAGAAATTTTGAAATACTGAAATGGAAAAAAGCACTAATGCGCAATTAAGAAATGTTTTAAAATATCAGTTATCAATCTCGATCAGATCGCGGTTGAACTAATTAGCAGCTGTTTCTCGGAATGGATAAGAGACACACAATCAATAAATCAAATGGATACATTATTTACATAAATAAAAGGATCGTCTTTGAAGAATATAAAAACAGGTTTTGGCAACAATTCTAATCAGAGGTATAGTAGTAAAAATAATTCTAAGCTGGTCGGATACAGATTTGTTCCGAAAGTCATTTTCATATAATGAGGCTTTCTCTAAGAGAACAGCTCTCAAACCATCATACAGTGAACATTCTAATAATACATGACTTTCGTCTTCTAATACATTACAGAAAGGGCACTTACGTTCATCAAGTGGTAAATTCTCATACCTTCCGGTTTCTATACGTAATGGAGCAACTCCACATCTAAATTTACATAATGCTGATCTGTGACGTGTGGGTAAAATCATTTTACAATATACTTCTGTTTGATATTTAAATTTAAATGTACAGTAGGTTCTAAGCTTATTGCGACCACGTCCAGAAACACCTATCACACTGTTAATAGAGGTGGACCAGTCAGTAACATATTTCTCCATTACCGCATTTTCCACACTATCTACTAAATTGTGCTTATGTATAGGTATAGATAGGTTACAGTAATCCATCAAAGTAATGTCTGCAAACTGTCTCTTGACATAATAAAACCAGTTTTTATAACTTGTAGATTTAGCATTCGCCCATAGTGCAACTCGCTTATTTAATCTGGAATTGTCGGTATTAGCTAAGCGTGCCCAAAACCCAGATATGTGCTTCCATTGTCGCACAACTGGCGGCTGCCAACCCATTTCCCCGGAGACAGCTGCATTGGGAGAATATTTCCCAACACCAAGAAAGAAACGCATGGCACGATTGTGGATTGCATTAATGCATGCAAACGCTTTATATCCCCAAACCGGGGCGCCATAAGCAATCACAGGCCAGACAACAGAGTCATACAATTTGGAGAAAACATTATATGGTACACCCCCAACTAACTTACATTTAGCAATGAGCAGTCCCAATGCACGACTTGCACTTTGAGCAACACATTTTGCAGTAACATTGAAGTCAAGGTATTCACTCATTCATTAGAATGTAAATAAGCATTAATTAATAGTAGTGTGGGATTTTATAATGTGATATGTTTTGTTGCAATATGTCTCTTATAATTCTATTCAGAATGGCTATGTACTTTTAATCTGATTATTTACATTTGTGTTTGCATTACATGTATGTACATAGATGAGACTTTAATTAATAAAGATTAAAACCTACTACATTGTATATTTGCTAAACGTGTTAATTGTATGTAAAACAGCGCTGTATCACTGACATTTGCAATTTTATTATTATCAATATATATTTCATTATTATGTCATTCATTGCCATTCTACGACATGGTAGTCTTGGCTTCTAGGAGTGTCATGCAATGTGACCTGGCTAATATGTAAACCGTATGTGCAGTTTTGTGTGGCAATCTGCAAGAGAATTAATGGTGTTTGTATATTAGGATAATGAGTATGACGAGGGCGATCTAGAGTATGATAATAAAGATGGTGATGAGGATAATAATGATGAGGATGAGGATGATGATAGTAAGGATGACGGTGATGATGGAGATGCTGACAAGGATGATGATGATGCTGACACGGATGATGACGATGATGAGGAGGATTTATATTTTTGTTGAGAACTATATTGTGGGCAGCTGTAATATCTACGGTGTAGGGCTGTGTGGTTATGGTCGTTGATGTCATATCATTTGTCCCACACTCTTGTAGGTTCAAATCCCACTGGGGCTGTTGAATTATTTCATGTATCCAGTTGGCATGTTTCCTTGATTCTACCTGGGTGCCCGTCCTTGTCGGAAATACTGCCCTGACGCCCGGGTTCTTCCTCCACCATACAGTAGCTGGAAAAACAATCTAACTGGTGAAGTGCAGCCATCAGTAGCTGGAAAAACACTCTAACTGGTGAAGTGCAGCCATCAGTAGCTGGAAAAACAATATAATTGGTGAAGTGCAGCCATCAGTAGCTGGGAAAACAATATAACTGGTGCAGTGTAGCCATCAGTAGCTGGTGAAACAATCTAACTGGTGAGGTGCAGCCATCAGTAGCTGGTGAAACAATCTAACTGGTGAAGTGCAGCCATCAGTAGCTGGGAAAACAATATAACTGGTGCAGTGTAGCCATCAGTATCTGGTGAAACAATCTAACTGGTGAGGTGCAGCCATCAGTATCTGGTGAAACAATCTAACTGGTGAAGTGCAGCCATCAGTATCTGGTGAAACAATCTAACTGGTGAAGTGCAGCCATCAGTATCTGGTGAAACAATCTAACTGGTGAAGTGCAGCCATCAGTTGCTGGAAAAACAATATAACTGGTGAAGTGCAGCCATCAGTTGCTGGAAAAACAATATAACTGGTGGAGTGCAGCCATCAGTTGCTGGAAAAACAATATAACTGGTGAAGTGCAGCCATCAGTTGCTGGAAAAACAATATAACTGGTGGAGTGCAGCCATCAGTTGCTGGAAAAACAATATAACTGGTGAAGTGCAGCCATCAGTTGCTGGAGAAACAATATAACTGGTGATGTGCAGCCATCAGTTGCTGGAAACAATATAACTGGTGAAGTGCAGCCATCAGTAGCTGGAGAAACAATATAACTGGTGAAGTGCAGCCATCAGTATCTGGTGAAACAATCTAACTGGTGAAGTGCAGCCATCAGTTGCTGGAAAAACAATATAACTGGTGATGTGCAGCCATCAGTTGCTGGAAACAATATAACTGGTGAAGTGCAACCATCAGTTGCTGGAAAAACAATATAACTGGTGAAGTGCAGCCATCAGTTGCTGGAAACAATATAACTGGTGAAGTGCAGCCATCAGTAGCTGGAGAAACAATCTAACTGGTGAAGTGCAGCCATCAGTAGCTGGAGAAACAATATAACTGGAGAAGTGCAGCCATCAGTTGCTGGAAACAATATAACTGGTGAAGTGCAGCCATCAGTAGCTGGAGAAACAATATAACTGGTGAAGTGCAGCCATCAGTTGCTGGAAAAACAAACTAACTGGTGAAGTGCAGCCATCAGTATAATTTGGGATAAAAATTAACCAACGGCACATATAAAGAACACACTCAGCGGTTTTCATTAAAATTTACCCCGTGCGGGTGTGCAGAGATTATAATAGCTTCGAGCGAACAGACCGGACCTATATAAACACGAAACACACACACATATACATTCAACCATCTAACACGCTGGACGTCGCAGGTTAGATCCCCGGCTGCGAAACTATTATGAATTATATTTTTCATTGTGAGCATTTAAACCGAGGTCTCGTGTCGGTGCTTTACTCCATGCACGAGAAAGAGCCAGATGAGACTCTGGAAAGGGTATCTGTCGGTATCACTGCACTATTCTCCAAATCCTTAAATGACTAATATCTTCAGGAGGCGTCACTCATATATGCAACAGGTATCGACGATAAATAAAACGTAAAACACACACAATTTAGTCAATGCTTTGATAATTGATTGACAATGTCAATTAAAGCAATGCATTTTTTCTACACATTTATTTTAGTTCCATTGAGAACCATGTTCGTACAACTTGTATTAATCACTCGTGAGACCTCGTTCCCGATTGCATCCATCGCCACGAGTCCATCAGTCAATACATGACTTGTACCGAACTATGATTCAATATTTCGTTCTTATATATAACGTCTGGTTGTCACACTGGAATAATATACCAGCACTTACATATAACGACTGGTGGTCACACTGGAATACTATACCAGCACTTACATATAACGACTGGTGGTCACACTGGAGTAATATACCAGCACTTACATATAACGACTGGTGGTCACACAGGAATACTATACCAGCACTTACATATAACGTCTGGTGGTCACGCTGGAATAATATACCAGCACTTACATATAACGACTGGTGGTCACACTGGAATACTATACCAGCACTTACATATAACGCCTGGTGGTCACACTGGAATAATATACCAGCACTTACATATAATGACTGGTGGTCACGCTGGAATACTATACCAGCACTTACATATAACGACTGGTGGTCATGCTGGAATAATATACCAGCACTTACATATAACGACTGGTGGTCACGCTGGAATACTATACCAGCACTACATATAACGACTGGTGGTCACGCTGGAATACTATACCAGCACTTACATATAACGACTGGTGGTCACGCTGGAATACTATACCAGCACTTACATATAACGACTGGTGGTCACGCTGGAATACTATACCAGCACTTACATATAACGACTGGTGGTCATGCTGGAATACTATACCAGCACTTACATATAACGACTGGTGGTCATGCTGGAATAATATACCAGCACTTACATATAACGACTGGTGGTCATGCTGGAATAATATACCAGCACTTACATATAACGACTGGTGGTCACGCTGGAATACTATACCAGCCGACTGTTGGTAAGATGACTGATGATCAAACACAGCGATAGGGATATATTTAGCCAGCTGACTGCAGTTCTCGGTAACCTGTGTGCATATACATAATGAATAACAGTTGGTGCATTGTCTGATATATAACAGATAGTACTGGACTGAACTTCTTCTAATTTCGCATTTGTCAACTCAATACAGTTAAGCAGACACATGGATATTTACATCGCTAGTGTCGTTCCTTTGATGAACGTATGTGCCCTGTATATATCTATGGTGATGTGAATTTCCCCAGAGGGGAGGAATTTGCCCAATGTAGTTCATATCCAGATGGAAAATATTAATCAGTGATTCATTACTCAAATAAGATTACCTTACGTAACCCAATGCAACAACTGTGGAATGTGAAACATGGAAATCGATTTAAGTAAACCAGTGAATGTCAGGTACGGTTCATTAATCGATAGACCCCAGTGAATGTCACGTACGGTTCATTAATCGATAAAACCCAGTGAATGTCAGGTACTGTTCATTAATCGATAAAACCCAGTGAATGTCAGGTACGGTTCAGTAATCGATAAAACCCAGTGAATGTCAGGTACGGTTCATTAATCGATAAAACCCAGTGAATGTCAGGTACGGTTCATTAATCGATAAAACCCAGTGAATGTCAGGTCCGGTTCTTTATCGCTATCGTATTTCGCTGCATCAATGTATTCGAACCCTAGTAAAATGTGTAGCAAATCCAGTTAGCACGTTGATTTGTGTTTGTGAGCATACACTCAACTTCATGTAAACAAAATACATTATGTATGGGTCTCTGTCTGTATCATCCTCCAAAAATCTGAAATGACTAATCTCTTCAGGAGGTGTCGCTCATATGGATAATCGATCGCGACGATAAATAAAGGTAAATCACACACATTGTGAGAATTACTTTGACAAGTAATGCATTCATTGGAATTACTGAAAACGAAAACCAGAGTAGAAAGGAAAGGTCTATGTAATAGCTATATATGTCCAGGATTATATGCACAATTCACTAACTTCTCACATCAATGGAAAGTGTAATATTTTGTAGATTCATAGATGTAAGATGTAACTATTACTGTATACGTGTACTAAATAGAGAATTAATGTTGAAATGACTTACAACCTATCACACTATAACATTATAGGGGTTTCGTACTCTGCATTTACATTGTATGCTAGAACGTGTCGTCTGATCAGGCTCTATGCTGTTTGCTATTCGGTAGGTGGAGCTAAAACACTTGTCTAGATGGCGGTCTGATACCCGGAACACTATGTGTGTAATGTACACATGTATTGAGTGAATACACAATTTAGTTTATACAAATTTAGCTTAGCTCGATTGCGAAGCAAGTTCTTACAACTTATATCAATCACTCTCGAGACCTCATTCCTGATGGAATCCATCGCCACGAGGGCGAGAGAAGAGGCAATGTGGAATTTAAATGCCTTGCATAAGAACACACTCGTAATGACACCAGCTGTACGCGAATCCCGGGCATGTCGCACCTGGAGCGAACGTGCTACAACTGCGCTATCACGACTTCCAAAGTTAATACACGATTTGAATTGGATTGTATCCAATCTATTTCAAACTACTGGTTACCTGTCTACCAGAGTATGACAGCTGGGAACCAATGCCATTATAATTCACCTTAATTCCTCTCACCCATAACGTGGGGTCAGGAGCGGCACAAAACGTCATGACGGCAGCGTCAGCATCATAGTCAATAGTTCCAGGACACTGGAGGGATGTTTGGATACCAACGTTTTTCTTGTAGGCAATGTCCGTAAATAGTGCAATCTTATTACACCGGCAGGTCTGGCTGGTGTAGTGGTCACTATAGAAACAAATACTGGGTTAGGTTCGCATTTCCTTGTTAAATCGATGCTCGTAGCACTTTCGGTACACGAATTACAACCCCGTTGTTCCCGACACTTGTCTTGCTGCGCATGACAGGATATTAGTAGTATGGGGGACGATTGGGACTCAGAAAACACAAGATGCCCAGGCATATAGACTCGGTGTTACTTTAATTGTATCCAACCGCCCACCCCATTGGCAAGATTTAAATTGTATCCAACCGCCCACCCCATTGGCAAGATTTAAATTGTATCCAACCGACCACCCCATTGGCAAGATTTAAATTGTATCCAACCGCCCACCCCATTGGCAAGATTTAAATTGTATCCAACCGACCACTCCATTGGCAATATTTAAATTGTATCCAACCGACCACCCCATTGGCAAGATTTAAATTGTATCCAACCGACCACCCCATTGGCAAGATTTAAATTGTATCCAACCGACCACCCCATTGGCAAGATTTAAATTGTATCCAACCGACCACCCCATTGGCAAGATTTAAATTGTATCCAACCGACCACCCCATTGGCAAGATTTAAATTGTATCCAACCGCCCACCCCATTGGCAAGACTTACAGGAACATATTCTTTCCGAGGTAGAATGAATTATCCTAGGTGGGATCATTTAATCATCCAGTCTCGTGTCATTGTCAATCACATGGAGAATACTACATACAAAATAAATTTTATAAATGTTATTGACATTAGACATATTGACTGTGCATACGGAATACTAGGGTTACATAAAACAATTGGGTATTTAAGTCTATATTGTCCCCTACACAAATGTTTGAGTCTACATCGCCCCCCCCCCCCTACTAAAACATTTGAGTCTATATCGCCCCTACAACAAACAATTTGTGAGTCTATATCGCCCCTACAACAAACAATTTGTGAGTCTATATCGCTCCCTACAAAACCTTTTGAATCTACATCGCCCCCTACATCATTGTTTGAGTCTATTTCGCCCCTACAAAACCTTTGAGTCTATATCGCCCCCTACAAAACCTTTGAGTCTATATCGCCCCTACAAAACCTTTGGGTCTACATCGCCCCAACAAAACCTTTGAGTCTATATCGCCCCTACAAAACCTTTGAGTCTATATCGCCCCCTACAAACCTTGAGTCTGTATCGCCCCCTACAAAACCTTTGAGTCTACATCGCCCCTACAAAACCTTTGAGTCTACATCGCCCCCTACAACATTGTTTAAGTCTATATCGCCCCTACAAAACCTTTGAGTCTATATCGCCCCTACAAAACCTTTGAGTCTATATCGCCCCCTACAAAACCTTTGAGTCTGTATCGCCCCCTACAAAACCTTTGAGTCTACATCGCCCCTACAAAACCTTTGAGTCTACATCGCCCCCTACAACATTGTTTAAGTCTATATCGCCCCCTACAAAACCTTTGAGTCTATATCGCCCCCTACAAAACCTTTGAGTCTGTATCGCCCCCTACAAAACCTTTGAGTCTACATCGCCCCTACAAAACCTTTGAGTCTACATCGCCCCCTACAACATTGTTTAAGTCTATATCGCCCCCTACAAAACGTTTGAGTCTATATCGCCCCTACAAAACCTTTGAGTCTACATCGCCCCCTACAACATTGTTTAAGTCTATATCGCCCCCTACAAAACGTTTGAGTCTATATCGCCCCTACAAACCGTTGAGTCTATATCGCCCCTACAAAACCTTTGAGTCTATATCGCCCCTACAAAACCTTTGAGTCTGTATCGCCCCCTACAACATTGTTTAAGTCTATATCGCCCCTACAAAACCTTTGAGTCTATATCGCCCCTACAAAACCTTTGAGTCTGTATCGCCCCTACAAAACCTTTGAGTCTGTATCGCCCCCTACAACATTGTTTAAGTCTATATCGCCCCTACAAAACCTTTGAGTCTATATCGCCCCTACAAAACCTTTGAGTCTGTATCGCCCCTACAAAACCTTTGAGTCTGTATCGCCCCCTACAACATATTAGAGCCTATATTATGGTTGAATACTGCTCCACAGTCTGGAATCCCTGGCAGAAACACCTTATCTACAAACTAGAAATGGTCCTAAGATCTGCATCCCCTTATATATTTAACGATTACAACTACACTAGTAGTGTATCACAAATGGTATCCGCCCTCGATAGTGAACTCATGCGTAGTGCAGACACACGGCGTATTGGACGACATGTCTACCTGGGTGGTGTGAAAGGAATGGTGAGGGAACCATCCACAAAAAAGAACATGCCAATGGGCATTCCTATATTTGGCTAGTTAACAGGAAGAATCACATAACTGAGGCTTTATCATCAGTGTAGCCCCTGATATCAGTCATGTTAACGCGAGAGATGATACTTAACGCGTAGCGCAATGTAAGCTAAAATATTGAGTATATGTATGATCGAATGATAATTCACTGACTGAACATTGGAAGCTATCTATATCATTCGTGGTTATGACTACTCGCGATGCGACGATACGGTCATGTGACAGTCAGTGTCCCAAGTTGGTATGCGGGCCTCAATGTCTGCATACTTGCATAGTAAAACTTGCATCATATGTTTGGGTAAATTTGAACTATCTTATAAATCAGTACAATTTTGACCGGATACTTTATTTACGGTATCCGAAATAATAAAGATCCATGCAAATGTTGTCAAATTCGACCCATGTGTAATGAAAATGTACGTTAGATAAATGCCACACATGGCCGGCCTCTGTTGATAAAGTGTCAAACCATCTGGCGATTTATCGTGCGACGCATTATAGATAAAATATACGATTTGTTCGTGGAAATTGTGCTCGATTAAGAAATATAATGTTGTCATTTTCAAACATTCACACACGATAGGTTATTTCTACCACTAAGAGGTCGGTATATGTGAGGATTTTATTTATTGCTTGAAGTGAATGTATGTGTTCATGTTTGATTTAACATTTTGATACAAGAATCTTTTCGTTAAATCTATTGATGACCAAATGACAGATGTCGTATTTTGTTTCCAGTATTAGCAATGAACACTGTAAACGGTAATATGTCGATTCATATTGTTAGCGATTGCATTATGGTTTTGTTAAATAACTATGGAACGCTGATGCATATTATATTACAGTGGTTCGATACCCATGGTTCCATATTATTGTACGTATATGGTAGTTGGATTTGTATTCAGTAAACTATGGAACGCCGTTGCATCTTGTCTATTGAGTGGTTCTGTACTCATGGCTCCATACCATTGTACGTATATGGTAGTTGGATTTGTATTCAGTGAACTATGGAACGCCGTTGCATCTTGTCTATTGAGTGGTTCTGTACTCATGGCTCCATACCATGCATCAGCATGTCCGTGTGATGTATTACACTTATTATAAGTCACGGCATGTCCAGTGGCTACCGTATATGTTGGTACCACGTGGCGAATATGACCACATAGTTATTGTTCGTACTTGTATACGAAGTGCCTTTTATTCATGTGATGGTATGCAGTTACCCACCTTGTATATATCTCTTCATATCCTCATGTGTGTTTTTATTTTACTATGTGTAGTGTCTGATATCTGACGTATCGTGCCCCGAAATCATGTAGCACGTGTACTATAGTTCTTATATAACATGTTTTATTATAATAACTGATACATGAAGGTTGATATGGTATTTCCCATATGTTATCTATATATTAAGCTTCTTCCCCCGGACATATATTCCCGGTGTGGATTTGGAGGACGTTAGATCCCCAACTGTTGTTTAAGGCCGGACTACGTACCACATCCACTGTTGCTTATATTCCCGGCGTGGATTTGGAGGACGTTAGATCCCCAACTGTTGTTTAAGGCCGGACTACGTACCACATCCACTGTTGCTTATATTCCCGGCGTGGATTTGGAGGACGTTAGAACCCCAACTGTTGATTAAGGCCGGACTACGTACCACATCCACTGTTGCTTATATTCCCGGCGTGGATTTGGAGGACGTTAGAACCCCAACTGTTGATTAAGGCCGGACTACGTACCACATCCACTGTTGCTTATATTCCCGGCGTGGATTTGGAGGACGTTAGAACCCCAACTGTTGATTAAGGCCGGACTACGTACCACATCCACTGTTGCTTATATTCCCGGCGTGGATTTGGAGGACGTTATAACCCCAACTGTTGATTAAGGCCGGACTACGTACCACATCCACTGTTGCTTATATTCCCGGCGTGGATTTGGAGGACGTTAGAACCCCAACTGTTGATTAAGGCCGGACTACGTACCATATCCACTGTTGCTTATATTCCCGGCGTGGATTTGGAGGACGTTAGAACCCCAACTGTTGATTAAGGCCGGACTACGTACCACATCCATTGTTGTTTATATTCCCGGTGAGGATTTGGAGGATGTTAGAGCCCCAACTGTTGTTTAAGGCCGGACTACGTACCACATCCACTGTTGTTTATATTCCCGACGTGGATTTGGAGGACGTTAGAACCCCAACTGTTGATTAAGGCCGGACTACGTACCACATCCACTGTTGCTTATATTCCCGGCGTGGATTTGGAGGACGTTAGAGCCCCAACTGTTGATTAAGGCCGGACTACGTACCACATCCACTGTTGTTTATATTCCCGGCGTGGATTTGGAGGACGTTAGAGCCCCAACTGTTGATTAAGGCCGGTCTACGTACCGCAGCCACTGTTGTTTATATTCCCGGAGACACAGATCCCGGAGAAGACGTCGTTTTGTTTATTCACGGCCCGGACACTGTACGCCGGAGCCGTTACCTTCCTCCTGTGTCGTCTCAACCCCCACATCGATGTTCTTGGTGGACTTGATGTAAGCTCAAGACAAACCAACACTATCCTGGGAGCCGAATGTGAACATGGTTGTCAGGATTGAACCCTGTCATTTAATTCATTTATGTACTTTGTATTATTCGAAGTGACTCAGTCATCATTCCTTGATGACTATGATGTGTGTTTATTCTGTTTAGCTAACTAAATGTCATTATATACATTTAACGGAATGTCATTATAGACAGTTAACTCGACTGAGGGATACCTCTCAGTGACTCCTTTACTCGTGAGCATTGTGTTTTCGTGTGAAGATTATCGTCCACCACGGATCGTTAACTAAATAAATGTTACTTTCTTGTGTCATCGCATTAATGTAAATATTCATCTTTCACTGTACATTAAACTTATTAATAGTGTACATCAGTGCTGCTTGTGTCTCGTTGCTTATTGTGATCTTTGCCGGCCCATCCTGTTACACCGGCCCATCCTGTTACACCGGCCCATCCTGTTACACCGGTCCATCCTGTTACACCGGCCCATCCTGTTACACCGGTCCATCCTGTTACACCGGCCCATCCTGTTACACCGGCCCACCCTGTTACACCGGTCCATCCTGTTACACCGGCCCATCCTGTTACACCGGCCCATCCTGTTACACAGGTCCATCATGTTACACCGGTCCATCATGTTACACCGGTCCATCCTGTTACACCGGTCCATCACGTTACACCGGTCCATCATGTTACACCGGTCCATCCTGTTACACCGGTCCATCATGTTACACCGGTCCATCCTGTTACACCGGTCCATCATGTTACACCGGCCCATCCTGTTACACCGGTCATCATGTTACGGTGAAGTAATCTTAGCAAAATGTGTATCAGACTGTAGACAACTGAAAGCACTCTCACTTTCTTTGATTATGACCTCATCGTTGAGCTTAGAAAGCAATGAAAATGGTGTCACTTACGGATTAACGATAACCTTCACGTTGCAGATATTGTAAATGATAGTGTATACACATTTATGTTAGCTCGATTGCGAAACAAGTTCTTACAACTTATATTAATCATTCTCGAGACCTTATTCCTGATGGAATCCATTGACACGAGGGAGAGAGAAGAGGCAACGTGGAACTTAAATGCCTTGCATAAGGACACACTCGTAACGGCTCCAGCGGGGCTCGAACACCGGACCTGAAGCGAACGCGCATCAACTGCTGCGCTATAACGACTTCCACATTGTAAATGATAAGGATGAAACCAAAAGCGTGAATAGTGATAGATGGATTTACCTTTCAATTATAAACCTCGCATAAAAGAAAACTGTTTCTATACTTGCGTTTGTCATCCTGGTCAGTAACGAAGCTTGGACACGGTGTCACAGCCGTACTGGCATCATTCACAACATAGCCGACCTAAATGGTAAGGCACTGACGATAAATATACATGAACATTTATCCACAGGCATTTGAAATCCCAACAGTAAATAACTTTAAAATAACCAACATAAATGTTTAAATATTACCTCCACGTGTACCAGTAATGACGTAGATCGCACGTGAGACTATGCAATTAGTTTCATTAATGTTCTATATTTATATTCCTAATTAATATAATTCGATAATTTACATGTATCGTGTTGCAGAAACATACATTATTACATTGTTGCCAGATATGGCTGGTGTTTTCCCTAATTTCCTCCAACGTCGATGAAACGTTAGATTTTGAAGGACCGGCAGAAAGTCGTTTGTGTGAAACAGCTGGTGGTCATAAAGCTTACAGTCTCCAATAATCACCAATCATTCTAAATCGATATTATACATCAATCATTCTAAATCGATATTATACATCAATCATTCTAAATCGATATTATACATCAATCATTCTAAATCGATATTATACATCAATCATTCTAAATCGATATTATACATCAATCATTCTAAATCGATATTATACATGTATGCTATTACACACATATCCCTATTGATACTGTTGCTATATCGGACAAGTGTATGTTGTTACACACATATCCCTATTGATAGTGTTGCTATATCGGACAAGTGTATGTTGTTACACACATATCCCTATTGATAGTGTTGCTATATCGGACAAGTGTATTTTCTCGAACTCCAACTTACTTCCAAGCCAACGAAACGCGTGTTGAACAATTACCTGGTGATAATGAAGGATCGACAGAAAGTCATGTGGGTGAAACAGTTGATTGTGGTAAAGTGTACAGTCCCCGTGATACATGTTTCCTATAGGGTTGGCGTGCCGGCTCGGTCGTTGATATATTTTCAGCTCATTATGTTGGGTACAAACACATTCCTGTGGCTGTTTGGATGTAGGTAACTTGTTGGATGTCAATGCCACACCAATAGTAGTTGACGCTGATAGTACAGTTGTCATAGCTGTTAACTGGGACAGATATTTACAGATGGTAGCGTCCATTTGTTGGTTTAGGCCTTTGACAAAATAAGCAAAATGGAAATACAGACACACATATGGACGTGAATAATCCACAGTTCCTCTTTTGTGAAAGAGCTAAACGTTTATACGTATCAATATGCTAAATATTAGTAGCTATATACCTACATAACCTTATACTATATGATTCAAACATTGACCCCTAAACAATGAGAAGAACAGTATGTGTTGGACATTAGTCAACTCTCGTCATAGCAGAAACATCATAAATGAATGGCTAATTTAAGAAATAAATGTTAACAATTTGAGGTTATTTCGTAAAACATTGAAGAGAGATAGCGGACTGTGCCAGGTGTTATGTAAACCTTTTCTATGGGCAATTACTATTATTAAATACTGTCCAAAGTACATACTGGTGCATCGTCTGAAGTTAACACCGGGCGAATGTTTTGTGGGAGTGTGTATCTGGGAGTGTGTATCTGGGAGTGTGTATCTGGGAGTGTGCATCTGGGAGTGTGCATCTGGGAGTGTGTATCTGGGAGTGTGCATCTGGGAGTGTGTATCTGATGCACTATTGTTACATTGTAATTGGTTTGTAGTAATGGGTTGTAATTGATAAGCATTGACCTGACCATTCATCTCAACGTTGTACTGTCTACACTATCTGATATAAATCCACGACATGACGTACTTTATATACAGCGGCAATTAACGTCAATCGCCCTGCTTTAGTTCCCAACCTGTTTTCAAATTTGTTTGCGAATGACGTCATCTTTGTCAAGAACCGATACTTGGTTTGAATGGTACAGGCTAGAACTGTCAAACAGGAAAATGAGCAAAACACAGATAAATAGTTAAATTCTATTTCGAAAATAAGTAAATGTTACGGTTTCATTAATGTCATTGTGTTAAACTGATAAAAGAATTGCTATCAATAACTAAATAATTGGCGTAAATAATACATCGGCCACTGATATGGTCCGAGTCAGCCACTGATATGGTCCGAGTCAGCCACTGATATGGTCCGAGTCAGCCACTGATATGGTCCGAGTCAGCCACTGATATGGTCCGAGTTAGCAACTGATATGGTCCGAGTCCGCCGCAATTCAATATAAGCATGTTTCGCAATTGTTGTAAAATAAAGTTAACAAGTTTTGAATTTTTATACCGGTCGTTCCATAATGACTATTTAAACATGTTGTCTCGAAAAGAAAACTTGGCGATACAAAATAGTGTGCTGTTTTCTCAACATAATCGCTATGTACAACGGGAGGTAACTACACCGTGTTCAAACTGTTATTGTTGCAGTGGTTATCGTTCCTCATATCAACATCCATGGAGTGGCGTGCCGAACAAAATCTGAAGTCGGCCAATTTGTATGAACTATATTTTTTGTACTGTAGCGCTGGAACAGCCCATGTAGTGCTGGAACAGCCCCTATAGTGCTGGCACAGTCCATGTAGTGCTGGAACAGTCCATGTATTGTTGGAACAGCCCATATAGTGTTGGAACAGCCCCTGTAGTGCTGGAACAGCCCATGTAGTGCTGGAACAGTCCATGTAGTGCTGGCACAGTCCATGTAGTGTTGGAACAGCCCATGTAGTGCTGGAACAGTCCATGTAGTGCTGGAACAGTCCATGTAGTGCTGGAACAGTCCATGTAGTGCTGGAACAGCCCCTGTAATGCTGGAACAGTCCATGTAGTGCTGGCACAGTCCATGTAGTGCTGGAACAGCCCGTGTAGTGCTGGAACAGCCCCTGTAGTGCTGGAACAGCCCATGGAGTGCTGGAACAGTCCATGTAGTGCTGGAACAGCCCCTATAGTGCTGGCACAGTCCAGGTAGTGCTGGCACAGTCCATGTAGTGCTGGAACAGTCCATGTAGTGCTGGAACAGTCCATGTAGTGCTGGAACAGCCCCTATAGTGTTGGCACAGTCCATGTAGTGCTGGAACAGTCCATGTAGTGCTGGAACAGCCCCTATAGTGCTGGCACAGTCCATGTAGTGCTGGAACAGCCCCTATAGTGCTGGCACAGTCCATGTAGTGCTGGAACAGCCCCTATAGTGCTGGCACAGTCCATGTAGTGCTGGAACAGTCCATGTAGTGCTGGAACAGCCCCAATAGTGCTGGCACAGTCCATGTAGTGCTGGCACAGTCCATGTAGTGCTGGAACAGCCCATGTAGTGCTGGAACAGCCCCTGTAGTGCTGGAACAGCCCATGTAGTGCTGGAACAGTCCATGTAGTACTGGAACAGTCCATGTAGTACTGGAACAGTCCATGTAGTGCTGGAACAGTCCATGTAGTGCTGGCACAGTCCATGTAGTGCTGGAACAGTCCATGTAGTGCTGGCACAGTCCATGTAGTGCTGGAACAGCCCATGTAGTGCTGGAACAGTCTATGTAATGCTGACACAGTCCCTTTAGTGCTGGAACAGTCCATGTAGTGCTGGCACAGTCCATGTAGTGCTGGAACAACCCATGTAGTGCTGGAACAGTCCATGTAGTGCTCATGTAGTGCTGGAACAGCCCATGTAGTGCTGGAACAGTCCCTGTAGTGCTGGAACAGTCCATGTAGTGCTGGAACAGTCCATGTAGTGCTCATGTTGTGCTGGAACAGCCCATGTAGTACTGGAACAGTCCCTGTAGTACTGGAACAGTCCATGTAGTGCTGGCACAGTCCATGTAGTGCTGGAACAGTCCATGTAGTGCTGGCACAGTCCATGTAGTGCTGGAACAGCCCATGTAGTGCTGGAACAGTCCATGTAGTGCTGACACAGTCCCTGTAGTGCTGGAACAGTCCATGTAGTGCTGGCACAGTCCATGTAGTGCTGGAACAGTCCATGTAGTGCTGGAACAGTCCATGTAGTGCTGGAACAGCCCATGTAATGCTGGCACAGTCCATGTAGTGCTGGAACAGTCCATGTAGTGCTGGAACAGTCCATGTAGTGCTGGAACAGTCCATGTAGTGCTGGAACAGTCCATGTAGTGCTGGAACAGTCCATGTAGTGCTGGAACAGCCCATGTAGTGCTGGCACAGTCCATGTAGTGCTGGAACAGTCCATGTAGTACTGGAACAGTCCATGTAGTGCTGGAACAGCCCATGTAGTGCTGAACAGCCCATGTAGTGCTGAAACAGTCCATGTAGTGCTGGAACAGCCCATGTAGTGCTGGAACAGTCCATGTAGTGTTGACACAGTCCATGTAGTGCTGGAACAGCCCCTGTAGTGCTGGAACAGTCCCATGTAGTGCTGGAACAGCCCCTGTAGTGCTGGAACAGCCCATGTAGTACTGGAGCAGCCCATGTAGTGCTGGAACAGCCCATGTAGTGCTGGAACAGCCCCTGTAGTACTGGAACAGCCCATGTAGTACTTGAACAGCCCCTGTAGTACTGGAACAGCCCCTGTAGTACTGGAACAGCCCCTGTAGTACTGGAACAGCCCCTGTAGTACTGGAACAGCCCATGTAGTACTGGAACAGCCCATGTAGTACTGGAACAGCCCATGTAGTGCTGGAACAGCCCATGTAGTACTGGAACAGTCCCATGTAGTGCTGGAACAGCCCATGTAGTGCTGGAACAGTCCATGTAGTACTGGAACAGTCCCATGTAGTGCTGGAACAGTCCATGTAGTGCTGGAACAGCCCATGTAGTACTGGAACAGTCCATGTAGTGCTGGAACAGTCCAGGTAGTGCTCATGTAGTGCTGGAACAGCCCATGTAGTGCTGGAACAGTCCATGTAGTGCTGGAACAGTCCATGTAGTACTGGAACAGTCCATGTAGTACTGGAACAGTCCCATGTAGTACTGGAACAGTCCAGGTAGTACTGGAACAGTCCATGTAGTGCTGCAACAGCCCATGTAGTGCTGGAACAGCCCATGTAGTACTGGAACAGTCCATGTAGTGCTGGAACAGTCCAGGTAGTGCTCATGTAGTGCTGGAACAGTCCATGTAGTACTGGAACAGTCCCATGTAGTGCTGGCACAGTCCATGTAGTACTGGAACAGTCCCATGTAGTGCTGGAACAGTCCATGTAGTGCTGGAACAGTCCATGTAGTGCTGGAACAGTCCATGTAGTGTTGCAACAGCCCATGTAGTGCTGGAACAGTCCATGTAGTGCTGGAACAGTCCATGTAGTGCTGGAACAGTCCCATGTAGTGCTGGAACAGTCCATGTAGTGCTGGAACAGCCCCTGTAGTGTTGGAACAGCCCATGTAGTGCTGGAACAGCCCATGTAGTGCTGGAACAGTCCCATGTAGTGCTGGAACAGTCCCATGTAGTGCTGGAACAGCCCATGTAGTGCTGGCACAGTCCATGTAGTGCTGGAACAGCCCATGTAGTGCTGGAACAGCCCATGTAGTGTTGGAACAGCCCATGTAGTGCTGGAATAGCCCATGTAGTACTGGAACAGTCCATGTAGTACTGGAACAGCCCATGTAGTGCTGGAACAGTCCATGTAGTGTTGGAACAGCCCATGTAGTGCTGGAACAGCCCCTGTAGTGCTGGAACAGCCCATGTAGTACTGGAACAGTCCCATGTAGTGCTGGAACAGTCCATGTAGTACTGGAACAGTCCCATGTAGTGCTGGAACAGTCCATGTAGTGTTGGAACAGTCCATGTAGTGCTGGCACAGTCCATGTAGTACTGGAACAGTCCATGTAGTACTGGAACAGTCCATGTAGTGCTGGAACAGTCCATGTAGTACTGGAACAGTCCCATGTAGTGCTGGAACAGTCCATGTAGTGCTGGAACAGCCCATGTAGTGCTGGAACAGCCCATGTAGTGCTGGAACAGCCCATGTAGTGCTGGAACAGCCCATGTAGTGCTGGAACAGCCCATGTAGTACTGGAACAGCCACTGTAGTGTTGGAACAGCCCTGTAGCACTGGATATGGAAAACATTATAATTGGAAGAGTTTTGCTCTTTTACAGTTTCATTTGAATACCTCTTCACAGTGGATGTGGTATCAGAAGAAATGAAAGATTGGAAATATATATGAACATAACTGTCTTTGTTTTTAATGTTGACTATGTATTTAATAGGCAATTTATTTGTTGTTTTACAACCGTATACCGATCGTCGTTCGTTTGCTTTTGTATCATACAAAATAATAAATAAAACAATGGACAAAAATCTTCCCCTTGAGTCATACCTACGGTAATTTACAAATCGATGTCGCGATGAACATCACGTGTATTAACGTACACGGAAGTCGTACATTCCGCGTCAGGATCTAGCCGATGAAACGTTCTTCCCAATCCTATAGCATTTGTTTATAATGTCAATGTGTAATGAATGAAGTTATACAATAATGAGAGGACTGCATGTTCTGAATATTAATTACCCAAGTTAAAGCTATGCTGGCCTTATAGTTTCAAATGTTTATCACAGTAGTTGAGTTAATTGCAGTCTATTATTTATTGCAGTTGCTTATCAATGTCTATGCAGTCTCAAACACTGCAGTCTCAAAAACACTTTCCATTTCCTATAATAGGATGACAATATTATGACAACTGTCCATCATAGTAGTACAGTTGTTAATTTAAAGAAAGTTTCACACGATCGATGTCAGTGTTACTATGTGAGTGGGAGAATGCTAAATGTCGACGAAACAGATGGGTGACATGTCAGTGTTACAGTAATAAACTGCGTTACTATATGAGTGGGGGAACATATCCGTTTTATTCCGTGAGATGGTCATAATCGTTTACCTTTACTCCTATTTTCCGCTTTAATATCACACGTCAACCACATCATTGAATCATACGCAATCAAACAACAGCTAATAGAAAACGTACACACTATTTCCATACATCACGTATGAACACACGTTCTTGACAGCATACTGTCTGTTTCCTAAATGTCTAGTGACCACAACCATTTAATGTTCAGTCTGTGCGGTTTTAATTTGAAACTATATTTGCATATTAAGCACCCATAGTCTATATATATTTGAGGAAACCTAGCATTTGTTAAACAGTCATCAACTCGAGTAAACATTTACATTGAACACATCAAATACGTGTTTACTATTAACTGTTATAATGGATTGCAATTTCATTTTTTCCGAGAAGTTCTATACGATAGTCTTCGTGTTGTTGTCTTTGCCTATTGACGTATCGTATGCTTCCCATGCATCACCGTATCGTGGAACTAGCTCGCACAATTCGCATCCGATGCTGGCTTCGGTATTCAACCTTGCCAACAATGTTCGACAACTCCAGACACGTCAGGATATGCGAACATTGTCTACCATTAATGGAGACTCGCGAAATATTATGAGAACTGGACAAATTGTAGATGCTCACAATGGAATTCAGTTATCCTTTAATCAAGCACAGCTCAATAGACAGCATGATATTATCAACTTGGCTAATAAAGCAGCGCATGTAATAGATACATCATCAGACATACTAACGGATGCAGCAAGCCATGCTTTCAGTCAGGGCAAAGCAATCACTGGAAGCTCGAGACCAATCATTACAGCTAAAACTGGTATGTATTTAATTTGTATTGTGTTTCTTTTTCATTCCGTTACCCTCTCGCTCTCACTCTCTTTCTCTCTATATATATTTCTCTCTTTCTCTCTCACTCTCACCCACTCTCTTTCTCTCTATATATATTTCTCTCTTTCTCTCTCACTCTCACCCACTCTCTTTCTCTCTATATATATATATATTTCTCTCTTTCTCTCTCACTCTCACCCACTCTCTTTCTCTCTATATATATATATATATTTCTCTCTTTCTTTCTCTCTCACTCTCACCCACTCTCTGTCTCTCTCTCTCTTTCCCGTGTGTACGGTTGCTGACTTGCATACCATATCAGCACTGATGGTCACGAGTTCGAGCCCCGCTCAGGCCGTGTCTCATTTATATGAAAAGTTGGCAGTTTCTTTCTATCTCCCTTTCTTTCTCTCTCTCTCTCTCTCTCTATCTCTCTCTTTCTCGCCTTCTTTATCTCTCTCTTCCTTTCTTTCTCTCTCTCTCTCTTTCTCTCTCTCTCTCTCTCTTCCTTTCTTTTTCTCTCTCTCTCTTCTATTGTGTCTTCTTATTTCTGTTACTTATTTATTATCTTCTAATCCGTGTCTCTGAGTTAAGAACATGATTGTGTCTGAACAATATACAACTTGATTGTTGTTTGTATGTTGCAATACTCCGAAGTGCTCTTTGTATATACATATGAACAAGACCTGTCAATACAAGTAGTCTTCGTGGTCGAGTGGTTACGGTCGTGGACTTTATATCACTTGTCACTCACCGCTGTATGTTCGAATCTCACACGAATTATTTCAATTGATTAAGCTATCATGTTGTCTTGTGGTAGTTCGTTGGTTCTATTCAGGTGTCTGAATCCTGCTATGGGTGTTTGAGAGTTGTTATATGACCGTAGCTGTTTGTACAATATTAAACCCCCAAAACAAAGAAACAAACCATATTTAATGTGTCCTACTCTGTGCACATACTAGAATCTGATGAGCCCCTGCTATGCAGCTTGGTCTTGTTCATTGAACTATCCTCCAAAATATAAAATGACTAAATATATTTAGGGTGCGCCGCTTGTGTGTGAAACCACGAGCGACTAAATGACGAAGCTCAAAACGTACGCAACATTTTATAATTGATTGCTAATTGGATTTAAACTAACCACTTTTAACGTAAACTTGGGAGCTGAAATGTATATATAAAAATAGACACACATCAATCAATATTAATTTTGAAATGACTGTATATATTATAACATTATTGGCTATTCCGTGTATTGCTGTGATTTGTAACAGGTAATGCATAGTATATACACAGTGTGTTGCATGATTCTGTTTTATTTCAGGCAGCTCAGGCGCGTCGGATTTCGTCAATCGACGGAACGGACACATGTCAGGCTTTGGAAATGTAGGTAGTCTCACCATAGATGATTCAGCTGGAATTCGCTTTGCTGCAGACATGCTGTGCAGTCTTTGCCAGAGGCAAGGTGAGGCAGAATGCATTGCAATACATTGCGCGAATGATCAATCTATTGGCCTCGCTTATGGCAGTACAATCAATAATCCTTCATTGCATCAATTGGAACCAACGTTATTGCCAATTTTGAATGATAATTTTAATTTTGCCAATCAATTGGACAGACACGACTTATTACAGGCTACTACAGTAGCTGTTAATCAAGGATCTAATCAAGGACATTCATTGGACACTAATAGCCGTCATGATCGGATGAATGGGAAGCAGTTTTCGGATGTGCCTGATATTTCACAAAGGGGAAATACTGCACCGATATGGTCCATGTCGCATGGTTTATTGGGTACATCTGTTTTACCTGATATTCGAGATGGAAATAGAGCAGCCCCAGTTAGGTCAATGTCAGATCTCGTAAACGTTGGACCAGATGTATTGTCTGAGAAGACCGTACCACTGGGTAATATGAACGTAAACGGTGATGTAAATGGTATCACTCTTATTGACTTTAGAAATTTGGGAAATACTCAAGGATCGTTGTTTGCAAATGGACATGGCGATGTACAGCCTATACCATCCCTAGCAAACATTGGTAGTCAGCATTCGAAAGATTTCGCCCAACCGCCACTACAGCAGCCAGCAGAAGGCATCCCACTCGCGAGCTCGTTTGCTGAACAACCTCTGGAAATACCTACTAACATACTCCGACAAATGGTCAACATTGATTTTCAAACCATTTCTCAAACACCCGACAATGTGCTAAGCCGAGGATTTGGTACAACCCAGAATGAAAATATTGGCCAAATTGTGAGAAATGAAGCTACAAGTGAACAGCATATGGCAAACAATATTAAAAGGGAGCCTCACATTCCGGTCGCGAACGATGTGTTTGCAGATGCCAAGCATGAAAACAATGGTCACGGCTTTATTATCCCCGGTAGATTTATGGCAGGAAATAATGACATTAACCCAAGCACAGTCAAAAGTGTTACAAATCCACCTACGATTCCAACTGCTCGTAATATATTTGCTGATGTAAATACTGTTCCGAATTCTGCTAGAACACATACATTTGTTTTGAATAACCGCGTTAACACCGATACGATTGGAATTCATGAAGGAAATGGTCCCATTGTGCAGAATGTACCTATCACAGGTGTACAACAAGGCATGCATATAATGCAGAATGTACCAACCACAGGTGTACAACAAGGCATGCATATAATGCAGAATGTACCAACCACAGGTGTACAACAAGGCATGCATATAATGCAGAATGTACCTATCACAGGTGTACAACAAGGCATGCATATAATGCAGAATGTACCTATCACAGGTGTACAACAAGGCATGCATATAATGAATGAGGAGGTTTCAGCTAGTGTGATCGGAGAAGGAGTTGCATCAACAACGACAAGTCCAACCATGAATCCTCGAAGACGTGCGGTGTTACAGAACTGGTCACATCACCTATTAAATACAATTAACGTTTAAATAAACATGTTTATCATTGAATTCCTCTCCCATAGAATGACATGAATATCCAAGTCAATGTCACTCATATCAATCGTTAGATGCATGGTATCAGAACCAAATTTACAAATATTGTCTCGATATTCATTAACTATAAGCTTACATGTCAACATTTCTTAAAGCCACTTTATAATTGATTACCATTACCTATGACTGTATTGTAATCTTATAAACATACTAATGTCAACATGTTATAATAATATACGTTCAATGAGCGGAACCCACCGTATAATTCTCTGTAATATAATTACTCTGGAGCCGCACATATTTAACAATTATAATGATGATTGAGCTTATCTTCCCTCGCCGCCGACGAACCATGTGGGCAAGCGTATTTACTGTACATTTACAATGAACAGAGGTGACGTGTTTATATACATGGAACGTGTGAGCCTGGACTAACATATTATGTTTTTGTTATGCCTTGTTAACCTGGCTATATCGCACTTCATTGAATGCGACATATACTATTATGTTGAATTGATGAATTTACTCTGAACATTTCCTAGAGCTGGATACAACACATGGTCTTCAGAAAGCAACATATTTTTAAAGATATTTCTTATATTCACTTCATATTTCATTTCGGTGTAATGGTGTGTTCTTAAAATCTGCCAATGTATGTAAACTCACTTAACTATGTTGTTTGTTGGAGTTCTCTTTGTTTTTAAGAACCTAGATATAAGACTAAATTGTCATAAGCGAATGTGCCCATGCAAACAGTAATGCTAGCTTAATGCTTAATGTGTGTACAATGTTCTCTTGTATGTATATATTGTTTACTATTCTTGTTTTTTCACAACGTTTCATATTGTTTGGATGCTTCATTATGGGTGTTTACTGTAACACTATGTAATGTCTTTATGTTTGCATCATTTTATATACTGTTTATGTTTGTAATATCCAATGTCTTTTGAATGTCATACGGTACTCTTCAGAAATGGAGGGTATAAAGATGACGTAATTAGCAGTTGGGCAAGTTCATAAGCCAACGTTTATAAACAATATTGCACAAGACCAGAAGGAAAACAGGATAAGAAAACTGTAACACCTGAATATACAATACAATCCACACTTATACTTGTTGCATTGTGGTAGGTTGTCTCCCTTAGACCATTATTACAGTGGGACGGATTCCGTTCTCTGGTACTCAATAGTTCATATGGCATAGTTTCGTAAATGTCCGTTACTAGTATAACCAAGCGGTTCTAGAAATGCATGAACAGTCAATCTAGGTAATATATTATATATATTTATTTAGTACAAGATAATTCGGGAGAAATACAACAACCTATCAGAACTTAGAACAGTATGAGTGTATTAGTAGAGACTGTGTTAGTTTATGTTTGTGTAAATAAATATGAATGTTCGCAGGTGTTTATATGTATGTTGATATATTTTCTAATGTGACTCTGTGATAATAAACATGTGTGATATCATACTTAGTGTTATTTGTCTTTTTTTTAATACAAATTTATTTTAGCTCGATTGCGAAACAAGTTCTTTCAACTTATATTAATCACTCTCGAGACCTCATTCCTGATGGAATCCACCGCCACGAGGGAGAGAGAAGAGGCAACGTGGAAATTAAATGCCTTGCCTAAGGGCACAATCGTAACGGCAACAGCGGGGCTCGAACTCCGGACCTTTCGCACCTGAAGCGAACGTGCATCCACTGTGCTATCAAGACTTCATTGTCATTTAACAAACACCGTTCCCATACACAGATGTATATTGCATTTGACTAGTATGCACCCTGTCTTCTGTGTTTGCATGTGAGGGGATTGTGTTTGCATGTGAGGGGATTGTGTTTGCATGTGAGGGGGTTGTGTTTGCATGTGAGGGGATTGTGTTTGCATGTGAGGGGATTGTGTTTGCATGTGAGGGGATTGTGTTTGCATGTGAGGGGATTGTGTTTGCATGTGAGGGGATTGTGTTTGCATGTGAGGGGGTTGTTTTGCATGTGAGGGGGTTGTGTTTGCATGTGAGGGGATTGTGTTTGCATGTGAGGGGATTGTGTTTGCATGTGAGGGGATTGTGTTTGGAAGCTGCTGTTGCAACGCTAAACCCCAAAATCAAAACAAAAACAACGTAAGAGAAACTATAGTGTTCCATTAAGGCCACCGTATATCTGATCTATTCTACGACAGCACGATTACAGACGGATCTGTAGTCCAGCGGTAGCACGCTGGACTGGTAATCCAGGGATCACAGGTTCGATCCCCCGTCTGACACTCATAAAATTAACAGTCTTTCAGATGGGACGTTAAACCGAGGTCTCGTGTCGGTGCTTGACACCGTGCACGTAAAAGAACCAGAGGAGACTCTGAAATTGGTCTATGTCTGTATCATTGCACAATCCTCCAAAAATCTAAAATGACTAATATCTTCAGGAGGCGTCGCTCGTATGGACAACCGGTAGCGACGATAAATAAATAATAAGTACGATAACGACATCACAGTATCATGCATATCATGATTTATAGTTAACACTTCATCCAATAATAAACAGTCGTATTTAGTTTATGATAATATTGTTACTTTAACAGGAAGTCAACAGACTGGAAACTGATATACTGCCATTTTTTCAATGAACTTAACTTTTAACATTTAAGAATGTGTTGAATGTCTTATTTTTCAACAATCGTCAAAATAATAAACTTCAAAATTATTATTTAATAACATAATAAATTTGCTGAATGGCGAAGTCGTGTCATATACCTCCTACTCCTACCGCACGCTATTGTGTTTTATATAATTATGTACAAACAGTTTAACACATGCAGATAGACATAGACATAGACTGGCAAACATAGATACATTAGTTTCTAGCTATATAAGTTTATTTAAAGTCGCCACCGCATAAATGCATTTGGGCGACTATATTCTCTAAGTTGGTTAGATCCTAAGGTGATTCTTTCTTCTGTGCTGATTATTCAATGATGGTTATATCCGTGTTCTACGATGATTATATCCGTGTTCTACGATGATTATATCCGTGTTCTACGATGATTACATCCGTGTTCTACGATGATTACATCCGTGTTCTACGATGATTACATCCGTGTTCTACGATGATTACATCCGTGTTCTACGATGATTATATCCCTGTTCTACGATGATTATATCCGTGTTCTACGATGATTATATCCATGTTCTACGATGATTACATCCGTGTTCTACGATGATTATATCCGTGTTCTACGATGATTATATCCGTGTTCTACGATGATTATATCCGTGTTCTACGATGATTACATCCGTGTTCTACGATGATTACATCCGTGTTCTACGATGATTATATCCCTGTTCTACGATGATTATATCCGTGTTCTACGATGATTATATCCCTGTTCTACGATGATTACATCCGTGTTCTACGATGATTATATCCGTGTTCTACGATGATTACATCCGTGTTCTACGATGATTATATCCGTGTTCTACGATGATTATATCCCTGTTCTACGATGATTATATCCCTGTTCTACGATGATTATATCCCTGTTCTACGATGATTATATCCGTGTTCTACGATGATTATATCCGTGTTCTACGATGATTATATCCGTGTTCTACGATGATTATATCCCTGTTCTACGATGATTATATCCGTGTTCTACGATGATTATATCCGTGTTCTACGATGATTATATCCGTGTTCTACGATGATTATTTCTATCTTCTACGATGATTAATTCTGTATTCTATGACGATTCTTCTTCTGTGAAGCTTATGAAGACATCCTCAGGTGGCTACTTCTTTCCGTGCCAGGGTGACAAGGCCTGGTCTGTACGTGGTCCTTTGTAGGGCCACCCTCCTCACTGTTGGTCACCCCGCAGCAGCATTAATACGGATCTGACAGTTAAACATCTGGTCGTCGATTGTCGCAAACAAACTAATGGATATTCATGCGAGCGTAAAGTGGATGCCATGACCGTTGCCGCTCCCTCAGGTCCGCCGTCTCGTCCATCCGCCGGAGAAGAAAGGTCGAAATAAACCAGCGAAGCTAGAAGAGACGGTGGATCTGTCCTGATGTGCCATAGCCGTGGATCCACATGCTGGCGAACTTCCCGATATGCAAGATCGACAACCAGAATATCCCAGAATCCTATGCTGCTGCTGCGGGATGTGCACCGGTCACGACGTGCGCGTCGTGAGGAGATCGACCGGCAAAAATTAGTTTCAGTTGTCTCATTCCCTTTTGTACTCTACTCGCCAATTCCAGATAGCATCATATTCCATAACATATTATACATAGTTTCTCTAGTAGATCCATGACATGACCATGGTGGACCATAGTATAATCCGAGTAGAACCATGACATGACCATGGTTGACCATAGTATAATCCGGGTAGAACCATGACATGACCATGGTGGACCATATTATAATCCGAGTAGAACCATGACATGACCATGGTGAACCATATTATAATCCGAGTAAAATCATGACATGACCATGGTGGACCATATTATAATCCGAGTAGAACCATGACATGACCATGGTGGACCATATTATAATCCGAGTAGAACCATGACATGACCATGGTGGACCATAGTATAATCCAAGTAGACCCATGATATGACCATGGTGGACCATCTGAGTAGAACCATGACATGACCATGGTGGACCATCCGAGTAGGACCACGACATGACCATGGTGGACCATATTATAATCCGAGTAGAACCATGACATGACCATGGTGGACCATAGTATAATCCAAGTAGAACCATGACATGACCATGGTGGACCATCTGAGTAGAACCATGACATGACCATGGTGGACCATATTATAATCCAAGTAGAACCATGACATGTCCATGGACCATATTATAATCCGAGTAGAACCATGACATGACCATGGTGGACCATAGTATAATCCGAGTAGACCCATGACATGACCATGGTGGACCATATTATAATCCGAGTAGAACCATGACATGACCATGGTGGACCATATTATAATCCGAGTAGAACCATGACATGACCATGGTGGACCATATTATAATCCGAGTAGAACCATGACATGACCATGGTGGACCATATTATAATCAAAGTAGAACAATGACATGACCATGGTGGACCATCTGCGTAGAACCATGACATGACCATGGTGGACCATCTGAGTAGAACCATGACATGACCATGGTGGACCATCCGAGTAGGACCATGACATGACCATGGTGGACCATAGTATAATCCGAGTAGAACCATGACATGACCATGGTGGACCATAGTATAATCCAAGTAGAACCACGACATGACCATGGTGGACCATATTATAATCCAAGTAGAACCATGACATGACCATGGTGGACCATAGTATAATCCAAGTAGAACCATGACATGACCATGGTGGACCATCTGAGTAGAACCATGACATGACCATGGTGGACCATCTGAGTAGAACCATGACATGACCATGGTGGACCATATTATAATCCAAGTAGAACCATGACATGACCATGGTGGACCATAGTATAATCCAAGTAGAACCACGACATGACCATGGTGGACCATATTATAATCCAAGTAGATCCATGGCATGACCATGGTGGACCATCTGAGTAGAACCATGACATGACCATGGTGGACCATATTATAATCCAAGTAGAACCATGACATGACCATGGTGGACCATAGTATAATCCAAGTAGAACCACGACATGACCATGGTGGACCATATTATAATCCAAGTAGAACCATGACATGACCATGGTGGACCATATTATAATCCGAGTAGAACCATGACATGACCATGGTGGACCATAGTATAATCCAAGTAGAACCACGACATGACCATGGTGGACCATAGTATAATCCGTGTAGATACATGACATGACCATGGTGGACCATAGTATAATCCGAGTAGAACAATGGCATGACCATGGTGGACCATATTATAATCCGAGTAGAACCATGACATGAACATGGTGGACCATATTATAATCCAAGTAGAACCATGACATGACCATGATGGACCATATTATAATCCAAGTAGAACCATGACATGACCATGATGGACCATAGTATAATCCGTGTAGAACCACGACATGACCATGGTGGACCATAGTATAATCCGAGTAGATACATGACATGACCATGGTGGACCATAGTATAATCCGTGTAGAACCACGACATGACCATGGTGGACCATAGTATAATCCGAGTAGATACATGACATGACCATGGTGGACCATAGTATAATCCAAGTAGAACCATGACATGACCATGGTGGAAGGGTTCTGGCTATCTTATAATAGGACTACTAACGTTAACTATTTGCCAATTTGTGAACGTTTATATAATTACTTGTCTGACCTATTTTCCTTATCTATTCCTTAGAGAGAACTTCCTGAATGTATTGCCCCAGACACCGTGTTCACGTTATTTGTCAGTTGATCTCGTCCATTGACAATCATGTACAGGTAGTAACTATTTCACAATTTATTGTTATTAATTGTTGATTAATACACTTTTAGTTTAGACAGTTTTTCCTAAATTGTACGGTGGAAGAAATTACAGAACAACATTGATCAAATAACTGTGCTTGTATTCAGTGTAATACAGTCATCTCACAAGTCTTATATGACCACACGTTTAATAACACCTGGAAGGAATATGATTGGTCGCGGCATACAACTGTTTAATTAATAAAATGCTTAATATGAACTAGCAATATACAGTGATTAAAAATAGTGTATATTATTTGCATGAAGTTGTTTGAGTATCAGGGACTATTTACTACGGCGTATGGATGCAGCTTGGTGTAATAAGGCTCAACAATATACTGGCAAACACAAACGTATTTTTCATCTTTATGGTTGTTGTTACTGTGGTAATTCGAGAAAAGGGATCTTACACTCATGGTGATTTCATACCTTATATGTGATTACTCCAGGGTACTATACCTTATATAACCGCTGGTTCCCGTGTTAGTGGATTACTCCAGGGTACTATACCTTATATAACCGCTGGTTCCCGTGTTAGTGGATTACTCCAGGGTACTATACCTTATATAACCGCTGGTTCCCGTGTTAGTGGATTACTCCATGTTACTATATCTTATGTAACTGCTGGTTCCCGTGTTAGTGGATTACTCCAGGTTACTATCCGATACATCTGCTGGTTCCCGTGGTAGTGGATTACGTCAGTTTACTATACCCTATGCATCTGTTGGTTCCCGTAGTAGTGGATTACGTTAGTGTACTATACCCTATACAACTGTTGGTTCCCGGGGTAGTGGATTACGTCAGTGTACTATACCCTATACAACTGTTGGTTCCCGGGGTAGTGGATTACGTTAGTGTACTATACCCTATACAACTGTTGGTTCCCGGGGTAGTGGATTACGTCAGTGTACTATACCCTATACAACTGTTGGTTCCCGGGGTAGTGGATTACGTCAGTGTACTATACCCTATACAACTGTTGGTTCCCGGGGTAGTGGATTACGTTAGTGTACTATACCCTATACAACTGTTGGTTCCCGGGGTAGTGGATTACGTCAGTGTACTATACCCTATACAACTGTTGGTTCCCGGGGTAGTGGATTACGTCAGTGTACTATACCCTATACAACTGTTGGTTCCCGGGGTAGTGGATTACGTTAGTGTACTATACCCTATACAACTGTTGGTTCCCGGGGTAGTGGATTACGTCAGTGTACTATACCCTATACAACTGTTGGTTCCCGGGGTAGTGGATTACGTCAGTGTACTATACCCTATACAACTGTTGGTTCCCGGGGTAGTGGATTACGTTAGTGTACTATACCCTATACAACTGTTGGTTCCCGGGGTAGTGGATTACGTCAGTGTACTATACCCTATACAACTGTTGGTTCCCGTAGTAGTGGATTACGTCAGTGTACTATACCCTATACAACTGTTGGTTCCCGTGGTAGTGGATTACGTCAGTGTACTATACCCTATACAACTGTTGGTTCCCGTAGTAGTGGATTACGTCAGTTTACTATACCCTATACAACTGTTGGTTCCCGTAGTAGTGGATTACGTCAGTTTACTATACCCTATACAACTGCTGGTTCCCGTGGTAGTGGATTACGTCAGTTTACTATACCCTATACAACTGTTGGTTCACGTGGTAGTGGATTACGTCAGTTTACTATACCCTAAGTAGTGGATTACATCAGTTTACTATACCCTATACAACTGCTGGTTCCCGGGGTAGTGGATTACGTCAGGTAACCATACCCTATACAACTGCTGGTTCCCGTAGTAGTGGATTACGTCGGGTTACTATACCCTATACAACTGCTGGTTCCCGTGGTAGTGGATTACGTTGGGTTACTATACCATATACAACTGCTGGTTCCCGTGGTAGTGGATTACGTCAGTTTACTATACCCTATATAACTGCTGGTTCCCGTGGTAGTGGATTACGTCAGTTTACTATACCCTATATAACTGCTGGTTCCCGTGGTAGTGGATTACGTCAGTGTACTATACCCTATACAACTGCTGGTTCCCGTGGTAGTGGATTACGTCTACGTCAGTTTACTATACCCTATATAACTGCTGGTTCCCGTGGTAGTGGATTACGTCAGGTTACTATGCCCTATTCAACCGCTGGTTACCATGCTAGTGAATTTATCCAGGTTACTATACATATACGACCACTGGTTCCCCCTGTTTATGGCTATACAATTAAGCTATATTCTAGGTTCCTATTCTCTGTGATACTGCTTGTTCCGGTGCTAGCGGATTATGGCTGTGTCTGTAATTACAACGTGGTGGAAGGGGTGTATGGTACACCCAGCATGACCGGTCCGCGCATTGGTTACCTGTATCGGTTTGATTGTAAGCCAACGGCAGGGATCGACAATGCAAAATTCCATCAAATAATGTATGGAAACCAGGTACACGAATGCTCTCCCTAATGAGTGTTGCAAATTATTATAGTCATATAGCATTGTGGTCCGAAATCCAAGATAGCGTACACGGTAGTCATCTTGAAAATCTAGTTTCGGTTTTTCTTCCGAACCACTTGGCCAACGTTGATAAAACTAAGCGTGCCAACTTGAGATCACGTGATAGCACTGATTCGTCGAAGGAAATAAATGCAATTTATGTAAATATTAATGGAATGGATCGCGGGTTAATAGTTTCCATCGGAGTATGAACTTTGGTGTAGTAGAAGTGTGTGGATGCTATTCACTATTAACCCGCGATTTATTACTTACATTTACATTAATTATTCTTTTCAATGACACAACGAAATTATAGCGTAAACTGTAATACACGCATGTTCTTGCTAGGAACGCCTCCCAACACTGGGACTGTTCATGTGTGTAGCGTCGAGTGCGCATGTGCGTAACGTCGAATGTGCATGTGCGTAACGTCGAATGCGCATGTGCGTAGCGTTGAATGCGCATGTGCGTAACGTCGAGTGCGCATGTCAGTTGCATATCATTAGTGAGGAAATTCAATCTAAATTTGATACAGACATATACCGTCTCCGTGGCCCAGTGGTTAAGGCGTCCTCCTACGGAGCGGGAGGTCGAAGGTTCGAATCTCGTCAGGGGTTCGTTCTGATATGGCCGGTTGGTTAAATAATGGTTACCGATTGCCTACCAGCCTGGCGCCAGGCATACAAGCATAGGATTCGGGAAGTACTGATGTTCATAAAAAGAGGTGTCTCATAAGTCAGAAATGACTGGCCCTTTAAATAGGGGTGACACTATAATAAACAAACACTTTACTTTACTTTTTTATACGTTCATCGCAGTAAATACAATAAGGATGTAAATATATTTGTTTGAAGCATGGTTATATACAGGTATGTTTTAACATGGTAAATTATATAAATATTAGCATATGTTTTAGGTGGGATACGTTGAAAATAATGCCAACGTACAGCAGCAGACATGTCCAGGAGTCATACCTAATGGAGACAGAAGTATGCATTTATAATACGATTGGTCGATGCGGTCTGTATGCGTATCTTTATTTATCGATGCGTGTTGATAGTGTCATGCTGCTGGTGTAAAACACCTTCTACCTGTCAGAAAATTGGCATTGGTATACATATTCTGTGTTTATATATATCCTGTGTTTATACCTACCCTGTGTTTATACCTACACTGTGTTTATACCTACACTGTGTTTATATCTACCCTGTATTTATATCTACACTGTGTTTATACCTACACTGTGTTTATATCTATCCTGTGTTTATACCTACACTGTGTTTATATGTATCCTGTGTTTATACCTACACTGTGTTTATATGTATGCTGTGTTTATATCTACCCTGTGTTTATATCTACCCTGTGTTTATATCTACCCTGTGTTTATACCTACACTGTGTTTATATGTATGCTGTGTTTATATCTACCCTGTGTTTATATCTACCCTGTGTTTATATGTATGCTGTGTTTATATCTACCCTGTGTTTATATCTACACTGTGTTTATATGTATGCTGTGTTTATATCTACCCTGTGTTTATATCTACCCTGTGTTTATATCTACCCTGTGTTTATATGTATGCTGTGTTTATATCTACCCTGTCTTTATACCTACACTGTGTTTATATGTATGCTGTGTTTATATCTACACTGTGTTTATATGTATGCTGTGTTTATATCTACCCTGTGTTTATATCTACCATGTGTTTATATCTACCATGTGTTTATATCTACCATGTGTTTATATCTACCCTGTGTTTATATCTACCATGTGTTTATATCTAACATGTGTTTATAGCTACCATGTGTTTATATCTACCCTGTGTTATATCTATCCTGTGTTTATATCTACCATGTGTGTATATCCTTGTGTTTATATCCACCATGTGTTTATATCTACCATGTTTTTATATGTATCCTGTGTTTATATCTACCATGTGTTTATATGTATCCTGTGTTTATATCTACCATGTGTCCTGTGTTTATATCTACCATGTGTTTATATCTACCATGTGTTTATATCTACCATGTGTTTATATGTATCCTGTGTTTATATCTACCATGTGTTTATATCTATCCTGTGTTTATATCTATCCTGTGTTTATATCTACCATGTGTTTATATCTATCCTGTGTTTATATCTACCATGTGTTTATATGTATCCTGTTTTTATATCTACCATGTGTTTATATCTACCATGTGTTTATATGTATCCTGTGTTTATATCTACCATGTGTTTATATCTACCATGTGTTTATATCTATCCTGTGTTAATATCTACCATGTGTTTATATCTACCATGTGTTTATATATATCCTGTGTTTATATCTACCATGTGTTTATATCTACCATGTGTTTATATATATCCTGTGTTTATATATACCCTGTGTTTATATCTACCCTGTGTTTATATATATCCTGTGTTTATATGTATGCTGTGTTTATATAGATCCTGTGTTTATATCTACCATGTGTTTATATGTATGCTGTGTTTATATCTACCCTGTGTTTATATGTATGCTGTGTTTATATCTACCATGTGTTTATATATACCCTGTGTTTATATGTATTCTGTGTTTATATCTACCCTGTGTTTATATCTATCCTGTGTTTATACCTACACTGTGTTCATATGTATGCTGTGTTTATATCTACCCTGTGTTTATATGTATGCTGTGTTTATATCTACCCTGTGTTTATATCTACCCTGTGTTTATATGTATGCTGTGTTTATATCTACCCTGTGTTTATATATACCCTGTGTTTATATGTATGCTGTGTTTATATCTACCCTGTGTTTATATCTATCCTGTGTTTATATCTACCATGTGTTTATATGTATGCTGTGTTTATATCTACCCTGTGTTTATATGTATGCTGTGTTTATATCTACCCTGTGTTTATATCTATCCTGTGTTTATATCTACCCTGTGTTTATATGTATGCTGTGTTTATATCTATCCTGTGTTTATACCTACACTGTGTTTATATCTATCCTGTGTTTATACCTACACTGTGTTTATATGTATCCTGTGTTTATATCTACCCTGTGTTTATATCTACCCTGTGTTTATATCTACCCTGTGTTTATATCTACACTGTGTTTATACCTACACTGTGTTTATATCTATCCTGTGTTTATACCTACACTGTGTTTATATGTATCCTGTGTTTATACCTACACTGTGTTTATATGTATGCTGTGTTTATATCTACCCTGTGTTTATATCTACCCTGTGTTTATATCTACCCTGTGTTTATACCTACACTGTGTTTATATGTATGCTGTGTTTATATCTACCCTGTGTTTATATGTATGCTGTGTTTATATCTACCCTGTGTTTATATCTACCCTGTGTTTATATGTATGCTGTGTTTATATCTACCATGCGTTTATACCTACACTGTGTTTATATGTATGATGTGTTTATATCTACCATGTGTTTATATCTATCCTGTGTTTATATCTACCATGTGTTTATATCTATCCTGTGTTTATATCTACCATGTGTTTATATGTATCCTGTGTTTATATCTACCATGTGTTTATATCTACCATGTGTTTATATGTATCCTGTGTTTATATCTACCATGTGTTTATATCTACCATGTGTTTATATCTATCCTGTGTTTATATCTACCATGTGTTTATATGCATGCTGTGTTTATATGTATGCTGTGTTTATATCTACCCTGTGTTTATATCTACCCTGTGTTTATATGTATGCTGTGTTTATATCTACCCTGTGTTTATATCTACCCTGTGTTTATATCTACCCTGTGTTTATATGTATGCTGTGTTTATATCTACCATGTGTTTATACCTACACTGTGTTTATATGTATGATGTGTTTATATCTACCATGTGTTTATATCTACCATGTGTTTATATCTAACATGTGTTTATAGCTACCATGTGTTTATATCTACCCTGTGTTATATCTATCCTGTGTTTATATCTACCATGTGTGTATATCCTTGTGTTTATATCTACCATGTGTTTATATCTACCATGCTTTTTATATGTATCCTGTGTTTATATCTACCATGTGTTTATATGTATCCTGTGTTTATATCTACCATGTGTCCTGTGTTTATATCTACCATGTGTTTATATCTACCATGTGTTTATATCTACCATGTGTTTATATGTATCCTGTGTTTATATCTACCATGTGTTTATATCTATCCTGTGTTTATATCTATCCTGTGTTTATATCTACCATGTGTTTATATCTATCCTGTGTTTATATCTACCATGTGTTTATATGTATCCTGTGTTTATATCTACCATGTGTTTATATCTACCATGTGTTTATATGTATCCTGTGTTTATATCTACCATGTGTTTATATCTACCATGTGTTTATATCTATCCTGTGTTTATATCTACCATGTGTTTATATCTACCATGTGTTTATATATATCCTGTGTTTATATCTACCATGTGTTTATATATATCCTGTGTTTATATGTATGCTGTGTTTATATATATCCTGTGTTTATATCTACCATGTGTTTATATGTATGCTGTGTTTATATCTACCCTGTGTTTATATGTATGCTGTGTTTATATCTACCATGTGTTTATATATACCCTGTGTTTATATGTATGCTGTGTTTATATCTACCCTGTGTTTATATCTATCCTGTGTTTATATCTACCCTGTGTTCATATGTATGCTGTGTTTATATCTACCCTGTGTTTATATGTATGCTGTGTTTATATCTACCCTGTGTTTATATCTACCCTGTGTTTATATGTATGCTGTGTTTATATCTACCCTGTGTTTATATATACCCTGTGTTTATATGTATGCTGTGTTTATATCTACCCTGTGTTTATATCTATCCTGTGTTTATATCTACCATGTGTTTATATGTATGCTGTGTTTATATCTACCCTGTGTTTATATGTATGCTGTGTTTATATCTACCCTGTGTTTATATCTATCCTGTGTTTATATCTACCCTGTGTTTATAAGATGCTGTGTTTATATCTATCCTGTGTTTATATCTACCCTGTGTTTATATATATCCTGTGTTTATATATACACTGTGTTTATACCTACACTGTGTTTATATATATCCTGTGTTTATACTACACTGTGTTTATATATATCCTGTGTTTATATCTACCCTGTGTTTATATATATCCTGTGTTTATATCTACCCTGTGTTTATATCTACCCTGTGTTTATATCTACACTGTGTTTATATATATCCTGTGTTTATACCTACACTGTGTTTATATAGATCCTGTGTTTATACCTACACTGTGTTTATATGTATGCTGTGTTTATATCTACCCTGTGTTTATATCTACCCTGTGTTTATATCTACCCTGTGTTTATACCTACACTGTGTTTATATGTATCCTGTGTTTATATCTACCCTGTGTTTATATATATCCTGTGTTTATATCTACCCTGTGTTTATATCTACCCTGTGTTTATATGTATCCTGTGTTTATATATACCATGTGTTTATACCTACACTGTGTTTATATATATCCTGTGTTTATATCTACCCTGTGTTTATATCTATCCTGTGTTTATATCTACCATGTGTTTATATCTATCCTGTGTTTATATCTACCATGTGTTTATATGTATCCTGTGTTTATATCTACCATGTGTTTATATCTACCATGTGTTTATATGTATCCTGTGTTTATATCTACCATGTGTTTATATCTACCATGTGTTTATATCTATCCTGTGTTTATATCTACCATGTGTTTATATGTATGCTGTGTTTATATCTATGCTGTGTTTATATCTACCCTGTGTTTATATCTACCCTGTGTTTATATGTATCCTGTGTTTATATCTACCCTGTGTTTATATCTACCCTGTGTTTATATCTACCCTGTGTTTATATGTATGCTGTGTTTATATCTACCATGTGTTTATATCTACACTGTGTTTATATCTATGATGTGTTTATATCTACCATGTGTTTATATCTATCCTGTGTTTATATCTACCATGTGTTTATATCTATCCTGTGTTTATATCTACCATGTGTTTATATGTATCCTGTGTTTATATCTACCATGTGTTTATATCTACCATGTGTTTATATGTATCCTGTGTTTATATCTACCATGTGTTTATATCTACCATGTGTTTATATCTATCCTGTGTTTATATCTACCATGTGTTTATATCTACCATGTGTTTATATATATCCTGTGTTTATATCTACCATGTGTTTATATCTACCATGTGTTTATATATATCCTGTGTTTATATATACCCTGTGTTTATATGTATGCTGTGTTTATATATATCCTGTGTTTATATGTATGCTGTGTTTATATGTATCCTGTGTTTATATCTACCATGTGTTTATATCTACCATGTGTTTATATGTATGCTGTGTTTATATCTACCCTGTGTTTATATGTATGCTGTGTTTATATCTACCATGTGTTTATATATACCCTGTGTTTATATGTATGCTGTGTTTATATCTACCCTGTGTTTATATCTATCCTGTGTTTATATCTACACTGTGTTCATATGTATGCTGTGTTTATATCTACCCTGTGTTTATATGTATGCTGTGTTTATATCTACCCTGTGTTTATATGTATGCTGTGTTTATATCTACCCTGTGTTTATATGTATGCTGTGTTTATATTTACCCTGTGTTTATATGTATGCTGTGTTTATATCTACCCTGTGTTCATATGTATGCTGTGTTTATATCTACCCTGTGTTTATATGTATGCTGTGTTTATATCTACCCTGTGTTTATATCTACCCTGTGTTTATATGTATGCTGTGTTTATATCTACCCTGTGTTTATATATACCCTGTGTTTATATGTATGCTGTGTTTATATCTACCCTGTGTTTATATCTATCCTGTGTTTATATCTACCATGTGTTTATATGTATGCTGTGTTTATATCTACCCTGTGTTTATATGTATGCTGTGTTTATATCTACCCTGTGTTTATATCTATCCTGTGTTTATATCTACCCTGTGTTTATATGTATGCTGTGTTTATATCTATCCTGTGTTTATATCTACACTGTGTTTATATGTATCCTGTGTTTATACCTACACTGTGTTTATATGTATGCTGTGTTTATATCTACCCTGTGTTTATATGTATCCTGTGTTTATATCTACCCTGTGTTTATATCTACCCTGTGTTTATATCTATCCTGTGTTTATATCTACCCTGTGTTTATATGTATGCTGTGTTTATATCTACCCTGTGTTTATATCTACCCTGTGTTTATATGTATCCTGTGTTTATACCTACACTGTGTTTATATGTATGCTGTGTTTATATCTACCCTGTGTTTATATCTACCCTGTGTTTATATCTACCCTGTGTTTATATCTACCATGTGTTTATATGTATCCTGTGTTTATATCTACCCTGTGTTTATATGTATGCTGTGTTTATATATACCCTGTGTTTATATCTACCATGTGTTTATATGTATGCTGTGTTTATATCTACCCTGTGTTTATATGTACGCTGTGTTTATATGTATGCTGTGTTTATATCTACCATGTGTTTATATCTATCCTGTGTTTATATCTACCATGTGTTTATATCTACCATGTGTTTATATGTATCCTGTGTTTATATCTACCATGTGTTTATATCTACCATGTGTTTATATATACCCTGTGTTTATATCTACCATGTGTTTATATGTATGCTGTGTTTATATCTACCCTGTGTTTATATCTATGCTGTGTTTATATGTATCCTGTGTTTATATCTACCATGTGTTTATATCTACCATGTGTTTATATCTATCCTGTGTTTATATGTATGCTGTGTTTATATCTACCCTGTGTTTATATCTACCCTGTGTTTATATCTATCCTGTGTTTATATGTACCCTGTGTTTATATCTACCATGTGTTTATATCTACCATGTGTTTATATGTATCCTGTGTTTATATCTACCATGTGTTTATATCTACCATGTGTTTATATGTATCCTGTGTTTATATCTACCCTGTGTTTATATCTACCCTGTGTTTATATCTACCCTGTGTTTATATATATATCCTGTGTTTATATATACCCTGTGTTTATATCTACCATGTGTTTATATCTACCATGTGTTTATATGTATCCTGTGTTTATATCTACCATGTGTTTATATCTACCATGTGTTTATATGTATCCTGTGTTTATATCTACCATGTGTTTATATCTATCCTGTGTTTATATCTACCATGTGTTTATATCTATCCTGCGTTTATATCTACCCTGTGTTTATATCTATCCTGTGTTTATATCTATCCTGTGTTTATATCTACCCTGTGTTTATATGTATGCTGTGTTTATATATATCCTGTGTTTATATCTACACTGTGTTTATATGTATCCTGTATTTATATGTATGCTGTGTTTATATCTACCCTGTGTTTATATCTACACTGTGTTTATATATATCCTGTGTTTATATCTACCGTGTGTTTATATCTATCCTGTGTTTATATCTACCCTGTGTTTATATATACCCTGTGTTTATATCTACCCTGTGTTTATATCTACCATGTGTTTATATCTCCCCTGTGTGTATGTGTTTATATCTACCATGTGTTTATATCTACCCTGTGTTTATATATACCCTGTGTTTATATCTACCCTGTGTTTATATCTACCCTGTGTTTATATATACCCTGTGTTTATATCTACCCTGTGTTTATATATACCATGTGTTTATATGTATGCTGTGTTTATAGCTACACTGTGTTTATATGTATGCTGTGTTTATATCTACCCTGTGTTTATATCTACCCTGTGTTTATATCTACCCTGTGTTTATACCTACACTGTGTTTATATAGATCCTGTGTTTATATCTACCCTGTGTTTATATCTACCCTGTGTTTATATCTACCCTGTGTTTATATAGATCCTGTGTTTATATCTACCCTGTGTTTATATAGATTCTGTGTTTATATCTACCCTGTGTTTATATATATCCTGTGTTTATATCTACTCTGTGTTTATATAGATCCTGTGTTTATATATACCCTGTGTTTATATATATCCTGTGTTTATATATATCCTGTGTTTATATATATCATGTGTTTATATAGATCCTGTGTTTATATAGATCCTGTATTTATATAGATCCTGTGTTTATATAGATCCTGTGTTTATATCTACCCTGTGTTTATATAGATCCTGTGTTTATATATATCCTGTGTTTATATACCTGTGTTTATATATCCTTTTTATATAGATCCTGTGTTTATATAGATCCTGTGTTTATATATATCCTGTGTTTATATAGATCCTGTGTTTATATAGATCCTGTGTTTATATAGATCCTGTGTTTATATAGATCCTGTGTTTATATAGATCCTGTGTTTATATCTACCCTGTGTTTATATAGATCCTGTGTTTATATCTACCCTGTGTTTATATAGATCCTGTGTTTATATCTACCCTGTGTTTATATAGATCCTGTGTTTATATATACCCTGTGTTTATATAGATCCTGTGTTTATATATATCCTGTGTTTATATAGATCCTGTGTTTATATAGATCCTGTCTTTATATAGATCCTGTGTTTATATAGATCCTGTCTTTATATAGATCCTGTGTTTATATCTACCCTGTGTTTATATAGATCCTGTGTTTATATATATCCTGTGTTTATATAGATCCTGTCTTTATATATATCCTGTCTTTATATAGATCCTGTCTTTATAGATCCTGTCTTTATATAGATCCTGTCTTTATATAGATCCTGTCTTTATATAGATCCTGTGTTTATATAGATCCTGTGTTTATATAGATCCTGTGTTTATATAGATCCTGTCTTTATATAGATCCTGTCTTTATATAGATCCTGTCTTTATATAGATCCTGTGTTTATATAGATCCTGTTTTTATAACTAGCCGTTGTTTCTATCCTGTTTGTCTACCCGGTGTTTATTATTGGATTATTTCATTTGTAATTGAAAAATAAAATATGTTTAAACTAAGCTTGATTTCATTATGTCCATCGTTAGTTTGTTTGTGCTAAAATTGAAATGTATACAGAATTGTATGAGGTATTTGTAAAGCACATATTACAGTCTAATACACTTGTTTCTTGTAACTATATAGTTCTATTATATACAGCCAAGCTGTTTGATCATGTTTAATATATGAATGCGTGTTTAATGATATGATATATTGTGCAGTAATGACCACAGCTGTACTATCTACAACACATACAACGCCAAAGCTAACTACACAGATTGTAGCTGCAATTAAACATCCAACCACGTCTACTATTATATCTACAACTGCGCCTCCAACAACGTCTACTGCGGTGCGTACAACCACGCCCATATCAACGACTACTCTCACAACTACACCAGTATTGACTCAGATAAACGAAGGTACACATCCCAACCACTACTCTCACAACTACACCAGTAATGACCCAGATACACGAAGGTACACATCCCAACGACTACTCTCACAACTACACAAGTATTAACCCAGATACACGAAGGTACACATCCCAACGACTACTCTCACAAATACACCAGTATTGACCCAGATACACGAATGTACACATCCCAACGACTACTCTCACAACTACACCAATATTGACTCAGATACACGAAGGTACACATCCCAACTACTACTCTCACAACTACACCAGTAATAACCCAGATACATGAAGGTACACGTTACTGCACTGCTTTCTACTCAATAAAAATTAATGACGTTAAATAGAAACGCCTAACTGTGTGATGTATTCCAGAACGAGTCATATATCAGAAGGCTATACAAATGTATAAAACATTACATGGAGCTGCTCCAGACTATTTAAAATCATCCTTCACTTTTACTTCTGATATACATCCTAGAATTCTTAGATCAACCTCAGAATATCAATTATACACACCAAGACCAAATTGTGAATTATTTCGTAATACATTTGAATTTTCAGGATCATCTATTTGGAATTCATTGCCTCACTCAGTTCAAAATGCTCCAACTATCCAACAGTTCAAAATTCTCTACTTAAGGTGGCACTATAACAATTCAAACTAATCGCGCACTTCTACTGTTATTATAAACGTGTATTGCGATTGCTATATTTATTAGAATCGTAAATATGACTGTCTTTAAGTTGATTTCATACATATTTTGAAGATACCACTACAAGTCAAATCTGCATATTGTTAGATAAGATCTAGCATCATAACTTGTCTCATTCCCATTTTCTACTCTGCTAGCCAAGTCCATATATCATCATTTTCCATTACATATTAAATATAGTTTCTCTATTTTTCAGCTTTTACATTACTATATTATTCCAATGTGCAGTTCTCACTTATAGTGCTATGTTTTGATTGCATTTGATTATATATATGTTGAGGGCCTCATGGTAGATTAACTTTTGTTAAATGAGTACTCTCGTTAAATAAAGTCTTTATTATTATTATTATTATTATTATTACCAACGATTATAAATCATAAAAATGCATTTAGAATCATGGGTATATTTGTCACAAATATGTCGCCCACTGGGATAGGTTAGTATCAAGTATGTCCCATATGACTGGCAATAATCGTACAACAGAGTCGCATCACTGAGCACAAGTTATGAAGAATGTACTTGGGCTTCAAGTTTCTATTTCCAAAGATGATAGTTGTACCAATATTTAATTTAATGAAAAAGAACGCAATACCACGTTTATTTTCAAAGTATTTTGTTCAGTCAATACCTTGCACAGTGACATTATATACTACATCACCTCGTAAAAAGGGCATACACGACTCGGTGAATGTTGGTATATGCCTTCCCTGCTAAGCTACTTAAAACAATGACGCGTGCCCGATCATGTTCTGCAAAGAACAAATTGCTAGTAAAATGTCATTTTAATTAACAGAACATACGAAATTATGTCCGGACTATATAAAAAACACAGACGTACACACGTATCATGGTTTTCTGGGACAACATGGAGACTATTGCTACGAACTCGTGAACCAGAAGACGCAATGGACAAGAGCAGAAAGGCACTGTTCTAGGCACACACCGGGTGATCTATTACAAGTCTTGAATCAACACGAGCAGGATTATATAGTCAGATTTTTGAGCAAGCACCATTACGTCCAAACTATCTGGCTGGGCCTTAACGATAGAAGCGGTGATGCTGATGAAGGGAAGTGGAGGTGGAGTTCAGGTGAGAATATTATGATATATTACTATCTCTTTCATTAAGGGCTCGTATTGAAAAGTGAAAAACAGCCAGGTGTATGTCAAAGAGAAATACAGTCAGATATGCGTCAAAGAGAAATACAGTCAGATATGCGTCAAAGAGAAATACAGTCAGATATGCGTCTAAGAGAAATACAGTCAGATATATGTCAAAGAGTAATACAGTCAGATATATGTCAAAGATAAATACAGTCAGATATTCGTCAAAAAGAAATACAGTCAGATATGCGTCAAAGAGAAAATTAATACAACTATCAACTTCAACTATCAACTTCAAACTATCAACTTCAAACAATTAACTTCAAACTATCAACTTCAAACTATTAACTTCAAGCTATCAACATCAAACGATCAACTTCAAACTGTCAACTTCAAAATATCAACTTCAAAATATCAACTCCAAACTATCAACTTCAAACTATCAACTTCAAACTGTCAACTTCAAAATATCAACTTCAAAATATCAACTCCAAACTATCAACTTCAAACTATCAACTTCAACTATCAACTTCAAACTATTAACTTCAAACTATCAACTTCAAATTATCAACTTCAGACTATCAACTTCAAATTATCAACTTCAAACTATCATCTTCAAACTATTAACAAATTATCAACTTCAAACTATTAACTTCAAGCTATCAACTTCAAACGATCAACTTCAAACTATCAACTTCAAATTATCAACTTCAAACTGTCAACTTCACAATATCAACTTCAAAATATCAACTTCAAACTATCAACTTCAAACTATCAACTTCAAATTATCAACTTCAAACTATGAACTTCAAATAATCAACTTCAAACTATCAACTTCAAACTATCAACTTCAAACTATCAACGTCAAGCTATCAACTTCAAACGATCAACTTCAAACTATCAACTTCAAATTATCAACTTCAAACTGTCAACTTCACAATATCAACTTCAAAATATCAACTTCAAACTATCAACTTCAAACTGTCAACTTCAAAATATCAACTTCAAACTATCAACTTCAAACTATCAACTTCAAACTATTAACTTCAAACGATCAACTTCAAACTATCAACTTCAACTATCAACTTCAAACTATTAACTTCAAACTATCAACTTCAAACTATCAACTTCAAACTATTAACTTCAAACTATCAACTTCAAACTATCAACTTCAACTATCAACTTCAAACTATTAACTTCAAACTATCAACTTCAAACTATTAACTTCAAGCTATCAATTTCAAACTTCAAACTATCAACTTCAAACTATCAACTTCAAACTATCAACTTCAAACTATCAACTTCAAACTATCAATTTCAAAATATCAACTTCAAATTATCAACTATTGTGAAAAGACTATAAACCCATATGCATAGTTCGGTCACAAATGCTGAGAAGTCGGTTGTATAATACGTGACACATACGTGACAAATAATAACATAACACGTAACTAAAATAATACGTGACACAGTATGTGTATCATGATTAAAGATGTACTATTAATGTACGTACATGTTTATCATTATATCTCACCATTTGTACTTGCACATAATCATGTTCTTAGAACTCTCAATTAGCATACACCTAAACGGTAAGCATCACATTGCATGCACTGTATATAATGCTTGAGTAATAAGCAAAGGTCCCTTCGGGGCCGTGTTTCTACTTTCAATGTTGCTAGTTGTAGATTGTATAGACCTAGCCCACTAGCTTACTAATGAAAATTATTTGGCAATGATGTATTGGGGCAATTATATGCGAATACCTACAATTATGATCCTTGTACCTTAGACAATACGTATACTTTTAAGAAACGTAGCATCACGTAAAACTGGTATTGCCGTTTCCTGGAAATGATGTGATTATATAACCATGTTCTGAGTCGCCAATGATACGATATCATATGTGTTATATTATATGATGCTTGCGCAGTTCGTTATATGTGTTATATTATATGATGCTTGCGCAGTTCGTTATGTGTGTTGTAGTATATGATGCTTGCGCAGTTCGTTATATGTGTTGTAGTATATGATGCTTGCGAATTTCGTTATATGTGTTATATTATATGATGCTTGCGCAGTTCGTTATATGTGTTATAGTATATGATGCTTGCGCAGTTCGTTATATGTGTTGTAGTATATGATGCTTGCGCAGTTCGTTATATGTGTTATATTATATGATGCTTGCGCAGTTCGTTATATGTGTTATATTATATGATGCTTGCAGTTCGTTATATGTGTTATATTATATGATGCTTGCGCAGTTCGTTATATGTGTTATATTATATGATGCTTGCAGTTCGTTATATGTTTTGTAGTATATGATGCTTGCGCAGTTCGTTATATGTGTTATATTATATGAGGCTTGCGCAGTTCGTTATATGTGTTATATTATATGAGGCTTGCGCAGTTCGTTATATGTGTTATGTTATATGATGCTTGCGCAGTTCGTTATATGTGTTATATTATATGATGCTTGCGCAGTTCGTTATATGTGTTGTAGTATATGATGCTTGCGCAGTTCGTTATATGTGTTGCGTCCGTGGTCCAGTAGTAGAGCGTATGTTTTGGAATCGAACGATCCCGGGTTCGATACTCGGGTAAGGCAATGTAGTTTCCTTGAGCTTGACACATCACACACATTGCTTAGTACTTGTTAACCTGTTAGGACGGCTAAGCCTGTCCAGGAAAATATGTCTAGATTCCCACAACGGCTTTGACATTAATGGAACATACATTTAAGATGTCCAATTAAGTTGAAGTTGAAGTTGAAAAAGCTATGCTCTTTATATGCAAGAACATTTGTGCTTTGGTCTTTGCGATATAATGTGCTTTAATACATCAAACCCTTGTTTGACAGCCATCTTGTACAAGAGATTGCTCCTTTCAAAGTGACATGTGAATATATTCCATTGGTCCTTTCAATTTGCATCTAATACAATAGAATGTTCCTTTCAATGTGCATCTATTTCAATATAATGTTCCTTTCAAAGTGACATGTGAATATATTCCAGCGGTCCTATCAATGTGCATCTAATACAATATAATGTCCCTTTCAATTTGCATCTAATACAATATAATGTCCCTTTCAATTTGCATCTAATACAATATAATGTTCCTTTCAATTTGCATCTAATACAACAGAATGTTCCTTTCAATTTGCATCTAATACAATAAAATGTTCCTTTCAATTTGCATCTAATACAACAGAATGTTCCTTTCAATTTGCATCTAATACAATAAAATGTTCCTTTCAATTTGCATCTAATACAACAGAATGTTCCTTTCAATTTGCATCTAATACAACAGAATGTTCCTTTCAATTTGCATCTATTTCAATATAATGTTCCTTTCAAAGTGACATGTGAATATATTCCAGCGGTCCTATCAATGTGCATCTAATACAATATAATGTCCCTTTCAATTTGCATCTAATACAATATAATGTCCCTTTCAATTTGCATCTAATACAATATAATGTTCCTTTCAATTTGCATCTAATACAACAGAATGTTCCTTTCAATTTGCATCTAATACAACAGAATGTTCCTTTCAATTTGCATCTAATACAACAGAATGTTCCTTTCAATTTGCATCTAATACAACAGAATGTTCCTTTCAATTTGCATCTAATACAATATAATGTTCCTTTCAATTTGCAGCTAATACAATATAATGTTCCTCTATATTTGCATCTAATACAACAGAATGTTCCTTTCAATTTGCATCTAATACAACAGAATGTTCCTTTCAATTTGCAGCTAATACAATATAATGTTCCTCTATATTTGCATCTAATACAACAGAATGTTCCTTTCAATTTGCATCTAATACAATAGAGCATTCCCTTCAACATGCCATCTAATACAAATGTTTACTTTTAACTTACCATCTGGTACAAGATAATGTTCAATTGCCACTGGGATATTGCTCCTCAGATTTGGAAAACAGTTGAGCATGTACGAGAGCTAATTTGAATGCATGTTCTTTCAGGAGCACCATACGCATACAACAACTTTCAAAATGACGTTAACCAACACAGCAATATTACCCATACTGTGGATGACTGCACTATAATGAAGCAAGGCGGCGAGTGGACCGATGTACATTGTGGTTTCGAATTAATATTTGGATTCGGACATGGAGAAAGTCATCCCTTTATATGCCAGTATAGTATGTACTATACTACAATACTACATTATTATTTGCATATGAATGTCAGCCTAATTATGCCGTTATATGCCTACAACAATAATGTCTAGCACCCAGGTTGATACCCTGTGCTTTCCCGTCTGGTACTACGATTACTGGATTGATACACACATGCCCGTACAAAACCAAAAATGCCATATGAAAACTGATTTTTAAATAACGCATGCACACTCGTTGCTAGTTTGTACTTCCCGTATCATAGCAGCTTGTCAAATGTGACAGATAACATATGCTTGTAGTTTCGTTTATCTAATTCAGTAATTGTGATTTGGATAACGGAGAGCAGGATTTCGATTATTAAATGTTCAAATACATACCAAAGTAATAAAGACGTTATTGCGTGTCTATTTTCATATCAGCCTAGGCATCGACCCGAGATACCTTGACATCAGCCTTCGGCCTCAAGCTGAGGGTCGATGCCTAGGCTAATATGAAACTAATCACGTAATAACATCTAACTATTGTGAGTTGTACTGTACCGTGAGCTGTACTATACTGTGAGCTGTACTGCACCGTGAGCTGTACTGCACCGCAAGCTGTACGGTACCATGAGCTGTACTGTACCGTGAGCTGTACTGTACCGTGAGCCGTACTGTACCGTGAGCTGTACTGTATCGTGAGCTGTACTGTACCTTGAGCTGTACTGTGAGCTGTACTGTACCGTGAGCTGTACAGCACCGTGAGCTGTACTGTACCATGAGCTGTACTGCACCGTGAGCTGTACTGTACCGTGAGTTGTACTGCATCGTGAGCTGTACTGCACCGCAAGCTGTACTGTACCGTGAGTTGTACTGTACCGCAAGCTGTACTGTACCGTGAGCTGTACTGTACCGTGAGCTGTACTGCACCGCAAGCTGTACTGTACCGTGAACTGTACTGACACCGCATGTGATGTACTATACATGTGATGTACTATACATGTGATGTACTATACATGAGATATACTATACATGAGGTGTACTATACATGAGTTGTACTATACATGAGGTGTACTATACATGAGGTGTACTATACATGAGATGTACTATACATGAGGTGTACTATACATGAGGTGTACTATACATGAGATATACTATACATGAGATGTACTATACACACATGAGATATACTATACATGAGGTGTACTATACATGAGATATACTAAACATGAGGTGTACTATACATGAGATATACTATACATGAGGTGTACTATACATGAGATATACTATACATGAGGTGTACTATACATGAGATATACTATACATGAGGTGTACTATACATGAGGTGTACTATACATGAGGTGTACTATACATGAGATATACTATACATGAGGTGTACTATACATGAGATATACTATACATGAGGTGTACTATACATGAGATATACTATACATGAGATGTACTATACATGAGGTGTACTATACATGAGATGTACTATACATGAGATGTACTATACATGAGATGTACTATACATGAGGTGTACTATACATGAGGTGTACTATACATGAGGTGTACTATACATGAGGTGTACTATACATGAGGTGTACTATACATGAGGTGTACTATACATGAGATGTACTACACACACATGAGATATACTATACATGAGATGTACTGTACCATGAGATGTACTACACATGAGATGTACTGTACATGAGATGTACTACACATGAGATGTACTACATATGTACTGGATATAAACCGTACCATGAGATCTACTATTCTGACGGGGGGTTCACTTAATTGCTTGATGGCAAGAACCACTCGGATTTGGATCGATGTTTGGTTCAGCGGCATAGGACACCGTAAGTATGCGCTCACTTAGATACACGAGGACATAGGATACCGTAAGTATGAGCTCACTTAGATACACGAGGACATAGGACACCGTAAGTATGAGCTCATTTAGACACACGAGGACATAGGACACCGTAAGTATGAGCTCACTTAGACACACGAGGACATAGGACACCGTAAGTATGAGCTCACTTAGACACACGAGGACATAGGACACCGTAAGTATGAGCTCACTTAGACACACGAGGACATAGGACACCGTAAGTATGAGCTCACTTAGATACACGAGGACATAGGACACCGTAAGTATGAGCTCACTTAAATACACGAGGACATAGGACACCGTAAGTATGAGCTCACTTAGACACACGAGGACATAGGACACCGTACGTATGAGCTCACTTAGATACACGAGGACATAGGACACCGTAAGTATGAGCTCACTTAGAAACACGAGGACATAGGACACCGTAAGTATGAGCTCACTTAGACACACGAGGACATAGGACACCGTAAATATGAGCTCACTTAGACATACGAGGACATAGGACACCGTAAGTATGAGCACACTTAGATACACGAGGACATAGGACACCGTAAGTATGAGCACACTTAGATACACGAGGACATAGGACACCGTAAGTATGAGCACACTTAGATACACGAGGACATAGGACACCGTAAGTATGAGCACACTTAGATACACGAGGACATAGGACACCGTAAGTATGAGCTCACTTAGACACACGAGGACATAGGACACCGTAAGTATGAGCTCACTTAGACACACGAGGACATAGGAGACCGTAAGTATGAGCTCACTTTAGATACACGAGGACATAGGACACCGTAAGTATGAGCTCACTTAGACACACGAGGACATAGGACACCGTAAGTATGAGCTCACTTAGACACACGAGGACATAGGACACCGTAAGTATGAGCTCACTTAGACACACGAGGACATAGGACACCGTAAGTATGAGCTCACTTAGAAACACGAGGACATAGGACACCATAGGTATGAGCTCACTTAGACACACGAGGACATAGGACACCGTAAGTATGAGCTCACTTAGACACACGAGGACATAGGACACCGTAAGTATGAGCTCACTTAGATACACGAGGACATAGGACACCGTAAGTATGAGCTCACTAAGATACACGAGGACATAGGACACCGTAAGTATGAGCACACTTAGATACAGGAGGACATAGGACACCGTAAGTATGAGTTCACTTAGACACACGAGGACATAGGACACCGTAAGTATGAGCTCACTTAGACACACGAGGACATAGGACACCGTAAGTATGAGCTCACTTAGATACACGAGGACATAGGACACCGTAAGTATGAGCTCACTTAGACACACGAGGATATAGGACATCGTAAGTATGAGCTCACTTAGATACACGAGGACATAGGACACCGTAAGTATGAGCTCACTTAGATACACGAGGACATAGGACACCGTAAGTATGAGCTCACTTAGACACACGAGGACATAGGACACCGTAAGTATGAGCTCACTTAGACACACGAGGACATAGGACACCGTAAATATGAGCTCACTTAGACATACGATGACATAGGACACCGTAAGTATGAGCTCACCTAGATATACGAGGACATAGGACACCGTAAGTATGAGCTCACTTAGACACACGAGGACATAGGACACCGTAAGTATGCGCTCACTTAGATACACGAGGACATAGGACACCGTAAGTATGAGCACACTTAGATACACGAGGACATAGGACACCATAAGTATGAGCTCACTTAGACACACGAGGACATAGGACACCGTAAGTATGAGCTCACTTAGATACACGAGGACATAGGACACCGTAAGTATGAGCACACTTAGATACACGAGGACATAGGACACCGTAAGTATGAGCACACTTAGATACACGAGGACATAGGACACCGTAAGTATGAGCATACTTAGATACACGAGGACATAGGACACCGTAAGTATGAGCACAATTAGATACACGAGGACATAGGACACCGTAAGTATGAGCTCACTTAGATACACGAGGACATAGGACACCGTAAGTATGAGCTCACTTAGATACACGAGGACATAGGACACCGTAAGTATGAGCACACTTAGAGACACGAGGACATAGGACACCGTAAGTATTAGCACACTTAGATACACGAGGACATAGGACACCGTAAGTATGAGCTCACTTAGATACACGAGGACATAGGACACCGTAAGTATGAGCTCACTTAGATACACGAGGACATAGGACACCGTAGGTATGAGCTCACTTAGATACACGAGGACATAGGACACCGTAAGTATGAGCACACTTAGATACACGAGGACATAGGACACCGTAAATATAAGCACACTTAGATACACGAGGACATAGGACACCGTAAGTATGAGCACACTTAGATACACGAGGACGTATGACACCGTAAGTATGAGCTCACTTAGATACACGAGGACATAGGACACCGTAAGTATGAGCTCACTTAGATACACGAGGACATAGGACACCGTAAGTATGAGCTCACTTAGACACACGAGGACATAGGACACCGTAAGTATGAGCTCACTTAGACACACGAGGACATAGGACACCGTAAGTATGAGCTCACTTAGATACACGAGGACATAGGACACCGTAAGTATGAGCTCACTTAGATACACGAGGACATAGGACACCGTAAGTATGAGCTCACTTAGATACACGAGGACATAGGACACCGTAAGTATGAGCTCACTTAGACACACGAGGACATAGGAGACCGTAAGTATGAGCTCACTTTAGATACACGAGGACATAGGACACCGTAAGTATGAGCTCACTTAGACAACGAGGACATAGGACACCGTAAGTATGAGCTCACTTAGACACACGAGGACATAGGACACCGTAAGTATGAGCTCACTTAGACACACGAGGACATAGGACACCGTAAGTATGAGCTCACTTAGAAACACGAGGACATAGGACACCATAGGTATGAGCTCACTTAGACACACGAGGACATAGGACACCGTAAGTATGAGCTCACTTAGACACACGAGGACATAGGACACCGTAAGTATGAGCTCACTTAGATACACGAGGACATAGGACACCGTAAGTATGAGCTCACTAAGATACACGAGGACATAGGACACCGTAAGTATGAGCACACTTAGATACAGGAGGACATAGGACACCGTAAGTATGAGTTCACTTAGACACACGAGGACATAGGACACCGTAAGTATGAGCTCACTTAGACACACGAGGACATAGGACACCGTAAGTATGAGCTCACTTAGATACACGAGGACATAGGACACCGTAAGTATGAGCTCACTTAGACACACGAGGATATAGGACATCGTAAGTATGAGCTCACTTAGATACACGAGGACATAGGACACCGTAAGTATGAGCTCACTTAGATACACGAGGACATAGGACACCGTAAGTATGAGCTCACTTAGACACACGAGGACATAGGACACCGTAAGTATGAGCTCACTTAGACACACGAGGACATAGGACACCGTAAATATGAGCTCACTTAGACATACGATGACATAGGACACCGTAAGTATGAGCTCACCTAGATATACGAGGACATAGGACACCGTAAGTATGAGCTCACTTAGACACACGAGGACATAGGACACCGTAAGTATGCGCTCACTTAGATACACGAGGACATAAGACACCGTAAGTATGAGCACACTTAGATACACGAGGACATAGGACACCATAAGTATGAGCTCACTTAGACACACGAGGACATAGGACACCGTAAGTATGAGCTCACTTAGATACACGAGGACATAGGACACCGTAAGTATGAGCACACTTAGATACACGAGGACATAGGACACCGTAAGTATGAGCACACTTAGATACACGAGGACATAGGACACCGTAAGTATGAGCATACTTAGATACACGAGGACATAGGACACCGTAAGTATGAGCACAATTAGATACACGAGGACATAGGACACCGTAAGTATGAGCTCACTTAGATACACGAGGACATAGGACACCGTAAGTATGAGCTCACTTAGATACACGAGGACATAGGACACCGTAAGTATGAGCACACTTAGAGACACGAGGACATAGGACACCGTAAGTATTAGCACACTTAGATACACGAGGACATAGGACACCGTAAGTATGAGCTCACTTAGATACACGAGGACATAGGACACCGTAAGTATGAGCTCACTTAGATACACGAGGACATAGGACACCGTAGGTATGAGCTCACTTAGATACACGAGGACATAGGACACCGTAAGTATGAGCACACTTAGATACACGAGGACATAGGACACCGTAAATATAAGCACACTTAGATACACGAGGACATAGGACACCGTACGTATGAGCACACTTAGATACACGAGGACGTATGACACCGTAAGTATGAGCTCACTTAGATACACGAGGACATAGGACACCGTAAGTATGAGCTCACTTAGATACACGAGGACATAGGACACCGTAAGTATGAGCTCACTTAGACACACGAGGACATAGGACACCGTAAGTATGAGCTCACTTAGACACACGAGGACATAGGACACTGTAAGTATGAGCTCACTTAGATACACGAGGACATAGGACACCGTAAGTATGAGCTCACTTAGATACACGAGGACATAGGACACCGTAAGTATGAGCTCACTTAGATACACGAGGACATAGGACACCGTAAGTATGAGCTCACTTAGATACACGAGGACATAGGACACCGTAAGTATGAGCTCACTTAGATACACGAGGACATAGGACACCGTAAGTATGAGCTCACTTAGATACACGAGGACATAGGACACCGTAAGTATGAGCTCACTTAGATACACGAGGACATAGGACACCGTAAGTATGAGCTCACTTAGATACACGAGGACATAGGACACCGTAAGTATGAGCTCACTTAGATACACGAGGACATAGGACACCGTAAGTATGAGCTCACTTAGATACACGAGGACATAGGACACCGTAAGAATGAGCTCACTTAGATACACGAGGACATAGGACACCGTAAGTATGAGCTCACTTAGATACACGAGGACATAGGACACCGTAAATATGAGCACACTTAGATACACGAGGACATAGGACACCGTAAGTATGAGCACACTTAGATACACGAGGATTATAGGACAGCGTAAGTATGAGTTCACTTAGATACACGAGGACATAGGACACCGTAAGTATGAGCTCACTTAGATACACGAGGACATAGGACACCGTAAGTATGAGCTCACTTAGATACACGAGGACATATAACACCGTAAGTATGAGCACACTTAGATACACGAGGACATAGGACACCGTAAGTATGAGCTCACTTAGATACACGAGGACATAGGACACCGTAAGTATGAGCTCACTTAGATACACGAGGACATAGGACACCGTAAGTGTGAGCTCACTTAGATAAAACGAGGACATAGGACACCGTAAGTATGAGCTCACTTAGACACACGAGGACATAGGACACCGTAAGTATGAGCTCACTTAGACACACGAGGACATAGGACACCGTAAGTATGAGCTCACTTAGACACACGAGGACATAGGACACCGTAAGTATGAGCTCACTTAGATACACGAGGACATAGGACACCGTAAGTATGAGCTCACTTAGATACACGAGGACATAGGACACCGTAAGTATGAGCTCACTTAGATACACGAGACATAGGACACCGTAAGTATGAGCTCACTTAGATACACGAGGACATAGGACACCGTAAGTATGAGCTCACTTAGATACACGAGGACATAGGACACCGTAAGTATGAGCTCACTTAGATACACGAGGACATAGGACACCGTAAATATGAGCACACTTAGATACACGAGGACATAGGACACCGTAAGTATGAGCACACTTAGATACACGAGGACATAGGACACCGTAAGTATGAGCTCACTTAGATACACGAGGACATAGGACACCGTAAGTATGAGCTCACTTAGATACACGAGGACATAGGACACCGTAAGTATGAGCTCACTTAGATACACGAGGACATAGGACACCGTAAGTATGAGCACACTTAGATACACGAGGACATAGGACACCGTAAGTATGAGCTCACTTAGATACACGAGGACATAGGACACCGTAATATGAGCTCACTTAGAACACGAGGAATAGGACACGTAAGTATGAGCTCACTTAGATACACGAGGACATAGGACACCGTAAGTATGAGCTCACTTAGATACACGAGGACATAGGACACCGTAAGTATGAGCACACTTAGATACACGAGGACATAGGACACCGTAAGTATGAGCACACTTAGATACACGAGGACATAGGACACCGTAAGTATGAGCTCACTTAGATACACGAGGACATAGGACACCGTAAGTATGAGCACACTTAGATACACGAGGACATAGGACACCGTAAGTATGAGCACACTTAGATACACGAGGACATAGGACACCGTAAGTATGAGCTCACTTAGATACACGAGGACATAGGACACCGTAAGTATGAGCACACTTAGATACACGAGGACATAGGACACCGTAAGTATGAGCACACTTAGATACACGAGGACATAGGACACCGTAAGTATGAGCTCACTTAGATACACGAGGACATAGGACACCGTAAGTATGAGCTCACTTAGATACACGAGGACATAGGACACCGTAAGTATGAGCTCACTTAGATACACGAGGACACTTAGATACACGAGCACATTTAGATACACGAGCACACTTAGATACACGAGGACACTTAGACACACGAGCACACTTAGATACACGAGCACACTTAGATACACGATCACACTTAGATACACGAGCACACTTAGACACACGAGCTCACTTAGATACACGAGGACACTTAGATACACGAGGACACTTAGATACACGAGGACACTTAGATACAAGAGGACACTTAGATACACGAGGACACTTAGATACACGAGGACACTTAGATACACGAGGACACTTAGATACACGAGGACACTTAGATACACGAGGACACTTTGATACACGAGCACACTTAGATACACGAGCACACTTAGATACACGAGCACACTTAGATACACGAGGACACTTTACTCACTGGGTAGTTCTTCCTACACATTGAACATTGAAGCCTGTATTAAACAACATCGACTGTATACTTGTTGAGAAATCGGAGGCATTGGGTCTTATGGGACATATTGCATTACCAGTGCATGCATTACCATGAGGTTGCTGAGGAATGTGACATTTCGTGCATATATGTATGTGCTGGGAGCAAAGAAATGCATATAAAGTTCTGAAACTTCTTTAGATTTCATCACCGGAAGTAAACAACCCCAGAAATCATAACGATGTTATGGCATGGGTTAAAATGTGTTGTAGTCTTTATGTGTACTGGGGTTAGGTAAGTGCAATATATGAGGATACATTAAGGATGAGGATACAACAGAGGTTGTGGCGCATGCGCATGCGCCTCACCGGAAATAGATTATACGCAGCATGGGCCGTCAATCCATTTCTTTGTTCATCCGTATATTCATGTTTTATCTTGATTACTTAAGATTTCTATGGATACACATAAAACTAGATTGTAATGAACATAACTGTGACATACACTAACACCATAAATAACTGTGACGTACACTGACACCATAAATAACTGTGACGTACACTGATACCATAAATAACTGTGACGTACACTAACACCATAAATAACTGTGACATACACTGACACCATAAATAACTGTGACGTACACTGATACCATAAATAACTGTGACATACACTGACACCATAAATAACTGTGACATACACTAACACCATAAATAACTGTGACGTACACTAACACCATAAATAACTGTGACATACACTGACACCATAAATAACTGTGACGTACACTAACACCATAAATAACTGTGACATACACTGACACCATAAATAACTGTGACATACACTGACACCATAACTAACTGTGACATACACTGACACCATAAATAACTGTGACATTCACTAACACCATAAATAACTGTGACATACACTAACACCATAAATAACTGTGACATACACTAACACCATAAATAACTGTGACATACACTGACACCATAAATAACTGTGACGTACACTGATACCATAAATAACTGTGACGTACACTGACACAATAAATAACTGTGACGTACACTGATACCATAAATAACTGTGACGTACACTGATACCATAAATAACTGTGACGTACACTGATACCATAAATAACTGTGACATACACTGACACCATAAATAACTGTGACATACACTAACACCATAAATAACTGTGACGTACACTAACACCATAAATAACTGTGACATACACTGACACCATAAATAACTGTGACGTACACTAACACCATAAATAACTGTGACATACACTGACACCATAAATAACTGTGACATACACTGACACCATAACTAACTGTGACATACACTGACACCATAAATAACTGTGACATTCACTAACACCATAAATAACTATGACATACACTAACACCATAAATAACTGTGACATACACTAACACCATAAATAACTGTGACATACACTGACACCATAAATAACTGTGACGTACACTGATACCATAAATAACTGTGACGTACACTGACACAATAAATAACTGTGACGTACACTGATACCATAAATAACTGTGACGTACACTGACACCATAAATAACTGTGACATACACTGACACCATAAATAACTGTGACATACACTGACACCATAAATAACTGTGACGTACACTGACACCATAAATAACTGTGACATACACTGACACCATAAATAACTGTGACATACACTGACACCATAAATAACTGTGACTACACTGACACCATAAATAACTGTGACATACACTGACACCATAAATAACTGTGACATACACTGACACCATAAATAACTGTGACATACACTAACACCATAAATAACTGTGACATACACTAACACCATAAATAACTGTGACATTCACTGATACCATAAATAACTGTGACGTACACTGATACCATAAATAACTGTGACATACACTAACACCATAAATAACTGTGACATACACTAACACCATAAATAACTGTGACATACACTGACACCATAAATAACTGTGACGTACACTGATACCATAAATAACTGTGACGTACACTGACACAATAAATAACTGTGACGTACACTGATACCATAAATAACTGTGACGTACACTGACACCATAAATAACTGTGACGTACACTGACACCATAAATAACTGTGACATACACTGACACCATAAATAACTGTGACGTACACTGACACCATAAATAACTGTGACATACACTGACACCATAAATAACTGTGACATACACTGACACCATAAATAACTGTGACATACACTGACACCATAAATAACTGTGACATACACTGACACCATAAATAACTGTGACATACACTGACACCATAAATAACTGTGACATACACTAACACCATAAATAACTGTGACATACACTAACACCATAAATAACTGTGACATTCACTGATACCATAAATAACTGTGACGTACACTGATACCATAAATAACTGTGACGTACACTGATACCATAAATAACTGTGACATACACTAACACCATAAATAACTGTGACATACACTGACACCATAAATAACTGTGACATTCACCAACACCATAAATAACTGTGACATACACTAACACCATAAATAACTGTGACATACACTAACACCATAAATAACTGTAACATACACTGACACCATAAATAACTGTGACATACACTAACACCATAAATAACTGTGACATACACTGACACCATTAATAACTGTGACATACACTGACACCATAAATAACTGTGACATACACTAACACCATAAATAACTGTAACATACACTGACACCATAAATAACTGTGACATACACTGACACCATAAATAACTGTGACGTACACTGATACCATAAATAACTGTGACGTACACTGATACCATAAATAACTGTGACATACACTGATACCATAAATAACTGTGACGTACACTGATACCATAAATAACTGTGACGTACACTGACACCATAAATAACTGTGACGTACACTGACACCATAAATAACTGTGACATACACTGAACCATAAATAACTGTGACTACACTGACACCATAAATAACTGTGACATACACTGACACCATAAATAACTGTGACATACACTGACACCATAAATAACTGTGACGTACACTGATACCATAAATAACTGTGACGTACACTGAACCATAAATAACTGTGACGTACACTAACACCATAAATAACTGTGACATACACTGACACCATAAATAACTGTGACTACCTGACACCATAAATAACTGTGACGTACACTGATACCATAAATAACTGTGACATACACTGACACCATAAATAACTGTGACATACACTAACACCATAAATAACTGTGACGTACACTAACACCATAAATAACTGTGACATACACTGACACCATAAATAACTGTGACGTACACTAACACCATAAATAACTGTGACATACACTGACACCATAAATAACTGTGACATACACTGACACCATAAATAACTGTGACATACACTGACACCATAAATAACTGTGACATACACTAACACCATAAATAACTGTGACATACACTAACACCATAAATAACTGTGACATACACTAACACCATAAATAACTGTGACATACACTGACACCATAAATAACTGTGACGTACACTGATACCATAAATAACTGTGACGTACACTGACACCATAAATAACTGTGACGTACACTGATACCATAAATAACTGTGACGTACACTGATACCATAAATAACTGTGACGTACACTGATACCATAAATAACTGTGACATACACTGACACCATAAATAACTGTGACATACACTGACACCATAAATAACTGTGACGTACACTGACACCATAAATAACTGTGACATACACTGACACCATAAATAACTGTGACATACACTGACACCATAAATAACTGTGACATACACTGACACCATAAATAACTGTGACATACACTGACACCATAAATAACTGTGACATACACTGACACCATAAATAACTGTGACATACACTGACACCATAAATAACTGTGACATACACTAACACCATAAATAACTGTGACATACACTAACACCATAAATAACTGTGACATACACTGACACCATAAATAACTGTGACGTACACTGACACCATAAATAACTGTGACATACACTGACACCATAAATAACTGTGACATACACTGATACCATAAATAACTGTGACGTACACTGACACCATAAATAACTGTGACATACACTGACACCATAAATAACTGTGACATACACTGACACCATAAATAACTGTGACGTACACTGACACCATAAATAACTGTGACATACACTGACACCATAAATAACTGTGACATACACTGACACCATAAATAACTGTGACATACACTGACACCATAAATAACTGTGACATACACTAACACCATAAATAACTGTGACATACACTGATACCATAAATAACTGTGACGTACACTGACACCATAAATAACTGTGACGTACACTGATACCATAAATAACTGTGACATACACTAACCATAAATAACTGTGACATACACTGACACCATAAATAACTGTGACATACACTAACACCATAAATAACTGTGACATACACTGACACCATAAATAACTGTGACATACACTACACCATAAATAACTGTGACATACACTGACACCATAAATAACTGTGACATACACTGACACCATAAATAACTGTGACATACACTGACACCATAAATAACTGTGACATACACTGACACCATAAATAACTGTGACATACACTGACACCATAAATAACTGTGACATACACTGACACCATAAATAACTGTGACATACACTGACACCATAAATAACTGTGACGTACACTGATACCATAAATAACTGTGACGTACACTGATACCATAAATAACTGTGACATACACTGATACCATAAATAACTGTGACGTACACTGATACCATAAATAACTGTGACGTACACTGACACCATAAATAACTGTGACGTACACTGACACCATAAATAACTGTGACATACACTGACACCATAAATAACTGTGACATACACTGACACCATAAATAACTGTGACGTACACTGATACCATAAATAACTGTGACGTACACTGATACCATAAATAACTGTGACGTACACTGATACCATAAATAACTGTGACGTACACTAACACCATAAATAACTGTGACATACACTGACACCATAAATAACTGTGACGTACACTGATACCATAAATAACTGTGACATACACTGACACCATAAATAACTGTGACATACACTAACACCATAAATAACTGTGACGTACACTAACACCATAAATAACTGTGACATACACTAACACCATAAATAACTGTGACATACACTAACACCATAAATAACTGTGACATACACTGACACCATAAATAACTGTGACGTACACTGATACCATAAATAACTGTGACGTACACTGACACAATAAATAACTGTGACGTACACTGATACCATAAATAACTGTGACGTACACTGATACCATAAATAACTGTGACGTACACTGATACCATAAATAACTGTGACATACACTGACACCATAAATAACTGTGACATACACTAACACCATAAATAACTGTGACGTACACTAACACCATAAATAACTGTGACATACACTGACACCATAAATAACTGTGACGTACACTAACACCATAAATAACTGTGACATACACTGACACCATAAATAACTGTGACATACACTGACACCATAACTAACTGTGACATACACTGACACCATAAATAACTGTGACATTCACTAACACCATAAATAACTGTGACATACACTAACACCATAAATAACTGTGACATACACTAACACCATAAATAACTGTGACATACACTGACACCATAAATAACTGTGACGTACACTGATACCATAAATAACTGTGACGTACACTGACACAATAAATAACTGTGACGTACACTGATACCATAAATAACTGTGACGTACACTGACACCATAAATAACTGTGACATACACTGACACCATAAATAACTGTGACATACACTGACACCATAAATAACTGTGACGTACACTGACACCATAAATAACTGTGACATACACTGACACCATAAATAACTGTGACATACACTGACACCATAAATAACTGTGACATACACTGACACCATAAATAACTGTGACATACACTGACACCATAAATAACTGTGACATACACTGACACCATAAATAACTGTGACATACACTAACACCATAAATAACTGTGACATACACTGACACCATAAATAACTGTGACATACACTGATACCATAAATAACTGTGACGTACACTGATACCATAAATAACTGTGACGTACACTGATACCATAAATAACTGTGACATACACTAACACCATAAATAACTGTGACATACACTGACACCATAAATAACTGTGACATACACTGACACCATAAATAACTGTGACATACACTAACACCATAAATAACTGTGACATACACTAACACCATAAATAACTGTGACATACACTGACACCATAAATAACTGTGACATACACTAACACCATAAATAACTGTGACATACACTGACACCATAAATAACTGTGACATACACTGACACCATAAATAACTGTGACATACACTAACACCATAAATAACTGTGACATACACTGACACCATAAATAACTGTGACATACACTGACACCATAAATAACTGTGACATACACTGACACCATAAATAACTGTGACTTACACTGATACCATAAATAACTGTGACATACACTGACACCATAAATAACTGTGACATACACTGATACCATAAATAACTGTGACGTACACTGACACCATAAATAACTGTGACATACACTGATACCATAAATAACTGTGACATACACTGACACCATAAATAACTGTGACATACACTGACACCATAAATAACTGTGACGTACACTGATACCATAAATAACTGTGACGTACACTGACACCATAAATAACTGTGACGTACACTGACACCATAAATAACTGTGACGTACACTGTACCATAATAACTGTGACGTACACTGACACCATAAATAACTGTGACGTACACTGACACCATAAATAACTGTGACGTACACTGACACCATAAATAACTGTGACATACACTGACACCATAAATAACTGTGACATACACTGATACCATAAATAACTGTGACATACACTGACACCATAAATAACTGTGACATACACTGACACCATAAATAATTGTGACGTACACTGACACCATAAATAACTGTGACGTACACTGACACCATAAATAACTGTGACGTACACTGACACCATAAATAACTGTGACGTACACTGACACCATAAATAACTGTGACGTACACTGATACCATAAATAACTGTGACGTACACTAACACCATAAATAACTGTGACATACACTGACACCATAAATAACTGTGACGTACACTGACACCATAAATAACTGTGACATACACTGACACCATAAATAACTGTGACATACACTGATACCATAAATAACTGTGACATACACTGACACCATAAATAACTGTGACATACACTAACACCATAAATAACTGTGACGTACACTGACACCATAAATAACTGTGACGTACACTGACACCATAAATAACTGTGAC
>CM026401.1:62073933-62184485 GCA_014843695.1 Archivesica marissinica
AGCGCCACAATTGGCGCATTTATTTGTGTTGGGGCAGTTGTTCTCTTGATGTTGTGGAGCAGTCTCAGCACAATTGGAGCATACAGACTCGTTCCGACACCTATCCTCATGATGACCATGCTTCTGGCATTTAAAGCATCTAAGAGGGTTAGGTACATATATGTCGACGGTGACAATCTGGTAGCCGACTGTGATACGTGACGGGATGACTGGTGTGTCACATGTAATTATATATGTGTTTGTTGTTTTTATTTCGTTGTTACGTTTTATTGATATTCTCTTCACGTCAATGATCCCTTGACTTGACAAACCTTCTTTGATCTCATCCAAAGAGCAGGAAGATAATTCCCTGCACCTGATGACACCTTTGGATGAGTTCAAAGATTTGGGGGGACTGACCTTCACAGAATGTCCAAAGAAGGTGGTCGTTGATAATAAATTCTGAGATTGAGCTTTTGAAGTAATTTCAACCAAAAGACTTCCATTTCGAAGACTTTTAACAGATTTAGGTGTACCTAGGATAGATTTCATTTGCTTTTCAATGACGAAAGGGGAAAGTTTTGTGATAGGTTTTGAACTGTCTACAGCCTCAATGAGACTGAAGCGAGGGAAGTTCACTCTCTGTTGTTCAACAGGATCATCATCGGATTCACTTAGTGCACGCTTGGCTTTTTTTTGAGTGGAACTCATAATAGTAATATATAGTTCATCGTCAATGCTCCCCACCCGTCTCAGAGCCCAACAAGGGGACATGATCTGGGAAAATCCATCGCAGATCATGACAGGGATACATCAATGATATACTCAGAATGAAAGGACTAGACTGGACAAGTGTATTCCCACAGAAGGTCCTACCAAGTTTAGACTATCCTTGGGAGGTTACAAAAGTCAATCAAACATCAAACTTTCACCCGATTAGCCCATGAGCCACCGCCTTCTAGGGCATCAAAAAGAAGACAATGAAAAGAGTATAAATATTTAGAGAATCAATATTTGTTTTCAAGACAAATTAAAAAAATATGTGTTTAAGATTAACGATGCCCTAGGGCTCGGCATGACCAGCCGATTGATCAAGGACGGGCTTTCCTGACCTCCCGTTTAACCCAACTTAAGGCCGAAGTGGTGTGTTGTGGAAACAGGGTATTATTTGCCAACACTGATTCTACTCAACCACCAGGATCCTCTCATCAGGCGACACAGGTCTCCGCCCACGGCAAACAGGCAGGCACATTGGGGGGGTTGTACCCCTCTGTAGTGCGACAGCTGGGATATTCTAACCCCTGCCCAGCTGGGGGGAAATGTTCATATGGAACATAAATATCGAACTGTGTCTGTGCTCAATCAGGATTAAGACTGCAAATGAACACATTTTATTTAAAGTACAAAGGAAACGCTCCTATTTTCGCTATATTTATATAAAACATTCACTAATGTATCATTTAAAACAAAAATCCCGATTAAAAACCATTAAAATGAATTAAAACAAACAAATTACCACCGGTGGTATTCCCGTTTCAAATACGGCCGCGGATGACTTACTCGCCCCTTGCTATCGGGTATTGGGAAACTCCAGTTGTCTCCCGTATCGCGCACCTGTACCGCGTGACGTCACTTTTGTACCATAACACAAAGAAAATGGACGCCGATAGCTGTACAGAGATGCAGGAGGTCCCCGAGATAGACTTTTCCGTGAATGTGCAACCCTACATGTTCGAGCCGATGGCGAAGGACGGGTATTCGGACGCTAGTTCATCCGAGAATGAAGAAAGTGAAGAGGAATTCGTGCCGGAGGTCGAGGAAGTGCCAAGTCCAAGCGAATGGTGAGGTTTTTTTTGTGATTTTTCCTCCATTTATTTCCTCTCTAATTACGCAAATGTCGTGAAATGATCACCATTGACGCATATAATCCGTGACCCTTGAGCATTGTACAGCAATTTTGCACTATTAAAAGTACGGGATATGCAGTAGTTCGTGATAACACAGATTTACAGCTGTTTTATTTGGATTTTCTTTTCGTGAAGAGTAGCTAAACTACAATACCCCACCCACTTTATTTTTTAAAACTTTTTTTAGAAATGCACCATCATTTTGTGCCTTATAATTGAGATATATTTTTGGTTGGTTGTTCCAATCAAAGCGAGGCGTCTGTCACCACCATCTCCCGTCTCCCCCCATCTCCCTAAACCTTGTCCCCCCTCCAACATGTATGGCACAATGGTAGCATTTATAAATACTACTTATGCACCTGTCAATGTTAAGCCCCAGGGGGGCGGCGGGGACCCCCGGGGAATTAGACAGCCATATGAGTCCCGTGGGGCGGGATTTAGATACAAAAACAACCACCCTGGGGGCATTTTTGGTTGAATATATAGTGAATTTTGACACGAATAATTGGCCCCAGGGTGGGATTTAGACTCCCCCAAAAAGAAAAATGTCTAATTCCCCGGGGGTCTCCGCCGCCCCCCCCCCCTGGGGCTTAACATTGATAGGTGCATTAATTAATAGTTATGGATTTCAAAATATACACACAGAACACTAATTTCAAAAGTAACTGCTCTTTTATTTACATTAATTAGCATGATTAATATCAGTAGTGTACACATGTTTCCAAGGGACTTGACCTGATTTGACTCTCAAATACATGTAAACGAAATTCTTTCAGCATAAAGTAATGGGTAAAGATGAGAAAATGTGGCTGTCATACCGTCAGACAGTCATTTATTTTTTGTCTGACATTTTATTCGGTCAGACACCTTTCGCGTACTCTGTATGTATTGATCAGTATTATTTTTGTATCTTATATCCCAGCCTAAAATATAACATAGTAATAACATTGTTGATATAAACAAGCAATATAAACATAGCCATTTATCTTTGCATATTCATGATATTTATAAGTAAGTAAGACCAGAACATATAAATATGTCGGTTTTAGGTGCACACCATTAGCTAATAATTGTGTTAGCTGATAAAGGAGTAGAGTAATGAACTTAAACTCATAAATATAAGACTGACATGTGCAAAAGCTAATGCCCCCAAAATATATATAATACAAACACATATCTTCTATGTATGAATAATGTAAATAAACAATGTGATGACACGCTGCCCACCTGTGTTTGTGACAAGTGCAGTCACAGATCAGCATGAACATTCATAGTCTATCAGTGACTACGTTGGTTGCAATCCGGTAGTCAAACATCCTTGATGCTTCGAATTAAACAATTAAATCCTAATATTTACTTTTTTGTTACATATATTGACATTCAATTTCAGGTGCACCTGTAGCAGCTGTGGCCCCATGCCAACACTGAAGGAGTGCAAATGCTGTCGAGACACCAACATCGTGGATGGGAAGATTGAGAGCGAAGACCTAACCTGCATCACCGAGCACGACGGGTTCGTGGGAAACTGCCTGAACGTGCATGTTCTGGAGACCTCATATTATGAGTTTATCCAGACCGAGGGACTCCAGGAAGAACCAATTCACGAGTAAGTTATATCAGTATATATATATATATGTTGAATACAGGTTACTGGTATCTTGGTAAAAAAAATGTCAAGTGACAAACTGGTAATACACAAGTCATATAGTTACATGTACCATAATAACTGTAAGTATTATTTATGTAGAGCACATATGGATACGTTACCAAAGAAATATAGTGTCTATCACAATGATGTTTTACAAGTTTAGCGGGTTTATAACAACAATATGCATTTTCAACAATAAGTGTCGTCTTCAACCATCACAAATCTGGTAATCATGATAATATATTATTCTATTTACATTTGGTTCTATATTAGTATTATTATCTTATATTTAAGCATGGGAATTGGGTCGACAATTAAATATAAGATAATAATCCTAATATATACATATAGCCATTGCTGATACAAACAAGCAATGTAGATGTACTGATTTTATCCTCGTCAACCTATAGAGGATTAGAAAAAGTAAATATCATATATATGTAATCTTAGCTTAACATATCCTTTGTTGTAATTTCCAGGACCTACCGATACATCGCGTATAGACGATTTGCAAGATGGATCTACAAGGTTCTTCCAAAAAAAGACAGACGAATCCTTCCAGCATGTGTGGTGACTGCAATCCGGAAGCAATTCCCATCAGAACAGTATTGTGGCTTTAAATACGCTGAATGAACACATGTCACATAACTTTACATAAACAACTACAAATGTGAATATCAACCTGTACATCTTCACCGTCTGATCAGGAGCTACACTTTACGATTTTCACCTGTGAAACGTCCGTGATGATTCTAGCAAACAATACAGTTCATTACCAAGCAACACAAGTGCACTAGTTGATCAGGAGCTACACGGATCACAAATATCATAAGCCACATTTCTCAAATCACAATTTATGATGGAGTAGACTACAGTGTCTATTAGTTATTGTTTAATGAGTCTGTTCTATTGCACAATTACATATTATCACCCACGTCGTGCACATACTACAAATGTATCTTCAGCTATTAAAACGTTGAACTCTCTCTGCTACTATTACCGATTTCGCTTTCCGAAATGGTGTACTCTGGGCAAGTGGTACAGGTGTCTTCGGGCCAAAGGATCGTGCCAGCTTCGCCTTTGTATAGGTGTTGAGAGTCCCTCTCATGTCCAGTACCTCGTCCATCAAGTCATCGATGTAACCTGTTAACAGTAAAATAGAGGACAATTATATAGCGTGTCCAGTGGCCTTAATCATGTTAATAGCCAGTGATATGTGTTCCTTATCATGCTTATGAAACATGCTAAACATTTATGGCCAGTGTAGTACACAGTGATCAATATTAGCACTGGTCCCCCCCCCCTCCACCCCGGCCTAGAGGATATTAACAAAAATGTACAATTATCTGTGAATTTTGAACTTTCTATGAGCTTGACCCTGTAGGAGGGTGCTTGTTAGATTTGCTGCAGAATGATGACTAAAGGTCCGAAGAATGCAGAATGAACTTATAAATACATACCGAATGTCTGTTGCACTTTGACTTCCGCAGCGACACCCTGCCCCTGTCGCGCCTTAGGATAAGAAATCCGATACTGTGGCTCCCCGTTCTTCGACACTGCCTGCGCTCTGTTGGTATTCTCATTGAAGTGCAGGGCGGAGAGCTGGAGCCTGTAAATGTAACATCCCAATTAAAATAATTGTATTTACATATAAATATTACCTTGTCCTGTTATCAACTATACATCCAGTTCTGGAATTAGAATAACCAGATAGAACACTCGCATACAAGAAAGCCAAAAGAGGTAGACTGGGATTCCCGATGGGTTGAAACCAATCGTTTGTACGGTGACCAGGTCTGGCTGCTGCAGTATTGTTCTTGGGATGGACTGATAAATATGTTGCTGCACTGCCATTTGGGTCAGAAATACAAATGTTTTATAGCACTACCAATCTTATCATACTTGTAAACGAGGAAGCGAATGGGAAAACCTACAACCTAGCACCCAAGCAGCATAGGCCCAGATCAGCATGTGCATCTGCGCAGTCGGCTCAGGGTCTACACTGATTGTTGTTATCTTATTTGAACGGTCATGGAGTAGTACATTTGTGGCTGTAACTAGTGAAATTCGGCTTATGGGCTATGCGACCAGAATAGCCTCACAACAGCCTGCACATCCACACAGTCTGATCAGGAGCTACTTTTCACAAAACACCTAATATACATATATTTTTTCTGATGATAATTAGTGCGAGGCATATGTGTAATTATCCATTCCACCCTTGGCTTATAGATCTAAGAGATAACTGCTAGCGAAACGTACATGTGTACTAACCTTGCCTGCATCTGTGGAAATTCGAAGTGAACAAATTTTGGAGCGAAGAAGCACACTACTTTATGGTACGACTCCAAGCTCGAGGTCTGCTCGGCCGGCGAGAGCTTCTTCACATCCTTAACGAGTAGCCGTCCTTTAATCACCTTCTCCAACTGCAGGTACGGCCAGAATCCTACAACACACCAGCATATATATGCATTACACATTAACTTTGTGTGTACAAAAAACATTTATACATGTAGGAATGACAAGTCTTCACAGGTTAGAACTTGTACGGTATATTTTGTCATACATTTTGTACATGTGTTAATGCTTGTGAACACCCATATTCCACTGATACATGTACATGGACTACATGCATAAAACTCGCAATGCGTTGATAGGACAACGACTAAAAAAAATAAATAAATTAGTAGCCTAGGGCATATAGCCCATTTTCAATAAATATCTCTGCAGCATCAATAATAATGCACCAGTGATTGTGAAATATTGCGGCTTATATAATTATGAATAGTATACATAATAACTACCTTTTCTGAGCCATGCACGGTCCTCAAGATGTTCGTGAGCACACTCCGGGAACTTGTCTCCATGGCCAACGTGGACATTGGTGACATGGTTCATGATACTGAACCACTTCTGTTGCACGAGTTCGCCATCGCCCCCGCTGCTCGCCGCGCACCAGTAGATGTGGTTACTGATCGACCTGGCCCACTCCCCGACAACAGCGGTCTTCTTCGTCTTCCCCAACGCCTCCAATTTCTAATAGATACCTGAAATTGTTGTAATCCATTGTCATTGATACAGATAAACTAGAAATGTGAGAAAAATATCGCTCACTGATATGCATGCATTAAATCCTGAAATTAGAAGAACCTGATCTGATTACATGTCCTGACCACACGTGAATCATTCAGCCATACCCAAACAGTGATAGTATTTACTGTAGTACACTAATCATACGCCTTGTATATATTAGGTATATAACCTGAATAGACTCTCGCATACAAGAAAGTCAATGATGAAACGGCTGATTAAACCAGGTGAACTGGATTTCAGGAAAGAATGAACCTCATAGTCAGCCAATTTTAGTAATCTCTTACATCATGTGCCGGTACATGTAGGACAAGTGCATTGTATGACTGCTGCATCATCATTCTGGCATGATGTGGTGGCACAAAATCATGTACACCTGGTACATGTATGAAAGGCAATCTGAATCTAAATCATGCATACCTTTAGCGACATGCCATACATCAAACCAGTGGCGAATGTTGGTGCTCTCTCGCATATACTTCTTAACCTGGCTGTGGCGGTCAGTAACAAGGTCGGTCACATTCACCTCCTTCTCCGTCAGGTAGGCCAGGCATCTCTTCAGCCCTTCCAATTCCATTGCGTACGAGTTCTTCACCTCATTGCTCTGTAAGGACATCGATACATACATACATGTAGTGAACGTGTGGCTGTGAACAATGTACAAATGATGTAGTCCCTGATCAGACTGTGCAGATGCGCATGTGGCTATGCTGGTCGCATAGCCCATAGGCCCCATTTCTCCAGTCAAGTACACCTCTATGTGTGATTGTTGAATATTGAAATTACATGTATTAGACGAGTTGTCTAATAGTCCATTGTGTTCTGTCGAATAAAACAATTTTGCCGGATATGTCTGGGGAAAAGCAAAACTATATATTTTTGGAAACAACAATCGGAAACCGGTTGTTGGAATTTGCGCATTTCATGTTATTCAGAATGATTTTTGGTGATAATTTTGCTTACAAACGGGATATTTTAATGGAATAAACTGCACATTGTGCATTTCCAAAGTGGGATGTCAATGCCTGAGTCCACAAACATTTAGCTTAAGCTTATATGGTGTAAATATAAGTTGTATGTTATCCTGGCTCAATGGTCTCCGTTGGCAATCATTTTCTACATTTGACGTACATACTTGATATAAGTAAGTAAATTTAAAACAGTGTTATAGTCGGTGTAGTGGGCCAGGTAGGCTCACCATGCACCCTCGCCCCCAGGACAGAGCCACTTCTGATGGTTTCCGCAAATTCCAACAACCATTTTTGGATTCAGTGTCCCCAAACATATCCGGCAAAATTACATACCACACTGGACTATAAGTTTATGCAAGAGTTTAATCAATGACAACAGATGAAATATTCTATTTATGACATGATTGTATGACCAACCACTTCTGTAGCAGTCCCACCATACTACTGTGGAAAACCAGTTCCTATCGGTATCTACATGTAATTGTATGATGCCTACCTGAACTAGTTGGAGGTCTAGGATCTTGTTCCTGGTCAGGTCCATGATGCTGTAGGAGGAGTATTTGGCAGTATGCCCCGGGGAACAGCACCTAGCGTCGCCCCCAGCATGCACGTCCTCCCCAGTCTGGCTCACTTCTGCGAGTAGCGCAGATTGCTGTCGCTTATATACAGCGTTGATAGCGGGCACAAGGTAGTTGGCTTGGATATTGTAATATGTTTTACGGCAGAAAAACTGTACGTTTGAAAAATTCAATGCATTGATAACTTTGATTGGGCTCGCACCAGAAAACATTATCCCTGCTGCCATTAACAGGTTGCCAAGTGGCATCGTTCCAGATAATGGCTGGCTGCACCATTCATAGTCACTTTCACATGTTGCACATGTAATTTTGTACTTCACGTACGATCCAGACACTGACTTGGCATACGTTGTTGAATCCCCACAATTACTACAAGTTTTCATCACGTCGTCGAGGCAACTTTCAAATACAATAAATTTCCTCTCTGTGACAGGTGTCTTTGCGTTGCAATATTCCAAAGTGTCGGACGTAAAACTCTCTTCATCCACATCTGGTGGTATCCAGTCTGAGTCATCACCATGATCATCGTCGTCGTCGTCCTCATCATCGTCCTCATCATCATCACGTTGATCATGTTCCGAAACATGCGACAGAAAGCTGTCGTTGAAGGTCACGTCATGTGTTGCAGGTATGGTGAGTTTTGACAGTTTTGATAGTGCTGCCACAGGGTCGGTTTGCGTTCCAAAGTCCACCGTTAATGGTTTCGCCTGACAAGCAATACTCGTATCTCCAACACGAGGTATCGTCTGTGTGAATGCATTGAATCTTTCTGGTAACTGAGGTCGTTCTACACTGGTTATGCGGGCCTTCGGGGGTGGTTGAGACGTGGGGGCCGTCGCGGGGGGTTCACTGGTGGCGAGAATCACAGGGGGTTCACTTGTGGCGAGAATCACGGGGGGTTCACTGGTGGCGAGAATCACAGGGGGTTCACTGGTGGAGAGAATCACAGGGGGTTCACTTGTGGCGAGAATCACGGGGGGTTCACTGGTGGCGAGAATCACGGGGGGTTCACTGGTGGCGAGAATCACGGGGGGTTGCACATTTGGACAAATCAACCGAGGCTGATCGGCGGTAGCAGAGGCAAACCAATCCAATGTTGTCCAGACGGACAGAGTGCTGGGCTCCTCATCCTGAAATACAACACATTGCAGACATAAATTTGTAAATTTGACAAAAAGAAAAAGTTCGGGAGCGGGGATTTGGCAGGGTTCTACAGAAGCGAAATGTACTTGCGACGCTATATCCGTGATATAGCCGTGCTTAATTTACCGCGACATTTGTTAAATGGTATAGATGTCACAACAAACATGTTTGTTATTGAAATGGAACATAATATTGAGATACGGTGCCCGACAAAAGAACAACAATATTATGTAACTTTCACATCAATAAACGCCGCTACGGCGTTTATTGATGTGAAAGTTGCATAATATTGATTCCGTTTGATCTGACCATCATATTTAGTGAAAATAAGACCGGTCAATATCAACATCCTGTTCCATTTCAATCACAAACAGGTTTATTTTGTTATCTGTAACATTTTAAAAATGTCGCGGTAAACTAAGCACGGCTATATGATAAGTGTCAAACAAAACTTTATTTGCACCTTATTGCATGAAATGGCACTTATCAGCAACAGTAGCCATGGTAATGGGTCAGGTTGAATAAACCGTACATGTATGTAATGCACCAGTCAAATGTCCCCCCCCCCTTCTGTAGATCCCCGCCATACGCCCTGACCAGTGCCCTGACCAGTGCTCCAGATAAGCTTTTAGCGCAAAGAGTAGGGCCTACATGTATTTCAGCCCGTGAAATATTTTTCAATGCTGATTTTCATTACCAATTATAAATTTTAGTGCATATGTTTTTGAAATTATATATCTCTGATATCAAAACATGTCTATTATATATCTCTGATATCAAAACATGTCTGTCTACTCACTGTTGCAAAACAAGAGTGCAAATAATAAAATTGCTGAAATACCCCCAAAATATGCTTATCTGGAGCTCTGCGTGGCACTGCGGGGGGACACATTTTTTGTAGAACCCCGGCCGGGGTTACGCCCCGATATCCCCCGGCCTAGGGAGGGCGGGGACGCTACATGTACATGTATTTTTTTAGGAATGTAGATCCCCGGGGTTATCTCGGCCCTGCAGGGACACAATTTTGTGTAGATCCTCTGGGATTATCCCCGCAATCCCCCGCTATGCCCCGGCCTGGGGAGGATTACAATTGACTGGTGCATAACCGAATGGGTAAAGATGAGAAAATGTGTCAGACATTCATCTATTTTTTGTCAGCCCGAACCAAAATCTGTCAGATATTTTATTCGGTTTGATACTTACTGTCATGTACTCTGGAATTGTACATTTATTTTTCACGTCCGTGTGTGGGGGTGGGGGGGGGGGGAGATAACCAACAAATGATGCAATATTGAAGACATTTCGCTACATATTGGGACGAAAAATTAGCAAAAGTAAAATTACCGGACAGCATCGTATATCAAATGATAGATTTAGATATATTTTCTTCCAACATATCCAAGGATTGAAGTAAAGTCCAATCAGCGCCAGTCAATCATATGCAACAACTTGATCAAGGAATGTTTCTAAAGTGAGTAAACTAAAACTGTTGAAATAAAACTTACAAAGAGAATAATGTGCATGTGATAAACCAATTCTAACCTTGTTTGTCACCAATCTCTTTCTGGCAATGGATGTGGCTGATGCTCTGGGTGCAGCCACCGGCCTGGAGTGGTGGAAAATTGTAGGAACGGCAGCAGGGACCAACCTCTGTTTCACTTTGTGTTCGTATCCGATCTCTGAACAAAACGACCGCGACTGTCTGCCAACAAACTGGTCCGCCGTGAAATGACGGGAGCACAACTTTGTATTAGAAGTGGGAACAAGCCCGACGCGCTTAATCTTGGTAATCCATAATTTCCTTCGTTTGGAATCACGCGGAAATCCAAAAAAACTAACACTTTCGCCATCAAGTCTCTTCTTCCCCTTCGAACGGGAATCGCAGTCCACTGCTGCGCAGATAACCATGATTGCTGGTGACGCTGTTCAACACATGGTTTGATTTAATTCCGTTTTAATCGTGAATAAAACTGTTATTTCCCCAGATTTTATCAAAATTTCACTGAACTCGTAGACAAATATGGCGCGATGTGTACAAAACGTGCGTCACATCCGGTTTAATTTCTACCAGCTAGTGGACCGCGGATGGGAGATAACTCGTCCAATACTGGACAGGTATTTTACAGGTACCGGTAACAAACGTGCAATATCGGAACAGTCGGCGCACTGTTAATTAAAAACAAGGCGGACATCGTTTCCAATATGTATTTAGGATATTTTTACTGTAGTGCGAGGTTTTTAGCATTTTTGGTTGCGTTTGTCCTTTATTATTACCTATATTTTAATTGTTATAATTTTAGATCCTAATATTTTATAGCATATTTAAAATCCATTGTAATTGTGTTTGCTAATTTTGTCTTGTTTTATCTCATTGTATGTGGAAGTTTTTATCAATATTTGTGATATTTTAGGCTGTAAAGCGCTTTTGAACGTTTTATTTTTAGATGAAAAGAGCGCTATATAAGTTTGGTATATAATAATAATAATAAATACAGTTAATGGAAGATCAAATTGATGTTGGGCATGAGATTATGGTAGAGCAGTTGAACGAGTTTGCAGAGAGGCTGGGCAAGTTGGAAGAATCGGTGTCTGAGAATGACTGACACCTTTAGACAAGACATAGAATTTTTAAAGAGCGCGACTGGTCGAAGCGAAACATGTAGCAAGATGACGGCAAGCGAAAGCATCCACCTCTCAACTAAACAGGTCAGCAAGAAACCCACTGTTCAACCAGCTGCTGCAGTATATAAGCCATCTTTTACGCTAGAGGATGTATCCGACGAGGTGCGTGTGAACATCACACCATTCATGCCCTTTTCCAGAGATCACAAAGATCTATTAACACCCGTTCAATATGCATATTTCTTGTGGTATTGTAAAAAAACACCGGAATCGTTAATAACGAAATCAGCAACACAAGACCTAATATCTGAGGGTATCAAGGATGGCCTTTGGAGGCACGGTTGGTGTCCTAAGGGCACATTAACGACATTTACCGATTACCTCTATCAAAAGATAAAAAACCAGGACAGAAAGAAAAAAAGAAAGATGCTCAAAGAAAATCTAAAAAAGATGTTAATATAAATTGAACAGTAATAACTATAAAGATGGGACTAAGAAATAAATGGGACAATATCAACTTTAAATATAGAAAACAATGTCACAGAACAAACAAACACAATAGTTTTTTAAGACCAGCTTAACAGCATGGTGATTCAAATGGGACAGTATAAACACAGAAAATAATAGTAAACATATTAATGATTTGACTGTTACAATCATATGTAAATTTTTTATTTCATTCCAATCATTGTTAGATGTAAATTTTTGACTTTCAACTTTATATGACCATCAGTGATGATAGGTTACAGTGGTATACAAGTCAGCAACCTTAGCCACTCGACCACGGAGGTGGACAACGCAGCGAGAAAGACTTTGAAGACTTCCTTGAAACGGATGAAAAGGAATTTCAATTATGACCGTAGAATATTGGAAAGGTCGTATGAGGTAGGCGATATAGTCTATCTATTAGATACCGCTACGTTAAAAGGTAAGTGCAGGAAGTTGTCCTCCCCTTGGAAAGGCCCAGCAATAATTGAGAAGAAGTTTTCAGTCTCTCTTTTTAGGGTCAAATTGCGGAATAGCGTATTGGTAGTGAACCATGATCGACTGAAGCCCTGTAATGACAGGAAGCTGCCAGCTTGGATTAAACAGTGGAAAGCAGTGCCAGGTGAAGAATCGAGTCCTGATCAAGCAGCTGGTGAGTTGTACTGTTTATGTAGGAAGCCTTGGCAGGGACGGTTCATGATCCAGTGCGACTACTGCGATGTATGGTACCATGGGTCGTGTGTGGATGTGACTGCGACAGACGCTCTGGAGCAAAGCTCTAAGCAAATCTGTTGGTGTCTTCTCGAGTAATTGTGGAGGGGTTGTTGTTGTGCAGACGAGCGACCCATAAGCAGCAACTCCAGGCGCTTACAGACCAAGCAAAGATCGCAACCTTAACCAACGCCAAGATTTGGTTAAGAACAGTGGCGAAGGAGGCAGACACCCTGAACTTCGCCGATTATGAATGGATCAGGGAAAACGTCTACAAACTGGGTAAGAAAAAAACGAGCAAGGTTAGCAAAGAAGCAACTGCAACCAGAGACTACAGGCTCGAAGTGGATCCTAGCATCCCTAGAGTCGTAGAAGATCAGGGACGGATTGCTAGGTCCGCCCAGAGTACAGTCCAGGACGAGACTCTTCTGAATGAAGATGTTCTTTCGTTGGACTCTAGTTCACAAATTGGGTGTCGCCAATAGCATGCCAAGCGTCCTCATGGACCAACCTAGTCTACTAGAAAAGCCCATGGAGATTGATCCGCCACGGCGTGAATCTTCTCATGGTGCCAAGACGGTGGAGACCAGGAGGTATTCGGACACCCGCCCAAAGCAACCCGGAATCGGTCACCTATTAATTACCCGGCACGTTATGATGCAGAGCGTCACTACGCCGGATATTATCGGAGGGCACCCGTAAGGTCGACTTACCAAGGTCAGCAGAAGGGGAGGTATAGGGGTCAGCAAACAACCAGTTACACTTCTGGTGCGACACCTCACATCCATGGAATGTCTCGGGACATGCCCCTACCTAAGCGATGCAAACCATATTCTCGGTATCCATCCAGGGACGAGTGGCGTGCTCCGAAACCAAGGGACCATCAGCGACCCATTAGCAGAGAGTACAAATCCTCTGGGATGGGAAAGCTGGAGGTTGCCTTAAAACATTGAGCCTTTGAGCCGTCAAACGGTGGCGTAGATAAGATAAGCCGCTTTCCGAGAGCCGCTATCAGACGTTGCCTGATAACACACCAGCTTTCCGTGAGACGAATATCGGCGGCGCATTATACTGAACTCTGAATTCCGAGCGACGTTTTCTAACGTCGCATTTCATAGGCTTAATATCGGCGGTTTCTTGTGCTATTTTCAAAATAAACCAATGAAAATTAAGTTTACAAAAGAATAATCTAACATCAGGGCAAGTTTTCGAAAAAAAATCCCGAGATTTAAAACAGCAAAATAAGATATTTCCGTGTACAAATACGAACAAAATTTGGCGATTTTTGTAAAAATGGCTGCCGATTCCAACGAAAATATGGACATTGACGATATGTTGCGATCGGACAGTGATGAGAGTTACTTTTCCGGATTTAATTCGGACGATCTACCGAGTGATTTAGAGTTTTCATCAGAAAATGAAAGCTCAGAAAATGAAGACGAATATGTCAGGCCCGGACAGTGGACTTTGAACGATCGAAGCAATCGGGTAAAACATGGTTTTACAGGCCCACGACCAGGTCCCAATGTGACTCTTGCAAAGGAATCAAGGGAAGTAGATTTTTTCTATTTATTTTTCCCATTGAACATGATTCAACACATTGTAATGCCGACCCAAACTGGTTTGATGTAACGATGGAAGAAATGCACGCCTACCTTGGTATGCGTGTGTTCATGTCCATATTACATCTCCCTGCATTCCGGATGTATTGGTCAAGTGACTGGTTGTTTGGGAAATTGTTTATGCCAAACATCATGAAACGTGACCGGTTTGACAAGTTGATGCAGTATTTTCATGTGAATGACCGCTCTCAAATGGTACTAAAAGGCTCACCTGGACATGACAAACTCTATCCGATCAGACCAATTCTTGAAGGTGTTCTGAAGAAATGTCTTGCCAACTATAACCCGCACAGAAACTCGAGCGTGGATGAGGCCATGGTGGCATTTCGTGGACGTTTAGGCTTCAGACAGTACATGCCAGCAAAGCCAACCAAGTACGGCATAAAAGTTTGGATGCGAGCTGACCCGTATAATGGATATGTCAATGAATATCAAATATATACTGGTAGGGAGGATCGAGCCAGAGTAGAAGTTGGACTTGCCACGAGAGTTGTCATGGACGTGACACACAAAATTGCAGGTAGGTATCATATCATCAACATCGACAACTTCTTCACTAGTCCAGATCTATTACAACATCTTCTTACTCGTGGAACGTATGCGAGAGGTACTGTTCGGCAAAACAGAAAAGGATACCCGAAAGATCTGTTTCCCAAAAAGGACCTAAAGAACAGAGGCGACTTTCTCACAGCTACAAAGGGGGAGATGTTAGCTTGTGCATGGACAGACAAAAAGCTTACCAACTTCTTGTCCACTGCCGAGAATCCGTCGCAGGTTGATAGTCAAGTCGCAAGGAAGCTTCGCAATGGAACTCGTGATAACTTTCCTTGTCCGTCAGTTGTACCGGCATACAACGAGTACATGAATGGGGTAGATCGGGCTGATCAGATGCGAACCGAATATTCAACATATCGCACATCTCGGAAATGGTGGATATACATATTCTGGTTCCTGTTTGATGTTGCCGTGACAAATGCTTTCATCCTCATGAAAGAGTCACCAAACCACCAGCGACGTACCAAGGGGGGCAAGGAAAAAGTCCGTACAATGAAAGACTTCCGACAGAACCTAGCAAAGCAGCTGATAGGTGGGTACAGGACCTCTTCAAGGAAAGTTCTAGCTCCCATGGATCCCCAAGGAAACCGACATTTCCCAAGAAAAGCAAAGAAGGGGCGCTGTCGTGAATGTTCGAAGACAAAGAAGAGGAGCGAACCGTGTGTCAAGTGTGTGGCGTGTAATGTAAATTTGTGTATCGATTGCTTTCAGCCATAGCACACAGCATTGGGTCAGTGAGTGTGTATATAAAGTTTCAAAGTGAAAAAAAAAGAAATAATAATAAAAAAAACACAAACAAATGTAGTATATTTATTAAATTGAAATTTATTATTGTGTTGTAAATATAATGTGTGTGAATTTCATTCATTGGATTAATAAGTGAAATAGGTAATAAATGAATTCTTCCTCCATAAGTAATGTTTCATATTCACCCTGTTCAACCCTGTTTTGCATGATTTTACTTACTAATGATTTTATATAAAATATGGGGATTGTAAAAATAATGAATCAACAAGACATAGGTGAAAATTTTAATTTATTCAGCATTAGAACATGAAAGATACATGCATTCAAAGTTAGCAAGTTTAGTAACAATTCTAAATGAAACATTCTGATAAATCATCAATATTGATAAATTGCTCCAGGAATACAGGACTAAACTACTGATATCTGCTGTAGGAGTTAGATAAGAACTGGCTAACAGGAGCTTATCAGTAAATCAACACCAGGGCTGAATGAGTTAAGGAATTCGGGAGTTGCCCAGGTCACTGGAGAGAGAACAGAGAATGCAAAGCAAAGGAGGGCACAGGTAAAAGTCCAGAGAAGGAAAGAAAGGCGGATGCCTTGCCTCGTGCCAGATTGCAACGAGGCCAATGAATACCAGAAAGTACACGCTTTTCAATGGCACGTTCCAAATCTGTTTCACGAGGATTAGGACCTTGGTGAAAATTCATCTCGACGAGTGGCAGCATTAAAGCTATTAGCCGGATGGTTGCTAGGAAACCGAGCAAAGCTTGAAGACCTAGTTCGGTATATTAATAGCACAGAACAGCTGCTCCAGGATGCCAACCGGGAAGTGACAAATAGGCAGGCAGAGGCGATGGTAGCTGTTTCTCAAGAGCTAATGCTGGATCCCCCGAGTGAATTCACCCGTACTCCAATGAATTCTCCAGCTGTACTTGTACATTGGCGTGCCATAATTGTTGTCTTGGCAAAGTTGGAGCCAAGACATAGACAGAGCTTCATGGAACAGTTTCATGACTCTGAAGAAGTTCAGTATGTGGTGGTAAGTGTGAATGAAGCTACACCTCGTCCGGAGGGGTTTGATAGTCATTTTCACCTAGATCGAACACGTTAACTCTTTCCTCCACAGATACGCCTTTCTTGTACCCTATACATTACTCCACAGATACGCCTTTTGTGTACCCTATGCATATCTCCACAGATACACCTTTCTACGCATATACATGATTCTGATACATACACATTTCTACGCCTGCAGTTTTGGAGTTCTAAAACAAAACCTAAAGATTGCAAATTTTATCTTTATAAGAGCATTATCTAATATTTTGGACATTTATATAATGATTTATTTTGAAAAACAATGATGCTTACATTTGAAATTCTATGGCAATCGTCAATTAAAAATATCTGCTACATGTGTTATATAAAATCACCACAGCTGGGTCAATGCTGGCATAATCATGGAAAATTGGCTTTTCTGCAAACGCTACTTAGGCACGCCCCCCATAGTTACAGGTGCTCGCTGTAACCACGCGAGACAAGCTATCTAACAAAATGGCGTCTAACGCAGACCTGCATCGAGTTAATCTAGATAAAATTCCGTCGAATTTCTCGGTTTTATTTCACCCAGATAAGAATATCTCGTTGAAAGCAAGAAGGCAAGGGATTTAGGTGAATTCAGGTGATTTCGTATAATCCCTTGTTCGTCTAATGGTAGTTTCGTATACTAGTGCATTCGTATAATCACAGGTTCGTATTATATATATATATAGTACTGCACTATACAGGCCCATTATAATAATGCTATTATTAGCTATTTAGGTAATTAGACACAATTATGAATGGGACTATGTAGCCGTGTGTTTGCCATACCAGGAGTGATTATCTATCTAGGTTTCAGGCCACTAATCAAGATTAATTAAAGTGAATGGGGGAGAATAAATAAATAATTCCGCATTTTCGATGATTCCAACGGTGGCACTTATCGCAGCTAAGAGCATGCATACGGCTGGAAACGTGACGAGAGCAAAATACGCATGGAAAAATAGACGCCATGGTTGTAATGAAATTGATGTGAAGAGCATGATATGTATACATGATTCAAGGGCTTGGACATATGGCACGGCTCAGCTCTAAAGCTGATAAAACATGGGCATACAAGCCAGCATCACAAATGTGTGAGCCGACCAATCAAGGTGTGAAAAATAATATATTCTCCAGTAATTGATTAATTTGTCAACAGCCCATCTCATAATAGACGTAGGTGTGAAGGTTATTACTCTAAAGTACAGATATACGGATGAGGACGTGTTAGAACAACCACGGAAGAGTGAACAACCACATCGTGTCAACTTTGACATCAAAAGAAATGAAATATGCCACCGTCTTGAGAGACTCGACCCTATGCCTCCTACTAGAAGACTCGAACATTAGGCCCAAAAACTGAACACCAGTACGTTCACTGAGCTAATATGGGAATCCCACAGCTCTGCACATGCATGGGTACTATTACTACTAGCTGATCCCTAGTCCACCATCCACGACAATATGTATGAACCACATGTATAATCACCACTATACTCACATATCTCATATCTGTTTGCAATAATTTTGGATGTATTCAGCTGGTCGTTTGGTCGTTCACACAACTTAATCCACCTTAGACATGTTTTCAAGATTTGTCTTAGGTTTTGAAAATGGCACGAATTTAACGTCACCTATCAATCGATCTGGATATCTACATCACTGTCACACAGCCCGTAACTACATCTGTTCACCATTGTCAATGACAGACAGCATTAATTAATTTTAAATATTTTTAAAAAAATAATTTCAGATCACGATCACTCGTTATCAGATTTGATTAAAATGTTACTACATAACTCGTTTATCTAACAGAACGATAAAACAATGACTCGGTGTAGTAATCAATTATATAATTATGTGCACACATTTTATAATTGACCAATTAGCACAATCAGTGCTAAATTCCGATGTGAAATACTTTGATCTTGATAGCAGTGGCCCCTATCGGGTATTATAACTCGGCGGTCTCTGTGATATACCGTTAGTGGGTAAGTTGTTGATTACTCCCAATAAACAGTGTGACACGCTTAAATTTGATTGCTGTGTTTGTGAGAAAAGAATGACTATATGGGGTCAGTCGGTGTTTTTATAGATGCATTGTTTTTAAAGCAGCTGTCTGGTATTTTGTGGTTCATATACACACTTTTAGATTTGTCCAAGGATTTTGAAATGGGTTGAATTTAACGTCGATCACCAGGATATCGACTAATTTTGTACTATAACTAACCCACACACCAAAGCTACACATTTTCAACATCATTAAAACAATTTTAAACCCGTATTTTCGATCAAATTCACGCCTTTTCAAATTTGTCTACTCGTTACTAGTGTGTCTAATATGCATTGTTTGTCTAACAAGATGGCGGCGATAAACCGTTGCCGGGGGTGTGCGCGAATGGTGCGATGCGATTGGCTAACGCCAGCTGTCAATCAAAATCGGCAGAAAGGTCAATTACTGGGGCGTTCTAAAAATAGATATATGTAATAGACAAGATTTTATTAGTATACTATGTAGCTTGTTTGATTTACTGAAATTCCTGAGGTCACAACTGTTATACTTATTTGTTAACATAAAGATCAAAGAGGCATATGTCACAGCTTAGCTTTGAATGCAGTAAGTCACAGAGTTTAACAAGGACAATTACTGGGTTTGTTAGTGATAATTTCAATTTCTGAAAATGTGTGCAAGGCGTGTGCTATATAATGAGACAACCAATCAAATTTAATACATGCATAGATCACAGGCATTATGCCATTGATTGCATAATTGACACATAATTGATGGTGTTTGACAGCAGCTGTGAAAACACTGGTGTTCTGTTTATTGTTTTATTGCCTGCCAGGGCAATAAATGTTCTGGGATCAAAGTAAGTGAAACTTGTATATATACAACACTTGTATATTGTACATAATTATGTCAACACAATACACAGGACACATCAAAGCCAATTAAAATTTATGACTTCCAGAATCGGTGTGAAAAATAATCATTAGGCCTACTGTATGGATGAAATCATTCAGTTTGTGTGTAAACACCAATGCATATATGCATTATTTTTGATGATTTTTACAGCAGTGAAAAGGTAAAAAAAGTGTCTTCTTTCCAAATGTCTTTACTTGATAGAAATATCTTGAATAAAAGGGACATATAGCTATATATACAACATACCCTGAAAAATCTAGCATGGCTGTATCTGTCTCAATATCCAGATATTAGGACATTCATGTCTTTATAACCTAATTGAAAAAGACAGGCTTACCATACAAATATGAGTTTGATACCGTTAGAAAGAGAATTTTATTCTCTACAAACTTTACATTGACCAAAATTAAGTTTAATGAAGATTTCATTCAGTAATTTTGCTCCAAACAGGGAAGGTATATTTTTCATCAATATCTCCAATAACCCATATCAGGACAGACTCTGACCATTGATTGTTTATCTATTGGTTATTGATTATCAGTGTACAGATAATCAATAACCAATAGATAAACAATCAATGGTCAGAGTCTGTCCTGATATGGGTTATTGGAGATATTGATGAAAAATATACCTTCACTGTTTGGAGCAAAATTATTGAATGAAATCTTCATTAAAATTAATTTTGGTCAATGTAAAGTTTGTAGAGAATAAAACCAGTGTACAGATATAGACAGTGGTACATGATTCTATCAATATTCTGTGGGGGAAAGAGTTAAACATGCCCGAGGCAACATTAACGGACCTATGTCTGAGGGTGGGCAACCCGGAGGATCATTTATGTGTGCAGTTAGCTGGAGCTGTGGCCAACTTTTGTGACCCAGCTACCTTCCCGACGAAAGAGGAGGTTAGACAGCTGCACCGTGATGGTATATACGTCAGTATAGGGTTGCATCCTAAGGATGTACGGAATGTTAGTGTTGAGGATCTAGGTACAATGGAAAAATTCCTAGGAATGCCGGAGGTTATCGGGTTTGGTGAGGTCGGTATTGACCACTCTGTGTCACCAGATCAATGGGCAACCCAGCCAGGCTTTACCCTTGCAGCAAGATCGGCATGTGCTTATTATTCACTGCCGCAGTATGGCTAGTCTGGAAGATACAAGTGAGGCATATAGTACCTTGTTGTTCCAACTAAAGAATGTGGTCATTCCCAATCAGGCCATGCATCTGCATTGTTTCACGGGTACGGAACAAGTAGTCCGGGATTGGTTGAATGTCTTTCCGAATACATACTTTGGGTTTACGTGGTTGGTGACTCGCTTCAACGGACAGCAGTTGGCTGGCCTGCGCAGCATAGATGATGACCGGTTACTTGTAGAGACAGATGCACCATATTTCACCTTCTCTTACAAAGGATTATCCCGAAGATCCTGTGCATGTTTCTAGAAGAACTGCTCCAAATCTTAATAGGTCTCACAGCAGCCATTATCGCCAGCCGCAGGGGTAGTGAAACGCTGGAGGTTCTGCGTGTCACCACCGCGAATGCCAGATATTTGTATGGGGGAAGAAATGCCACTCCAGAAAGTACCCATTTATAATTCGGCTTGTAGTGCTCAGCATCTGATAGCTTTTTGCATGGCAGTTGCTAGAGTAGCGCAGTGTAGAAGTTCAATCTGATAGTTTCTTACATGTCAGATCAACGGGAGACACCATCTTAATCCAGCTCTTCAATAGTTTCTTACATGTCGGATTACTTTGTTAATATGAATCAAAGGAAGACACCATCTTGATCCAGCTATTCGATAGTTTCTTACATGTCGGATTACTGTGTTAATATGAATCAAAGGAAGACACCATCTTGATCCAGCTATTCGATAGTTTCTTACATGTCGGATTACTGTGTTAATATGAATCAAAGGAAGACACCATCTCGATCCAGCTCTTCGATAGTTTCTTACACGTCGGATTACTGAGTAAATATAACCCAAACTGACTGGTTCCTGTATTACTGTATGCAAGACGCTTTGGATAAAGTGGGGGAGAGTGTGGTGATAACTACGGTACGGTACAGCTGGAGGCCGGGGAAATATCACCACGGCAGCACGAGACGAGATTCTGGGAGACTGGGCGAGAGGCAGAACGGACCAGGAGATCATGCTGCGAACTCAACGCTCTTTTCAAAGATAGAACTTGTGCAGTACAGTTGTAACAACTGGTTGTGAGAAATACAGATAAAGCAAGATTAATAGGTAAGACGCTTTAGTATAAACACAGAAAATAATAGTAAACATAATAATGATTTGACTGTTACAATCATATGTAAATTTTTTATTTCATTCCAATCATTGTTAGATGTAAATTTTTGACTTTCAACTTTATATGAAAATAATATTGAAATAGTAAAAATAGTGATTTTATTGTTATAATCATATGTAAATTATTGATTTTCTTCCAATCATTGTTAAATTTTGCAATCACTGTTAATTTGCAATAACAAATTGTCATTTATATGCAATACGGTTGAATATAAGAACTTTTTTTATAGCGATATAATATAACCCTAACCCTAAAACCATCTATCGGGAGTATTAGGGCAAAATTCACAACTATGGATGGATTCAAGGAACGATGGAATGAATATAGTGACTACCAAAGCAGAGAGAAAATATGGAACATGAGAAAAAAGATTTAAATAAGTGGGGGGGGGGGGGGGGGAACCATCCACAAAATGCATTTAACAGAATACAAAACATGTATATAATTGCTTAATTTTTGCTGCAAAAATAATTGTTCATATCATATTTGTGAATGTTTATAATTTTGCATTATACATTATTCCACACGCAGTGGAGATGTTCAAAGGGAGACATTGATAAAGGTGTGCAAGTTCACGAAGCGTTTATACCCAGACGCAGTAGCGTGATTCATGAGGCCTCAATCCTCCCCCATGTAGAAACTGATCACTATGTCGCTATGGTTACAGGCTCTGCCCATGATAAAATGGTCATGCCACCAACAGAGAATGCTGCATTGAGCGGCCTTCGCCTAGCTGCAACTGTTCAGGAGCAATGCTCAACAGTTGTTGAATCTGTGTCGAAGGAAATGGTCAATCGATGGATTAGCTAAATTCTGTAAAGATTGGAACTTTGAGATAGCAATGGCCTTCCATCTGCAAAAGAAACCGGCGATCTCTGTTATTAACCTCAAACTAGAAACACACTGCATGAAGGAAGCCTGGTCCGACCCGAGTGCACAAAACATAAAGGATAAGATTTGGGTAGAGGCCCAAAATTGTATGCGGCAGTCGAAGAAGTAAGGTAAAAACAGTATTCAAAGTTCTGTACCAGTGTATAAATGTGGGGGCAAATTGGGTCAGAAAGGGGCAAGAATCTGTTTAGAAAAGTTTGAAATTGAACCAAAGTACATCACAATGTAGAGGTTAGGCTAGGGTTAATGTTAGTGTTAACTGGGAGACAGAAATGAGTAAAATAGAGCCAGACGACGACCAGAACATATTTAGTTTAACCCAAATAATCAGTTGGTAGTCATGTTAACACAGCTTTAGAATGGAGCATGAAAAAATCAGTTTCAGGTTAACCCAAGTAGATCATAATGTAGTTGCAGGGATTGAGATTGGGGAGAGGGTCATTCAGAGCCAGAGCGGGACCAGCAAAACGTAACCCTTACATACATTGGAAAACTTACATGCTCGCTCTATCTATGAACCTATTTACAAATGGTCAATTAGCATTATATATTTTCATGTACCAGTGATGGATATGGATGACATTGACCATTGCCACACGCATACAGTTAATGGAAGATCAAATTGATGTTGGGCATGAGATTATGGTAGAGCAGTTGAACGAGTTTGCAGAGAGGGTAGGCAAGCTAGAAGAATCAGTGTCTGATAATGATTGTGACAGTTTTAGACAGGACATTGAATTTCTAAAGAGCGTGACTTGTCGAAGCCAAACATCTAGCAGTATTCTACAGAGATGACAAGCGAAGCATTCACATCAAATAAACCATTCATTGGCAAGAAAGTCACTCAACAAGCTGCCGTATATAAACCACACTATACGCTAGACGATGTCTCCTATGAGGTGCGTGTGACCAATCATTTTAAATCATGTAAATTTACAAATTCATCAATACACCAAATAAGGTTGAAAACAATTACACTATTGTAAAAAAATTAGTTAACCCTTTCCTTCATAGAGATTTAGCTTAATATACTATTATATCTCCATACAAACGACAGCCATTTAGCTATCATGCAATTGATAAGTAGTTGCCATATCTATCCCCCCTACATAGATATTACGAGGACTACATGAGATTCTGGTCTTTATTATGAACATTGGTTTGGCTACTACATTGGCAATGTATGTCCTATTGGTAATGGCGTAAAGAGGTGCTTCTATGAGGGAAAGGGTTAAGATATGTATACTATTTATATTATTTAATAAATTAGTTAAGATATGTGTACTATTTATATTATTTATTAAATTAGTTAAGATATGTGTACTATTTACATTATTTATTAAGAATATCTGGGATAATCTTTTGAATGTTGTATTATGTACATAGTGTTATTTATTATGTGTAATATATTGAAAATAGTTGTATATAGTCATTATTAAGGCTTGGCTATACTCCTTTAAATCCTATATATTCCTCTCGCTTCAGTGTGTCGCACACATCCTATATATCACTCTCGCCTCGGTGCGTCGCACACATCCTATATATTGCTCTCGCTTCGGTGTTCTATATATATATATTCTATATATCCCTATTGGACGTTGAAGACTTCACAAAAGTTTGCCGAACAGCCCAATTTCTTACAGGTGCGCGGACATCCATAATGGAAGGAATGACTATTAACGAATATTGAAAAGTAAATCTGTGTCATCGGATTGAAAAAACGAATGTGTTGTAGTTTTTGTGGCTAAGCACACAACACATGCATCACGAGGGTCGTTTCGCATGTGATCCGACCTGACCACTCTGCATACACAGATCCTTGAACTAGCTAGACAAAATGAGACCACAGAAGGTTTATGGACAACCTTTAAAGGAAAACTGAAACTGAGCATAAATGCACACATTCCATACAAAACAGCAAGACCAAAATACTGTCTCATGGATTACACCTGAAATCAAAAAACTTGTCAAAAACAGAGACCATCTACACAAAACAAAGAAATCAAACAATCCGGCTCACATCAAGAACTTCAAATCCGCTAAACACTATTACAGAAGAAGCTCCGTCAGGCATATTGGTCATAGATTGGTAACTTGATCACACCGTAGCCCACTGATACACACAACAAGAACACACAACAAGAACTTATGGACCTTTGTTAAACACAAGAAGAAAGACAATACTTCAATCACTTTACTCCGAAGCCAAGGTCAACTCTATTCAGATCCGAAGACCAAAGTAAATATCCTCAACCATCAGTTTCAGTCAGTTTTCAATAATCATCAAATCAACAATGTCAATGATCTGAGACATGCCCTCCTTGTTGAATGGCAGAAACCAATGACATCATTCGCCGTCTCACAAATTCTATGAAGAGAATAGCAACCTGCATTAGGGCCAACAGCGGTACACATGTTATTAACACAACTTAATGCACATTGGCATTCAAACTGATACTCAAAAAGTCACTAAAACATTTCTTCATATTTTTGTGATTTTTGAAATCGGGTGATCCCATGTAAAGTTTCTTATTTTTTTTGCATACTATAGTATCAGTTTTGGCTCCAGAGTTTCAATAATAGAATCATATTATCGTGCTACACGGGTTAATACTTCGGAGGACGACCACAAACAAGATGCCTTCTCCTTTGATAAGGCCATCTTAGAGGCTTTTAGGAGATCTGTAAGGTCCCAAGGCAGCCTCCATACCATACCTTCTAGCAGGTCAGTTGTTTCTCTGTTCGAGAAAATGGAACAAGAGAACGAACCACTGGCTGTTCTCCCTTTTCCTATATTCTACCTTGGAGAAGTTAGAGACAAGCTCCTCTGAGCATCCTCTACAAGGTTGGAACTTTCCAGCTACTTCAATGAAGTGTCTTTTCTCTCCTTCCCTGTACAGGATTCATTCGAACATATTTACAGCGAAGCCTCTGCAGTAAGATGGAGATGCAGCCAGAGTACAACTTAGACTCCTCCATCCCCACTCCATCCCCACTCTAGTCCAGTAAAAACGTTGTAGTAATTGAAAGCTAGAGTAGTAGCTGTAGCATCTCGCGCAGTATCTACAGGCGCTCTTTTATCTGAACAATTCAGCTCTCCTCTTGTTCTTAGGAGATTGATGAATCCTTGGCTAAGACTACTAGACATTCTATTGCTCTTTCCTTATCTTTGGCTTCGGAGCTTTTAAGAGCTCGCAGAGACTCCTGTTTGACTGCTAATAACAGGATGCTTGTACCTCATAGCAGACATATTGAGAACAGCTCCTTTGAAGTCCTCTTCTCTTTTTCTCTTTTTGGAGGTCTCATTAAAGTGGTTACAGAAACTGACCGAATAGACCAGGTTTATTATACTAGACCATTTCCAAATGGAAAGCACCATGTCAATCCGCAGATCTGTAATACTGCAGGATTGGGCGGTCTCCCTAGATCTGGCAGACGCCTACTTTCATATCTTGATTCACCCACAGTCACGGAAGTTTCTTGGTTTCACTGTAGTAAACAGTTCGGACTTTCAGTTTCAATAGCTCCTCGGTGTTCACAAATCTAATGTCTGTAGTAGGTTACCATCTACGCATTATAGGCGTTCCCATACTACAGTATTTCGAGGATTGGCTACTTCATCAAGGGAATCGTCTCTCAATCAATCTCTTCTCACGTCGTGGACAGAGATTATCAGATTGGGTCTCGGTCCCATTCTTCAAACTAATTCCTTCTCAAATATTTGTATTTGTGGGAATGGAGTTTCACACAGAAGAGGGCACCATTCATGTGCCCACTTCTCAGGTAGCTGCATTACAGCTTATAGTTAACCGAGCGATTCGCAACATTTCTCGGGTAGCTGCATTACAGCTTATAGTTAACCGAGCGATTCGCAACACTTCTCGGGTAGCTGCACTACAGCTTATAGTTAACTGAGCGATTCGCAACACTTCTCGGGTAGCTGCACTACAGCGTATAGTTAACCGAGCGATTCGCAACACCTCTCGGGTAGCTGCATTACAGCTTATAGTTAATTGAACGATTCGCAACACTTCTCAGGTAGCTGCATTACAGCTTATAGTTAACCGAGCGATTCGCAACACCTCTCGGGTAGCTGCATTACAGCTTATAGTTAACCGAGCGATTCGCAACACTTCTCAGGTAGCTGCATTACAGCTTATAGTTAACCGAGCGATTCGCAACACTTCTCGGGTAGCTGCATTACAGCTTATAGTTAACTGAACGATTCGCAAATCATCGGTGACTGCTCGGTTCTTTCTGTCCCTCGTTGGGACGTTGAACTCAGTAGCAGATTTAGTTATGCTAGGCAGACTTCACATGCGACCTCTTCAGAATACCCGTAAGTATGAAAAACAGTTGTTATGTTTCTGCGCAGGTTGTTGCGCATGTTAGGCGCGGAGTTTGATTTTGGGTATTTCGGGCAATTTTTCTAAGTTAGAAATAGATGAGCAGGTAGCTATATTGGGTAAGTATTATATAACTAAAATTAGTTTTATTCCATATTTGGTTTAAATTTCAGAATGTTAGCATTGCTTTTGTAAAATAGAATTAAGATAATTGTATGGTTGCCCCCCTTGTGTTATTTAGCAACAATTTTAATGTAAGCGAGACAAATAAGAACTAAAGCAATTATATGATTGCCTCCGTTATTTTAATATGTATTGCAACATTTGTTTGAAGATGTGAAAGATGATAATTACGACCAAATAAAGTACTTAATAAGTTAATATGGTGCAATGATTTTGCGCTCGGGTCACAAAGTGAGATGCTAGCCAGTGTGATTATAAAGGAAATATAAAAACGCCAATAACTGCAAATGGGATTACGAACACGATTGTAAGTGTTGCATCACATAAAACAACATCACAGGGCCCTGTTCAGATTCCTATGACACTACATGTAGATGAAATGGAGGCCTTAATGAGGGTAGATGATTACGTTCTGAGTAAATACTTCAATGCTATCCAGCCGTTTGTTACACACGAGTTGTTGGAGGATTCCCTAGATGACCGGCCGTATACAGTTAGTCATATCTGCTGTGAATTTATACAAGCGTGGAAGCTAACAAGCGTATGGCCCATACAACAGTACCTATAATTGTGCGTATGGCCCATACAACAGTACCTATAATTGTGTGTATAGCCCATACAACAGTACCTATAATTGTGTGTATGGCCCATACAACAGTACCTATAATTGTGTGTATGACCCATACAACAGTACCTATAATTGTGTGTATGGCCCAAACAACAGTACCTATAATTGTGCGTATGACCCACACAACAGTACCTATAATTGTGTGTATGGCCCAAACAACAGTACCTATAATTGTGTGTATGACCCACACAACAGTACCTATAATTGTGTGTATGGCCCATACAACAGTACCTATAATTGTGCGTATGACCCACACAACAGTACCTATAATTGTGTGTATGGCCCAAACAACAGTACCTATAATTGTGTGTATGGCCCATACAACAGTACCTATAATTGTGTGTATGACCCACACAACAGTACCTATAATTGTGTGTATGACCCACACAACAGTACCTATAATCGTGCGTATGGCCCATACAACAGTACCTATAATTGTGTGTATGGCCCATACAACAGTACCTATAATTGTGTGTATGGCCCACACTATAATTGTGCGTATGGCCCATACAACAGTACCTATAATTGTGTGTATGGCCCATACAACAGTACCTATAATTGTGTGTATGGCCCATACAACAGTACCTATAATTGTGTGTATGGCCCATACAACAGTACCTATAATTGTGTGTATGGCCCATACAACAGTACCTATAATTGTGTGTATGGCCCATACAACAGTACCTATAATTGTGCGTATGGCCCATACAACAGTACCTATAATTGTGTGTATGGCCCATACAACAGTACCTATAATTGTGCGTATGGCCCATACAACAGTACCTATAATTGTGTGTATGGCCCATACAACAGTACCTATAATTGTGTGTATGGCCCATACAACAGTACCTATAATTGTGCGTATGACCCATACAACAGTACCTATAATTGTGTGTATGGCCCATACAACAGTACCTATAATTGTGTGTATGGCCCATACAACAGTACCTATAATTGTGTGTATGACCCACACAACAGTACCTATAATTGTGCGTATGGCTACGCATATGGCATCCAAACATTCGGAGATGAGAGAAATGAGCATATAAATATTCAAAATTGACTGATAGAACTTATTATGATCTCGGCACTGCACCCAGAGAAGTTTTAGAAATTTAAACATTGAGGACTTACTTCATGATTTGAGAAATGTACGGGATAAAGATGAAACTAGTTTTAACCAAGTGTTTTGGAAATTTGAAACTGCTGTTGTTTCTATTTTTGATAAACATGTACCAGTTAAACAAATATATAAAAAACCAAACCAGGTATTTTACATGAACAGTGAGTTAAGAAAAGCAATATACCAAAAGAAAATGTATTATAATAAAGTGTTAAAATCCAAAAACTCAAAAACTTTGGAGAATTATAGAAAGTGTAGGAATTATGTACATAAACTAAAGAAAAACATCTATAAATAAATATTTCCAGGAAAGATGCATAGGTGGAAGTAAAACCTCGGATATTTGGGATACTATTAAGCCATATTTGTCCAAAAAATCTGTAAGTACACAACATAAAATTATTCTAAATGAAAATAGTAAGACTGTGTCAGAAAATTCTTGTTCAGTTGCCGAGATATTTACCGGTAATATTGTTTTTACAAATGTTGCCGAGATATTTAATAATGTTTCTATAAATGTTGCCGAGATATTTAATAATGTTTTTACATTGGCATGGATCCTGTTTGATCAGTCTTAGTAAAATTAAAGAAAAATGTTTTGTGGAAAATAAGTTTTAATATTAAACCAGTAGAAGAGGTAGATATCTCAAAAAATTAATCCCAAAAAAGCAACTGGTGCTGATAAAATATCTCAGTCAAATTAGTAAAAACTGGTAAGGAAGCATTAGTCCCACAAATCACAAAACTTGTTATTATGTCTATCTCCAGTGGCATTTTCCCAGATAGACTAAAACAAGCTCAAGTTACCCTTATATTTTAAACGAAGGATCCAATGGATAAATGTAACTATAGACCAGTCAGTATCTTGTCTACCCCATCCAATATTTTTGAGAAAGTCTTATCTGAACAACTATCTTCATATTTTGAATATGTTTAACATTTATGTGCTTTTAGCAAAAATCATGGTTGTCAGAACTACTTTGTTGAAATTACTAGAAGATTGGAAAGTTGCCCTAGACAAAAAAGACTATGTAGCAGCCATACGTATGGACCTCTCTAAGGCGTTTGACTGTTTGCTTCATAATATTCTCTTGGCAGAATTATATTATGGCCTTTCCAAACAAAAAAGAAAAGTAAGTACTTGGGATAATACTACAAAAGGGGTGCCACAAGGATCTATACTCGGTCCCCTGCTGTGCCACAAGGATCTATACTCGGTCCCCTGCTGTTTAATGTATTTATAAATGATATTTTTTTTATTTCATTCAAAGAGGCACATTATACAACTATGCCGATGACAATACTTTATCATTTCATTCTCCAAATTTTGAAGAGCTTAAAAATGTTCTCCAAACAGAAAGTCAAATTTTAACAGACTGGCAAACTTCAATCCATAGCTGTAGGTAATAAAACTGCTAGTAAGTGTCCAGCTTTTACACTAGGTGATACAAATATTTCATGTGACCAAGTAGTTAAGTTACTTAACATTGTTGACATTGATTGTAAGTTAAACATTGACTTTCATATTAGTAATTTGTGTAAAAAAGCTGCACAACAAGTGAACATACTAAAACGCATAGGTAAAAACTTAGCAAACTTAACTGGTTAACAATTTTCCACACATTTGTTCTGTCAAACTTCAACTTTTGTTCCCTTGCATGGCATTTTTGTTCCGAGCCAAATACTAAGAAAATGGAAAACATTCAGGAACGTGCAATAAAATGTGTGTACAATGATTATAAAACACCAGTTGCTGAACTATTGTGTAGAGCAAACATTCCAACTTTGCATGTATGCCAGATGAGAACAATGGCATTAGAAACATTTAAAATTGTAAATAAACTAGCACCTCCTGTATTATGTGATTTAGTTGCAAAAAGGGAATCAAAATATAACTTTAGATATTCAAATATTTTGAATATACCACATGTAAGAACCAGCATCTAAGCAACACGTTCATCTATGCTGCTCCTGTGCTGTGAAATTACCTACCTGATGACTTCAGGGCTACAACTAACTTCAGTCATTTCAAGAGCTTGATTTCCTCTTGGAATGGAAATAACTGTAAGTGTGTAGTATGCTATACCAGGTAATGGGTCACACAGTGAAGGATCAGCATGGAGTTCATTTCAGCTATGCTTTAGATTGCATTTTTAGTTTTCTTTTATAAATCATTTTAGTTGCCTGCATGGCTGTTGTCTTATTCTTTTATTATGTAGCTTCTTACGTTCATCTTATGTCTAATTTTACTGTTCGACTAAAATACGCAGGTCCTGTTTTTAGCATAGTGTCTAATTTAATTCAAATTTTTATTTCCCATAGCTGTTTTACTCTTGTTATTCATCATATACATGTGTTGTTATATACCGGTAGTCGGTATATAAAGGTAGTCGGTAGCCTTTACGAGGAGGTCTGGGGTTCGAGCAACACGGATACTAGTCCCTGTGGTAGGTTGATCTCTATGTTTGTTATATGAACTTGCAGGTACGCTTACAGGCTTCAAGACAAGACATCAGCCATGCGAATCGGTGGAGCAATGAGCTCAGGAGAGCTCACACAAGCTTTGCTAAAATGCCAGCATCATGAAAAAAATGTAAATTTTTTATTATTTATTTATCATGAACAATTTATTATTTATTTATCAGTAACTATTAATAAAACAATAATAAAGAGCAAAACAAAAAAATACAAAAATTTGTTCTATATGTAGTCATTGCAAAGGTGGTGGGTGGTAGTGTCTGTTGTTTGCTGCTACAAGGCCCTGTGGTGCATTGATCTTCAAGTGTGATATATGTGCGTGTAGATATAGATCATGGCTACGAGTGCATAACAATTCAATATCTTTGTTGGTTCGGTCAAAGGAGCTTGAACCGCAAACCAAGTTGGATTGAAATCACAAGAACCTTTAATAGGCGGAATGCTCGGAGTCTCGTCGACCCCTCCCCGTTATGGAAAATAGAATGTTTAGGTAGATATAGGTATTAGCTACAACCAATATAAATTTGATAACATAATAAGTTCTGTGACGAGAGCTCGAATCGTGAACCTAATCACATTAATATGGCCCTTCATGTTCAGATATCAGTACCGTGTGGTTGGTTTATCTGCATGCTTTATATCTGCATGCTTTATATATGTACATGTAGGTATAACTATACGTGTCCCCTTGTTGGACTCCATGGAGGGTGGGGGCTACAGGTGATGAATTATCAATAATTTAATATGGATACCCCAAAGAAAAAACGACCGCATAATGAACTGGACTGTGATGACACGGGAGGTGAGAACTCTTCTCACCAACCATCAAATTCCATTTACACAAAATTTCTAATCATCGAATTCACAGACACAAGTAAAAATATCACGACCCTCTCTCCTTTCGTTATAGAAAAACGATCGAGAGTATTGCATGAGTTCTGGAACTATAGCGTTGATGACTATCAAAGAGTGTGAAGAAACGATTTTGCTCAATCCTGATGGGGGGGGGGGGTACCTCACATGGTAATTAGCATCTGTAACCATAAAACTGTATCTCAAGGGCCGGTACAGATACCCTTAGAAATGCACGAATGGGAGGCATTGATTAATTTTATTCCAATCATTGTCAGCAAGAAACCCACTGTTCAACCAGCTGCTGCAGTATATAAGCCACCTTTTACGCTAGAGGATGTATCCGATGAGGTGTGTGTGAACATCACACCATTCATGCCCTTTTCCAGAGATAACAAAGATCTATTAACACCCGTTCAATATGCATATTTCTTGTGGTATTGTAAAAAATCATCGGAATCGTTAATAATGAAATCAGCAACACAAGACCTAATATCCGAGGGTATCAAGGATGGCCTTTGGAGGCACGGTTGGTGTCCTAAGGGCACATTAACGACATTTACCGATTACCTCTATCAAAAGATAAAAAACCAGGACAGAAAGGAAAAAAGAAAGATGCTCAAAGAAAATCTGAAAAAGATGTTAATATAAATTGAACAGTAATAACTATAAAGATGGGACTAAGAAATAAATGGGACAATATCAACTTTAAATATAGAGAACAATGTCATAGAACAAACAAACACAATAGTTTTTTTAAGACCATCTTAACAGCATGGTGATTTAAATGGGACAGTATAAACACAGAAAATAATAGTAAACATATTAATGATTTGACTGTTGCAATCATATGTAAATTTTTTATTTCATTCCAATCATTGTTAGATGTAAATTTTTGACTTTCAACTTTATATGAAAATAATATTGAAATAGTAAAAATAGTGATTTTATTGTTATAATCATATGTAAATTATTGATTTTCTTCCAATCATTGTTAAATTTTGCAATCATTGTTAATTTGCGAGGGTGGATAACATTATATCTGCATATATAACAAATTGTCATTTATATGCAATACGGTTGAATATAAGAACTTTTCCTATAGCGCTATAATTTAACCCTAACCCTAAAACCATCTATCGGGAGTTATATGTTATGTTATATTTCGGGTTTTACGCCTGCATCAGCACCATTTTGGGCTATATCGCCGGCGGGCAGTTTACCTAACGACACCTTTCCTGGGCAGGCTCCAGCGGTTAACCAGTACTTGGGTGCACCAATCTCCGTAAGAAACAGCCAACTTTTTCATATAAATGAGACACGGCCTGAGCGGGACTCGAACCTGTGACCATCAGTGATGATAGATTACAGTGGTATACAAGTCAGCGACCTTAACCACTCGACCACGGAGGCGGACAACGCAGCGAGAAAGACTTTACTTCCTTGAAACGGATGAAAAGGAATTATGACCGTAGAATATTGGAACGGTCGTATGAGGTAGGCGATATAGTCTATCTATTAGATACCGCTACGTTAAAAGGTAAGTGCAGGAAGTTGTCCTCCCCTTGGAAAGGCCCAGCAATAATTGAGAAGAAGTTTTCAGTCTCTCTTTTTAGGGTCAAATTGCGGAATAGCGTATTGGTAGTGAACCATGATCGACTGAAGCCCTGTAATGACAGGAAGCTGCCAGCTTGGATTAAACAGTGGAAAGAGGCGCCAGGTGAGGAATCGAGGGACGGTTCATGATCCAGTGCGACTACTGCGATGTATGGTACCATGGGTCGTGTGTGGATGTGACTGCGACAGACGCTCTGTCCATAGATAAGTACTGATGTGGAAATTGTAAACCCATGTGGGTAGTTATTGTATTCTTTCAGACATGGCAATGGAATCAGTCAGAAAGAATGACTTCTTGGACGAGGTGGAGCAAAGCTCTAAGCAAATCTGTTGGTGTCTTCTCGAGTAATTGTGGAGGGGTTGTTGTTGTGCAGACGAGCGACCCATAAGCAGCAACTCCAGGCGCTTAAAGACCAAGCAAAGATCGCAACCTTAACCAACGCCAAGATTTGGTTAAGAACAGTGGCGAAGGAGGCAGACACCCTGAACTTTGCCGATTATGAATGGATCAGGGAAAACGTCTACAACCTGGGTAAGAAAAAAACGAGCAAGGTTAGCAAAGAAGCAATTGCAACCAGAGACTACAGGCTCGAAGTGGATCCTAGCATCCCTAGAGTCATAGAAGATCAGGGACGGATTGCTAGGTCCGCCCAGAGTACAGTCCAGGACGAGACTCTTCTGAATGAAGATGTTCTTTCGTTGGACTCTAGTCAGGAAGATAACCTGCTGCAGGTTGTGGACGAAGTGGGTGTCGCCAATAGCATGCCAAGCGTCCTCATGGACCAACCTAGTCAACTAGAAAAGCCCATGGACATTGATCCGCCACAGCGTGAATCTTCTCATGGTGCCAAGACGGTGGAGACCAGGAGGTATTCGGACACCCGCCCAAAGGAGACCAGAGCAACCCGGAATCGGTCACCTATTAATTACCCGGCACGTTATGATGCAGAGCGTCACTACGCCTGATATTATCGGAGGGCACCCGTAAGGTCGACTTACCAAGGTCAGCAGAAGGGGAGGTATAGGGGTCAGCAAACAACCAGTTACACTTCTGGTGCGACACCTCACATCCGTGGAATGTCTCGGGACATGCCCCTACCTAAACGATGCAAACCATATTCTCGGTATCCATCCAGGGACGAGTGGCGTGCTCCGAAACCAAGGGACCATCAGCGACCCATTAGCAGAGAGTACAAATCCTCTGGGATGGGAAAGCTGGAGGTTACCTTAAGGAATTCGGGAGCTGCCCAGGTCACTGGAGAGAGAACAGAGAATGCAAAGCAAAGGAGGGCACAGGTAAAAGTCCAGAGAAGGAAAGAAAGGCGGATGGATGCCTTGCCTCGTGCCAGATTGCAACGAGGCCAATGAATACCAGAAAGTACACGCTTTTCAATGGCACGTTCCAAATCTGTTTCACGAGGATTAGGACCTTGGTGAAACTTCATCTCGACGAGTGGCAGCATTAAAGCTATTAGCCGGATGGTTGCTAGGAAACCGAGCAAAGCTTGAAGACCTAGTTCGGTATATTAATAGCACAGAACAGCTGCTCCAGGATGCCAACCGGGAAGTGACAAATCGGCAGGTGATGGTAGCTGTTTCTCGAGAGCTAATGCTGGATCCCCCGAGTGAATTCACCCGTACTCCAATAAATTCTTCAGCTGTACTTGTACATTGGCGTGCCATAATTGTTGTCTTGGCAAAGTTGGAGCCAAGACATAGACAGAGCTTCATGGAACAGTTTCATGACTCTGAAGAAGTTCAGTATGGGGTGGTAAGTGTGAATGAAGCTACACTTCGTCCGGAGGGGTTTGATAGTCATTTTCACCTAGATCGAACACGCAACACGTTAAACATGCCCGAGGCAACATTAACGGACCTATGTCTGAGGGTGGGCAACCCGGAGGATCATTTATGTGTGCAGTTGGCTGGAGCTGTGGCCAATTTTGTGACCCAGCTACCTTCCCGATGGAAGAGGAGGTTAGACAGCTGCACCGTGATGGTATATACGTCAGTATAGGGTTGCATCCTAAGGATGTACGGAATGTTAGTGTCGAGGATCTAGGTACGATGGAAAAACTCCTAGGAATGCCGGAGGTTATCGGGTTTGGTGAGGTCGGTATTGACCACTCTGTTTCACCAGCTCAATGGGCAACCCAACAGAAGGTACTGAGCCAGGCTTTACCCTTGCTGCAAGATCGGCATGTGCTTATTATTCACTGCCGCAGTATGGCTAGTCTGGAAGATACAAGTGAGGCATATAGTACCTTGTTGTTCCAACTAAAGAATGTGGTCATTCCCAATCAGGCCATGCATCTGCATTGTTTCACGGGTACGGAACAAGTAGTCCGGGATTGGTTGAATGTCTTTCCGAATACATACTTTGGGTTTACGTGGTTGGTGACTCGCTTCAACGGACAGCAGTTGGCTAGCCTGTGCAGCATAGATGATGACCGGTTACTTGTAGAGAAAGATGCACCATATTTCACCTTCTCTTACAAAGGATTATCCCGAAGATCCTGTGCATGTTTCTAGAAGAACTGCTCCAAATCTAATAGGTCTCACAGCAGCCATTATCGCCAGCCGCAGGGGTAGTGAGGTTCTGCGTGTCACCACCGCGAATGCCAGATATTTGTATGGGGGAAGAAATGCCACTCCAGAAAGTACCCATTTATAATTCGGCTTGTAGTGCTCAGCATCTGATAGCTTTTTGCATGGCAGTTGCTAGAGTAGCGCAGTGTAGAAGTTCAATCTGATAGATTCTTACATGTCAGATCAACGGGAGACACCATCTTAATCCAGCTCTTCAATAGTTTCTTACATGTCGGATTACTGTGTTAATATGAATTAAAGGGAGACACCATCTTGATCCAGTTCTTCGATAGTTTCTTACATGTCGGATTACTGTGTTAATATGAATCAAAGGAAGACACCATCTTGATCCAGCTCTTCGATAGTTTCTTACATGTCGGATTACTGTGTTAATATGAATCAAAGGAAGACACCATCTTGATCCATCTATTCGATAGTTTCTTACATGTCGGATTACTGTGTTAATATGAATCAAAGGAAGAATCAAAGGAAGACACCATCTTGATCCAGCTATTCGATAGTTTCTTACATGTCGGATTACTATGTTAATATGAATCAAAGGAAGACACCATCTTGATCCAGCTATTCGATAGTTTCTTACATGTCCGATTACTGTGTTAATATGAATCAAAGGAAGACACCATCTTGATCCATCTATTCGATAGTTTCTTACATGTCGGATTACTGTGTTAATATGAATCAAAGGAAGACACCATCTCGATCCAGCTCTTCAATAGTTTCTTACACGTCGGATTACTGAGTAAATATAACCCAAACTGACTGGTTCCTGTATTACTGTATGCAAGACACTTTGGATAAAGTGTGTGTGATAACTACGGTACAGTACAGCTTGAGGCCGGGGAATTATCACCACGGCAGCACAAGACGAGATTCTGGGAGACTGGGCGAGAGGCAGAACGGACCAGGAGATCATGCTGCGAACTCAACGCTCTTTTCAAAGATAGAACTTGTGCAGTACAGTTGTAACAACCGGTTGTGAGAAATACAGCTAAAGCAAGATTAATAGGTAAGACGCTTTAGTATAAACACAGAAAATAATAGTAAACATAATAATGATTTGACTGTTACAATCATATGTAAATGTTTTATTTCATCCCAATCATTGTTAGATGTAAATTTTTGACTTTCAACTTTATATGAAAATAATATTGAAATAGTAAAAATAGTGATTTTATTGTTATAATCATATGTAAATTATTGATTTTCTTCCAATCATTGTTAAATTTTGCAATCATTGTTAATTTGCGAGGGTGGATAACATTATATCTGCATATATAACAAATTGTCATTTATATGCAATACGGTTGAATATAAGAACTTTTTCTATAGCGCTATAATTTAACCCTAACCCTAAAACCATCTATCGGGAGTATTAGGGCAAAATTCACAACTATGGATGGATTCAAGGAACGATGAAATGAATATAGTGACTACCGATTCAGAGAGAAAATATGGAACATGAGAAAAAAGATTTAAATGGGGGGGGGGGGGGGGGGAAACCATCCACAAAATGCATTTAACAGAATACAAAACATGTATATAATTGCTTAATTTTTGCTGCAAATATAATTGTTCATATCATATTTGTGAATGTTTATAATTTTGCATTATACATTATTCCACACGCAGTGGAGATGTTCAAAGGGAGGCATTGATAAAGGTGTGCGAGTTCACGAAGCGTTTATACCCAGACGCAGTAGCGTGATTCATGAGGCCTCAATCCCCCATGTAGAAACTGATCACTATGTCGCTATGGTTACAGGCTCTGCCCATGATAAAATCGTCACGCCACCAACAGAGAATGCTGCATTGTGCGGCCGTCGCCTAGCTGCAACTGTTGAGGAGCAATGCTCAACAGTTGTTGAATCTGTCTCTGTAATAAGAGACAAGTCAGGGAAGGGCACTATGTGTCGAAGGAAATGGTCAATCGATGGATTAGCTAAATTCTGTAAAGATTGGAACTTTGAGATAGCAATGGGCTTCCATCTGCAAAAGAAACCGGCGATCTCTATTATTAACCTCAAACTAGAAACACACTGCATGAAGGAAGCCTGGTCCGACCTGAGTGCACAAAACATAAAGGATAAGATTTGGGTAGAGGCCCAAAATTGTATGCGGCAGTCGAAGAAGTAAGGAAAAAACAGTATTCAAAGTTCTGTACCAGTGTATAAATGTGGGGGCAAATTGGGTCAGAAAGGGGCAAGAATCTGTTTAGAACAGTTTGAAATTGAACCAAAGTACATCACAATGTAGAGGTTAGGCTAGGGTTAATGTTAGTGTTAACTGGGAGACAGAAATGAGTAAAATAGAGCCAGACGACGGCCAGAACATATTTAGTTTAACCCAAATAATCAGTTCGTAGTCATGTTAACACAGCTTTAGAATGGAGCATGAAAAATGGCCATAACAGTTTCAGGTTAACCCAAGTAGATCATAATGTAGTTGCAGGGATTGAGATTGGGGAGAGGGTCATTCAGAGCCAGAGCGGGGCCAGCAAAACGTAACCCTTACATACATTGGAATACTTACATGCTCGCTCTATCTATTAACCTATTTACAAATGGTCAATTAGCATTATATATTTTCATGTACCAGTGATGGATATGGATGACATTGACCATTGCCACACGCATACAGTTAATGGAAGATCAAATTGATGTTGGGTATGAGATTATGGTAGAGCAGTTGAACGAGTTTGCAGAGAGGGTAGGCAAGCTAGAAGAATCAGTGTCTGATAATGATTGTGACAGTTTTAGACAGGACATTGAATTTCTAAAGAGCGTGACTTGTCGAAGCCAAACATCTAGCAGTATTCTACAGAGATGACAAGCGAAGCATTCACATCAAATAAACCATTCATTGGCAAGAAAGTCACTCAACAAGCTGCCGTATATAAACCACACTATACGCTAGACGATGTCTCCTATGAGGTGCGTGTGACCAATCATTTTAAATCATGTAAATTTACAAATTCATCAATACACCAAATAAGGTTGAAAACAATTACACTATTAAATTAGTTAAGATATGTATACATAATATTACTATATTATATTTATACTAAACATCGATAACTGGATGAAGCAAAACAAACTCAAAATGAACTCATCAAAAACTGAATTCATCTTATTTGGGAGCAGACATCAATTCAAAAAATGCTCAGTAACAGAACTTAACGTTGCTAGTGACAATGTCAAATCTGTGAGCTGTATAAGGTATCTTGGTACATTTTTAGACGAGAATCTCAGTTTTAAAGATCACATCAAACGAAAATGTCAGACCGCAATGTTCAATTTTCTCAGAATAAAAAATATTAGAAAATACCTTACCAAAGAAGCAACTGAAATTCTGGTGTTAGGCGTAATAAAAAAATATGTTTGTTTCCGGTTTCCCAACCTACCCTAATTTTTGGCCCCGACCCTACAACTTTTTAAGCGATATCGGGCTGGGAAAAAAATCAGCGAAACAATTTGGAGAGTGTTAAATGTTCCAACATTTGTATCTTCAAAGAGCTCGACTTAGACTTGTTAGTGCATGCTCGATGTGCCCCGGGGCACAGCTGGACGAATGCAGCAGAACGTATCATGTCAATTTTAAACTTAGGTTTGCAGAAATGATCATTAGAAAGAAAATCATTGGATGAAGAAGGTGAAAAGGTCGTCAAGATGTGTGGCAGCATGGCTGAACTCAGAGAATTAGCCAGAAAACAACCAGAAGTTAAAGACACATGGAAACAATCCATTGAACCTGTACAGTCAACAGTGAGAAACCGTTTTTTGAGACTCAAGTTGAAAGAGGAACCATTCCAAGTCATTGATCCTGTTAGTGAAGGTGATATTGACATCATGCAGCGCATTTGCGTGAACTATTTCCTACACTAGATACTGGCAAACCTCAGAAGGTGCACACAAGCAAAAATCAGGAATATGTTCAATGGGTGTCTGATCACTGCCGTGAAAGACATTACATATTTCAGATCAGGAAATGTCAAAACCCAGCTTGCTGTAGTCCAAGCAAATCTGATCAAATAGCATGGTTGCCTGACCCTATGCTTGATGATAGTGGTGAACACTATCTGAAGTATGAAACTGTAAAAAACATGGACACAACAGAGTTGGCTAGATCATCTATCAAAGCAAAGAACCCTCAAAATCAGAAAGGAAAGAAACGGCAAACAACACCGAATGTTTGTGAAGGCAATGAATCTGAATATTATTCACACCTGTATACAACACAGAATGCTAGAGCTTACGTCGAGTGTATAGTGTCGAAAACCTAGGGTTGTGTACAGTAAACACAGACTGACAGGACGCCAAAACATGTCTTTGGCGGCTGACCTGAACGAGAATGACTTTACGTGTGGTACCGTTGATGTGAAGGAGCCCACCTTTGCGTTGGATGTGAAATGTCGGCCACTGGAATGTGCAACCACAGTGGAGATCTGCTATTATGGAGCTTCTTTGGGGCCAGTGGACATTTGTTGCCATTGTGGAAGCTCTGGTGCCGAAGTAGACCAGCAGTTGAAAAAATCATATAAAACTGTATTGCCAATATGCGATCTGTGCTTGGGCAATGGCAAACAAACCATTGTTCATAGACCATATGGAAAGAATACCACAAAGTGAAGTATCATGTATCACTTGAACTGATGCAGTTTTACACATCTAACAGTGCAGATCGCTTTTGATCTGGATCTGCATGGTTTGCAGTATAGCTAAGAGTAGTATGAAACTGATAAAATCTTTATTTTCCCCCTGCTATGAGATTTCCAGGACATAAAAACATACAAATGGTGTACGCCAAGATCAGCTGTCACATTGTAAATGTGTCATCCAATCTGGGTCTACACTTTTTGCAATTGTATTGTGGTTGGAAATTTCACAGCAGGGCTCATATAAACACTATCATATAATTCTGAAAATACAACTACGTACATTAACTACTAGGTAATTCCCATTACACAATTATTTAACTCCATTGCTTTAATTAGATGCAATTATGGTGGGCAATTGTTTTTAAAAAGATACTTTGTATATAAAATGATATCAAAACACAATTTCGACGGATATGTAGTCCAGTGGTAACACGCTGGACTGGTAATCCAGGGATCGCAGGTTCCATCCCCCGTCTGACCCTAATAAAATTAACAGTCTTTCAAATGGGAAGTTAAACCGAGGTCTCGTGTCGGTGCTTTACACCGTGCACGTAAAAGAACCAGAGGAGATTCTGGAATTGGTCTCTGTCTGTATCATGCACTATCCTCCAAAATCTAAAATAACTAATTTCTTCAGGAGGCGTCGCTCATATGGGCAACCGGTAGCGACGATAAATAAACGTAAAACACACACACACACACACACACAATTTCACATGTGTACTAAACAAGAACATTTCCTGTAGATCTATAGTGCTAAATGCAGGTATTTGAAATGCATTTAATATCTGCATCATGATTTCATTTCATTTCTTTTATATCAAGCTGGCTGAAAATTGATTTCTGATTTTTATTCAATTAGATTTTATGAAGTTTGCCCATCAAAATAGCTGACAAGTCAAAGCAATGAATGTAAATAGTGTAGGTTGTGCGAACTATCGGTTATAGATGCAAGTTGTAATCCTTTACTGTGACTTTCTGGTAAGCTAGGCTTATATAAAAAAATAAAAAAAAATCCCTACCTACGGGGTTAACCCTACCTATTTTTTTTTTGGCCTTATCACCTCGCATCTGGATTATTGCAATAGAATTCTATTTGGTGTTCCCAAATGTGATATCAAAAAAATGCAAAGAATACAAAATATGTGAGCTCAGGAAATATGATAGTTCAAAACAAGCACTGTACCAACTTCACTGGCTTCCCATCAGGGCCAGAATTGAATTCAATGTACAACTGTTCAAAAGGCCATGCCCCTGCGTATCTTACCGAGTTATTAATTGAAAAGGTACCAAGACGTAGATTAAGATCTTCAGATGTTACTGGTTGTTATGAGGTACCGTATAACAAACAAAAAACATTTGGTGACAGGAGCTTCAAAATAGTAGGGCCACATCTATGGAACACTTTACCCGTAGATTTGAGAAACTTGGATTCTGTAGAAACGTTTAAGAAACACCTTAAAACATTGTTCTTCAGAACATTTTATTCATGGTTTTAAAACATTCATGTATTGACAGACTGAACAGGATAGTTGTAGAATTAGTGTAGTGTTAAAAAAGGTTTTAGAAACAATGATATAATTTACCAAAAATTATGCTTATAATAATGATTGATCAAATATGTGTTATTGTGTGGTAACATAATTATTTTTAGACCAATGTCTTTTTGTAAATAACGAGAATTTTGTTCATGTTTTTATGTAAGTACATGTCTATATATGTATTTTACTTCTATTGTACAACGCCAGTGAATATACTATGTGTAAAATTAGGCGTTTTATCAAATTAAACAGTTTCAGTATTTATATTATTTATTAAATTAGTTAAGATATGTATACTATTTACATTATTTAATAAATTAGTTAAGATATGTATACTATTTACATTATTTATTAAATTAGTTAAGATATGTATACTATTTACATTATTTATTAAATTAGTTAAGATATGTATACTATTTACATTATTTAATAAATTAGTTAAGATATGTATACTATTTACATTATTTATTAAATTAGTTAAGATATGTATACTATTTACATTATTTATTAAATTAGTTAAGATATGTATACTATTTACATTATTTAATAAATTAGTTAAGATATGTATACTATTTACATTATTTATTAAATTAGTTAAGATATGTATACTATTTACATTATTTATTAAATTAGTTAAGATATGTATACTATTTACATTATTTATTAAATTAGTTAAGATATGTATACTATTTACATTATTTATTAAATTAGTTAAGATATGTATACTATTTATATTATTTATTAAATTAGTTAAGATATGTATACTATTTACATTATTTATTAAGAATATCTGGGATAATCTTTTGAATGTTGTATTATGTACATAGTGTTATTTATTATGTGTAATATATTGAAAATAGTTGTATATAGTCATTATTAAGGCCTATACTCCTTTAAATCCTATATATTCCTCTCGCTTCAGTGCGTCGCACACATCCTATATATCACTCTCGCTTCGGTGCGTCACACACATCCTATATATTCCTCTCGCTTCGGTGTTCTATATATATATATTCTATATATCCCTATTGGACGTTGAAGACTTCACAAAAGTTTGCCGAACAGCCCAATTTCTTACAGGTGCGCGGACATCCATCATGGAAGGAATGACTATTAACGAATATTGAAAAGTAAATCTGTGTCATCGGATTGAAAGAACGAATGTGTTGTAGTTTTTGTGGCTAAGCACACAACACATGCATCACGAGGGTCGTTTCGCATGTGATCTGACCTGACCACTCTGCATACACAGATCCTTGAACTAGCTAGCCAAAATAAGACCACAGAAGGTTTATGGACAACCTTTAAAGGAAAACTGAAACTGAGCATAAATGCACACATTCCATACAAAACAGCAAGACCAAAATACTGTCTCATGGATTACACCTGAAATCAAAAAACTTGTCAAAAACAGAGACCATCTACACAAAACAAAGAAATCAAACAATCCGGCTCACATCAAGAACTTCAAATCCGCTAAACACTATTACAGAAGAAGCTCCGTCAGGCATATTGGTCATAGATTGGTAACTTGATCACACCGTAGCCCACTGATACACACAACAAGAACACACAACAAGAACTTATGGACCTTTGTTAAACACAAGAAGAAAGACAATACTTCAATCACTTTACTCCGAAGCCAAGGTCAACTCTATTCAGATCCGAAGACCAAAGTAAATATCCTCAACCATCAGTTTCAGTCAGTTTTCAATAATCATCAAATCAACAATGTCAATGATCTGAGACATGCCCTCCTTGTTGAATGGCAGAACATACCCAATGACGTCATTCGCCGTCTCACAAATTCTATGAAGAGAATAGCAACCTGCATTAGGGCCAACAGCGGTACACACGTTATTAACACAACTTAATGCACATTGGCATTCAAACTGATACTCAAAAAGTCACAAACATTTCTTCATATTTTTGTGATTTTTGAAATCGGGTGATCCCTGTCTTTTGACCTCAAATTTGACCTTTATTTTAAAGAAACCCATTACCGACACTGTTACAAACTCACAGATATTGCTTCCAAGTTTCATATAACATTTACATACGTACACTATATTATTCCAGAGTAACGTTATAACCATGAAGTACCCCATGTAAAGTTTTTTTGTTTTTTTTGCATAGTATAGTATCAGTTTTGGCTCCAGAGTTTCAATAATAGAATCAAATTATCGTGCTACATGGGTTAATACTTCTAGAAACAGAACTATTACACCTGAAGAAGAAATTCATTCGGAGAACGACCACAAACAAGATGCCTTCTCCTTTGATAAGGCCATCTTAGAGGCTTTTAGGAGATCTGTAAGGTCCCAAGGCAGCCTCCATACCATACCTTCTAGCAGGTCAGTTGTTTCTCTGTTCAAGAAAATGGAACAAGAGAAGGAACCACTGGCTGTTCTCCCTTTTCCTATATTCTACCTTGGAGAAGTTAGAGACAAGCTCCTCTGAGCATCCTCTACAAGGTTGGAACTTTCCGGCTACTTCAATGAAGTGTCTTTTCTCTCCTTCCCTGTACAGGATTCATTCGAACATATTTACAGTGAAGCCTCCGCAGTAAGATGGAGATGCAGCCAGAGTACAACTTAAGGCTCCTCCATCCCCACTCTAGTCCAGTAAAAACGTTGTAGTAATCGAAAGCTAGAGTAGTAGCTGTAGCATCTCGCGCTGATATTTTCTCAGTATCTACAGTCGCTCTTTTATCTTAACAATTCAGCTCTCCTCTTGTTCTTAGGAGATTGATGAATCCTTGGCTAAGACTACTAGACATTCTATTGCTCTTTCCTTATCTTTGGCTTCGGAGCTTTTAAGAGCTCGCAGAGACTCCTGTTTGACTGCTAATAACAGGATGCTTGTGCCTCATAGCAAAGACATATTGAGAACAGCTCCTTTGAAGTCCTCTTCTCTTTTTCTTTTTGGAGGTCTCATTAAAGTGGTTACAGAAACTGACCGAATATACCAGGTTTATTATACTAGACCATTTCCAAATGGAAAGCACCATGTCAATCCGCATATCTGTAATACTGCAGGATTGGGCGGTCTCCCTAGATCTGGCAGACACCTACTTTCATATCTTGATTCACCCACAGTCACGGAAGTTTCTTGGTTTCACTGTAGTAAACAGTTCGGACTTTCAATAGCTCCTCGGTGTTCACAAATCTAATGTCTGTAGTAGGTTACCATTTACGCATTATAGGCGTTCCCATACTACAGTATTTCGAGGATTGGCTACTTCATCAAGGGAATCGTCTCTCAATCAATCTCTTCTCACGTCGTGGACAGAGATTATCAGATTGGGTCTCGGTCCCAATCTTCAAACCAATTCCTTCTCAAATATTTGTATTTGTGGGAATGGAGTTTCACACAGAAGAGGGCACCATTCATGTGCCCACTTCTCAGGTAGCTGCATTACAGCTTATAGTTAACCGAGCGATTCGCCACACTTCTCAGGTAGCTGCATTACAGCTTATAGTTAACCAAACGATTCGCAACACTTCTCGGGTAGCTGCATTACAGCTTATAGTTAACCGAACGATTCGCAACACTTCTCGGGTAGCTGCATTACAGCTTATAGTTAACCGAACGATTCGCAACACTTCTCAGGTAGCTGCATTACAGCTTATAGTTAACCGAACGATTCGCAACACTTCTCAGGTAGCTGCATTACAGCGTATAATTAACCGAGCGATTCGCAAATCATCGGCGACTGCTCGGTTCTTTCTGTCCCTCGTTGGGACGTTGAACTCAGTAGCAGATTTAGTTATGCTAGGCAGACTTCACATGCGACCTCTTCAGAATACCCGTAAGTATGAAAAACAGTTGTTATGCTTCTGCGCAGGTTGTTGCGCACGTTAGGCGCGGAGTTTGATTTTGAGTATTTCGAGTTAGAATACATGAGCAGGTAAGTATTATATAACTAAAATTAGTTTTATTCCATATTTGGTTTAAATTTCAGAATGTTAGCATTGCTTTTGTAAAATAGAATTAAGATAATTGTATGGTTGCCCCCTTGTGTTATTTAGCAACAATTTTAATGTACCGTATTTACTCGCCTATAAGACGGGGATATTTCCTGCTGATTTAAGGCTCAAAGTCAGGGTCCCGTCTTATAAGCGGGTCACAAAACATGACCTAAAAGTTTTCAGTCATTATCAGTTGGTTTGGCATTTTCTAAATGTCAGCCAGCTATATTTTATTTGGCCAATTTGATCCATTTTTATACTTTTTTTCACCGACGGGTATTAAATGTAATAATAACTGACATTAAATATATACATATTTGTTAATTCATATATTCATGCAATATTAATATTATTTTCATTAAATGAACAAAACACTAAAGTGTATAGTAAATTAATTCGAAATATGTGGAAAAGTTAGCAATGACACCAGTTGGTCACAGTTTTCAAAAAGTCAGTCATACACAAGTGTTTATCTGGGTTTATTGTTTGGCAACATTAAACTGAGACAAATTAATCTCCGTCAACGCCTTCATAACTTTTCGTGCAAATCACAATAATTACCGAACCGTTTATAATCGCCGGGTGCACCAAATACAAAATTTGTATATGTGTATATAATTTGTTTTGACCAATTTGATCCCTTTTTATACATTTATTCACCAACTTTGGGTATTAAATATAAATGAACACCTTGGTAAATTAAAAACTGCGAAAGATTCTAGCCCTGGACAATTCTTATTTCAATAATTACTATATACCCCGTTTAAACAAATTATATGCAAAGTATATCTGGGACTCATTTAAACGCCCCCCTTTCTTCATACCTCTTGAAACAGTCCACTAGTATAGCGTATCCATAGCAACGAACCAACACGTGTGTAGTGTGAGTACCTGGAGAGCAGTTTAACCGTACATCGATTTCCATATATGGACATGGGCTGAAGCAGGGAAAAACTTCAGTCATTCACCAACGGGCAATGCATCATAAAAATGGAAGCTAGGGAACTAATTCTCTATGGTGTAACTTACATATGTCTTTGATCTGTGCCGACAGCTCTGATACTGTGGAAACTAATGACATTTTGACATGTGCAGGCAAAGTAAATTTTAATTTTTTCTGAATTATGTACCCAACCTATACCGAATACAGGTTGAAAATATATTTTCCCTCGCTTTGATAGTCCTACCATAACTATAAACTATTTCAATTCGCCGACGTCAGTTTGCAATATTTGTTTTAAAACTCACTTTGAATATATGTGCCACTTTCAAAAAAAAATACCCGACGCAGTAACCAAAAGTAATCATATCAATTATCCCGGCCTAACTGGACAAAACATCATATTTTGTTGATAATTTCACAAATTTGTGTGACATTTCTAATTGTTTTTGTTTTTTTAATTTATGTTTATTTACTGTCGCAACCGGATTCCCATTTGAGCGAGGGGCAGTTTACCTAACAACACCTGTGTATTGTCCCATGCCACTACTCAATTATAAATGTGGCATGCATGGGACAATATGCAAATTGGTCGTGTCTAAGGTGATCTTATGCGGGCTAACCGTTTAATGATCGATCTGATTGGCCGTGTCTGTAAGAAAGGTTGTCCTTGTATAATTATGCCGTGGATTAATTTACATATGTCGGATTTTTTGAGTAATTAGCAGCATGCAATAAAACATTATGTTATTGTTCACAAAAATCTTATGAATCAATTATTGAAAAATTTCTTCAACTCCTGATGTCAATTTTATCAACCCATCTTATATGCGAGTGCATGCGAAATCCACAGATTACAGAAACAAAGTAGGGGGGTCGTCTTATAGGCGAGTAAGTACGGTAAGCGAGACAAATAAGAACTAAAGCAATTATATGATTGCCTCCGTTATTTTAATATGTATTGCAACATTTGTTTGAAGATGTGAAAGATGATAATTACGACCAAATAAAGTACTTAACCCTTTCCCTCATAATAAAAAGTCATATCAGGTTCTCCAGCCCAATACAGTAACTATGTAATAGCTTATCAGCTACCAATAGATAAGAGACCAATAACTGTACCCTGTCCCCATAAGGTATTTCAGGAAAAACTGATAAAAATGACCCCTATCATGTTTAACCCTGTTTTCCCTGATAAAAACTTACTTTAATATATTTATGGTAAGAATAAACATTTTAGAAAAATAAATGATGTTTTCAACGATATAATTTTTAAAAGAAACTTTAGTATTTACTTAGATATGGAGGTGTAAATATTGGACATGCAGGTTTTGGAGAATAATTATTATATTCGACTATATTTGTTTATTTAATAGTTAATAGTGCATGGAAAAGGGCGTGGCAACCTAAGTTGATTAAATCAATTTCCTAAATCAATTGGACTTTCTGATTAAAGACTCCACCCACTTGGGTTTATTACCCTCTGTTTAGCTGGCAACATTAGCCATTCCATGAGGCTACAACACACATCCTTTGATATCAACAAGTTCCTAAGACACCGTCCTGTGTATTTCGAACTGGATGCTTCCTGTCAAACTGTTGTCATGCCGACATTAGTCGGTAATTAGCATTAAAACCTTTGAACCCAAATTTGATTACCCTACGGCCATGTATAATGTATAGCAAAAAACATCACTCTTGCATAACATTATGACTTACATGCACTTTGATCTATAGCCTTGGTCATACAACAGAAACTTCAAACTTCGCTAACACCTGCACCCCCCTAATGGGTTTGCCCTGAGTAATTGCTATTTTTAGATTTATTTTCATTTTAACTTGAGACATTTATAGATGGGTTTGCCCTGAGTAATTGCTATTTTTAGATTTATTTTCATTTTAACTTGAGACATTTATAGATAAATACTTGTTGCTTAGTGAAACATATTTTGACCGCTTTTCTGCCATATTTAAGTAGCGAAAATGATGGATTTAAAATGGACACGTTGAAACACGTATTTATCAGGTGACTGGTATGGTCGTATATATATGTATATATCAGGTGCCCGATAACACGTAGAAATACGTATATATCAGGTGCCCGATAACACGTAGAAATACGTATATATCAGGGTATGGGTTAATAAGTTAATATGGTGCAATGATTTTGCGCTCGGGTCACAAAGTGAGGTGCTAGCCAGTGTGATTATAAAGGAAATATAAAAACCGCCAATAACTGCAAATGGGATTACTAACATGATTGTAAGTGTTGCATCACATAAAACAACATCACAGGGCCCTGTTCAGATTCCTATGACACTACATGTAGATGAAATGGAGACCTTAATGAGGGTAGATGATTACGGTACGTTCTGAGTAAATACTTCAATGCTATCCAGCCGTTTGTTATGCATGAGTTGTTGGAGGATTCCCTAGATGACCAGTCGTATACAGTTAGTCATATCTGCTGTGAATTTATACAAGCGTGGAAGCTAACAAGCGTATGGCCCCACACTATAATTGTGTGTATGGCCCATACAACAGTACCTATAATTGTGTGTATGGCCCATACAACAGTACCTATAATTGTGTGTATGGCCCATACAACAGTACCTATAATTGTGTGTATGGCCCACACTATAATTGTGTGTATGGCCCATACAACAGTACCTATAATTGTGTGTATGGCCCATACAACAGTACCTATAATTGTGTGTATGGCCCACACTATAATTGTGCGTATGGCCCACACTATAATTGTGCGTATGGCCCATACAACAGTACCTATAATTGTGCATATGGCCCATACAACAGTACCTATAATTGTGCGTATGGCCCATACAACAGTACCTATAATTGTGTGTATGGCCCATACAACAGTACCTATAATTGTGTGTATGGCCCATACAACAGTACCTATAATTGTGTGTATGGCCCACACTATAATTGTGTGTATGGCCCATACAACAGTACCTATAATTGTGTGTATGGCCCACACTATAATTGTGCGTATGGCCCATACAACAGTACCTATAATTGTGTGTATGGCCCACACAACAGTACCTATAATTGTGCGTATGGCCCACACTATAATTGTGTGTATGGCCCATACAACAGTACCTATAATTGTGTGTATGGCCCATACAACAGTACCTATAATTGTGTGTATGGCCCACACTATAATTGTGCGTATGGCCCATACAACAGTACCTATAATTGTGCGTATGGCCCATACAACAGTACCTATAATTGTGTGTATGGCCCATACAACAGTACCTATAATTGTGTGTATGGCCCATACAACAGTACCTATAATTGTGCGTATGGCCCACACTATAATTGTGTGTATGGCCCATACAACAGTATCTATAATTGTGTGTATGGCCCATACTATAATTGTGTGTATGGCCCATACAACAGTACCTATAATTGTGTGTATGGCCCACACTATAATTGTGCGTATGGCCCACACTATAATTGTGCGTATGGCCCATACAACAGTACCTATAATTGTGTGTATGGCCCACACTATAATTGTGCGTATGGCCCACACTATAATTGTGCGTATGGCCCATACAACAGTACCTATAATTGTGTGTATGGCCCACACTATAATTGTGCGTATGGCCCACACTATAATTGTGCGTATGGCCCACACTATAATTGTGCGTATGGCCCATACAACAGTACCTATAATTGTGTGTATGGCCCATACAACAGTACCTATAATTGTGCGTATGGCCCATACAACAGTACCTATAATTGTGTGTATGGCCCATACAACAGTACCTATAATTGTGTGTATGGCCCATACAACAGTACCTATAATTGTGTGTATGGCCCACACTATAATTGTGTGTATGGCCCATACAACAGTACCTATAATTGTGTGTATGGCCCACACTATAATTGTGTGTATGGCCCATACAACAGTACCTATAATTGTGTGTATGGCCCACACTATAATTGTGCGTATGGCCCATACAACAGTACCTATAATTGTGTGTATGGCCCACACTATAATTGTGTGTATGGCCCATACAACAGTACCTATAATTGTGTGTATGGCCCACACTATAATTGTGCGTATGGCCCACACTATAATTGTGTGTATGGCCCATACAACAGTACCTATAATTGTGTGTATGGCCCATACAACAGTACCTATAATTGTGTGTATGGCCCATACAACAGTACCTATAATTGTGTGTATGGCCCATACAACAGTACCTATAATTGTGTGTATGGCCCATACAACAGTACCTATAATTGTGTGTATGGCCCACACTATAATTGTGCGTATGGCCCACACTATAATTGTGTGTATGGCCCATACAACAGTACCTATAATTGTGTGTATGGCCCATACAACAGTACCTATAATTGTGTGTATGGCCCATACAACAGTACCTATAATTGTGTGTATGGCCCACACTATAATTGTGCGTATGGCCCACACTATAATTGTGTGTATGGCCCATACAACAGTACCTATAATTGTGTGTATGGCCCATACAACAGTACCTATAATTGTGTGTATGGCCCATACAACAGTACCTATAATTGTGTGTATGGCCCATACAACAGTACCTATAATTGTGTGTATGGCCCATACAACAGTACCTATAATTGTGTGTATGGCCCATACAACAGTACCTATAATTGTGTGTATGGCCCACACTATAATTGTGTGTATGGCCCATACAACAGTACCTATAATTGTGTGTATGGCCCATACAACAGTACCTATAATTGTGTGTATGGCCCACACTATAATTGTGGTATGGCCCACACTATAATTGTGTGTATGGCCCATACAACAGTACCTATAATTGTGCGTATGGCCCATACAACAGTACCTATAATTGTGCGTATGGCCCATACAACAGTACCTATAATTGTGTGTATGGCCCATACAACAGTACCTATAATGCTATAATTGTGTGTATGGCCCATACAACAGTACCTATAATTGTGTGTATGGCCCATACAACAGTACCTATAATTGTGTGTATGGCCCATACAACAGTACCTATAATTGTGTGTATGGCCCATACAACAGTACCTATAATTGTGTGTATGGCCCATACAACAGTACCTATAATTGTGCGTATGGCTACGCATATGGCATCCAAACATGCGGAGATGAGAGAAATGAGCATATAAATATTCAAAATCGACTGATAGAACTTATTACGATCTCGGCACTGCACCCAGAGAAGTTTTAGAAATTTAAACATTGACTTACTTCATGATTTGAGAAATGTACAGGATAAAGATGAAACTAGTTTTAACCAAGTGTTTGGGAAATGTACAGGATAAAGATGAAACTAGTTTTAACCAATGTACAGGATAAAGATGAAACTAGTTTTAACCAAGTGTTTGGGAAATTTGAAACTGCAGTTGTTTCTATTTTTGATAAACATGTACCAGATAAACAAATATATAAAAAACCAAACCAGGTATCTTACATGAACAGTGAGTTAAGAAAAGCAATATACCAAAAGAAAATGTATTATAATAAAGTTTTAAAATCCAAAAACTCAAAAACTTTGGAGAATTATAGAAAGTGTAGGAATTATGTACATAAACTAAAGAAAAACATCTATAAATAAATATTTCCAGGAAAGATGTATAGGTGGAAGTAAAACATCTATAAATAAATATTTCCAGGAAAGATGTATAGGTGGAAGTAAAACCTCGGATATTTGGGTTAGGGTTAGGGTATATTTGGGATACTATTGAGCGATATTTGTTCAAAAAATCTGTAAATACACAACATAAAATTATTCTAAATGAAAATAGTAAGACTGTGTCAGAAAATTCTGAAGTTGCTGATATATTATTACCGGTAATAATGTTTTTACAAATGCTGCGGAGATATTTAATAATGTTTTTACAAATGCTGCTGAGATATTTAATAATGTTTTTACAAATGTTGCTGAGATATTTAATAATGTTTTTACAAATGTTGCTGAGATATTTAATAATGTTTTTACATTGGCAAGGATCGTGTTTGATCAGTCTTAGTAAAATTAAAGAAAAATGTTTTGTGGAAAATAAGTTTTAATATTAAACCAGTAGAAGAGATATCTCAAAAAATTAATCCCAAAAAAGCAACTGGTGCTGATAAAATATCTCAGTCAAATTAGTAAAAACTGGTATGGAGGCATTAGTCCCACAAATTACAAAACTTGTTATTATGTCTATCTCCAGTGGCATTTTCCCAGATAGACTAAAACAAGATCAAGTTACCCTTATATTTTAAACAAAGGATCCAATGGATAAATGTAACTATAGACCAGTCAGTATCTTATCTACCCCATCCAATACTTTTGAGAGTCTTATCTGAACAACTATCTTCATATTTTGAATATGTTTAACATTTATGTGCTTTTAGCAAAAATCATGGTTGTCAGAACTACTTTGTTGAAATTACTAGAAGATTGGAAAGTTGCCCTAGACAAAAAAGACTATGTAGCAGCCATACTTATGGACCTCTCTAAGGCGTTTGACTGTTTGCTTCATAATATTCTCTTGGCAGAATTATATTATGGCCTTTCCAAACACTCTGTAAACATGTTAGAATCCTATCTTACAAAAAAGAAAAAAACAAATTAAAATAGGTGCAGTAGTAAGTACTTGGGATAATACTACAAAAGGGGTGCCACAAGGATCTATACTCGGTCCCCTGCTGTTTAATGTATTTATAAATGATTATTTATAACAAAATATTATTTCATTCAAAGAGGCACACGCACAGCACATTATACAACTATGCCGATGGCAATACTTTATCATTTCATTCTCCAAATTTTGAAGAGCTTAAAAATGTTCTCCAAACAGAAAGTCAAATTTTAACAGACTGGCAAACTTCAATCTATAGCTGTAGGTAATAAAACTGCTAGTAAGTGTCCAGTTTTTACACTAGGTGATACAAATATTTCATGTGACCAAGTAGTTAAGTTACTTAACATTGTTGACATTGATTGTAAGTTAAACATTGACTTTCATATTAGTAATTTGTGTAAAAAAGCTGCACAACAAGTGAACATACTAAAACGCATAGGTAAAAACTTAGCAAACTTGACAGGTTAACAATTTTCCACACATTTGTTCTGTCAAACTTCAACTTTTGTTCCCTTGCATGGCATTTTTGTTCCAAGCCAAATACTAAGAAAATGGAAAACATTCAGGAACGTGCAATAAAATGTGTGTACAATGATTATAAAACACCAGTTGCTGAACTATTGTGTAGAGCAAACATTCCAACTTTGCATGTATGCCAGATGAGAACAATGGCATTAGAAACATTTAAAATTGTAAATAAACTAGCACCTCCTGTATTATGTGATTTAGTTGCAAAAAGGGAATCAAAATATAACTTTAGATATTCAAATATTTTGAATATACTGCATGTAAGAACCAGCATCTAGCAACACGTTCATTGCTCCTGTGCTGTGAAATTCCCTACCTGATGACTTCAGGGCTTCAACTAGCTTCAGTCATTTCAAGAGCTTGATTTCCTCTTGGAATGGAAATGACTGCAAGTTGGTAGTATGCTATACCAGGTAATGGGTCACACAGTGAAGGATCAGCATGCAGTTCATTTCAGCTATGCTTTAGATTGCATTTTTAGTTTTCTTTTATAAATCATTTTAGTTGCCTGCATGGCTGTTGTCTTATTCTTTTATTATGTAGCTTCTTACGTTCATCTTATGTCTAATTTTACTGTTCGACTAAAATAAGCATGTCCTGTTTTTAGCAGTGTCTAATTTAATTCAAATTTTTATTTTCCATAGCTGTTTTACTCTTGTTATTCATCATATACATGTCTTGTTATATAGTCGGTTATAAAAGCTCACCAGAGCTTATGTTATTTGTGATATGTCTTGCCGACTCAAAATAAAATTGATCTTATCTTATCTCACATGCTTCTTGTTGCTTGAAAACTTGTTCACTACACGATACGATGCACCGAGTGGAACGCACAGTCACACATAGGTGAAGAATGCCAATATGGATATAGTCGAGGCCCTTATGGATATTATGAGGTTTCGTGGTTCAGATGTTGTTGCCTATACCATACAGGAACATCCGGGTGCATTGCATAACACGGTAGCCTCATTCTTGATGGTCAAGTACAGGATCAAACGACTATCGTCAACCAAATCGACAACCTGAAATTTACGATATTATACATAAAATCAGGAATAAAAGTATTACGATGTAATAGCTGGCTATATAACTATTGTTATGTTATGTAATAGCTGGTTATATAACTATTGTTGTTATGTAATAGCTGGTTATATAACTATTGTTGTTATGTAATAGTTGGTTATATAACTATTGTTGTTATGTAATAGCTGGCTATATAACTATTGTTGTTATGTAATAGCTGGCTATATAACTATTGTTATGTTATGTAATAGCTGGCTCTATAACTATTGTTATGTTACGTAATAGCTGGCTATATAACCATTGTTGTTATGTAATAGCGTATAACTATTGTTATGTTATGTAATAGCTGGCTATATAACTATTGTTGTTACATAATAGCTGGCTATATAACTATTGTTATGTTATGTAATAGCTGGCTATATAACTATTGTTGTTATGTAATAGCTGGCTATATAACTATTGTTATGTTATGTAATAGCTGGTTATATAACTATTGTTATGTTATGTAATAGCTGGCTATATAACTATTGTTGTTATGTAATAGCGTATAACTATTGTTATGTTATGTAATAGCTGGCTATATAACTATTGTTGTTACATAATAGCTGGCTATATAACTATTGTTATGTTATGTAATAGCTGGCTATATAACTATTGTTGTTATGTAATAGCGTATAACTATTGTTATGTTATGTAATAGCTGGCTATATAACTATTGTTGTTACATAATAGCTGGCTATATAACTAGTGTTATGTTATGTAATAGCTGGCTATATAACTATTGTTATGCTATGTAATAGCTGGCTATATAACTATTGTAATGTAATAGCTGGCTATATAACTATTTTTATGTTATGTAATAGCTGGCTATATAACTATTGTTATGTAATAGCTGGCTATATAACTATTGTTATGTTATGTAATAGCTGGTTATATAACTATTGTTGTTATGTAATAGCTGGTTATAATTATTGTTGTTATGTAATAGCTGGTTATATAACTATTGTTGTTATATAATAGCTGGCTATATAACTATTGTTATGTAATAGCTGGTTATATAACTATTGTTATGTAATAGCTGGTTATATAACTATTGTTGTTATGTAATAGCTGGTTATATAACTATTGTTGTTATGTAATAGCTGGTTATATAATTATTGTTGTTATGTAATAGCTGGCTATATAACTATTGTTGTTATATAATAACTGGCTATATAACTATTGTTGTTATGTAATAGCTGGCTATATAACTATTGTTATGTTATGTAATAGCTGGCTATATAACTATTGTTATGTTACGTAATAGCTGGCTATATAACCATTGTTTTGTTATGTAATAGCTGGTTATATAACTATTGTTGTTATATAATAGCTGGTTATATAACTATTGTTGTTATGTAATAGCTGGTTATATAACTATTGTTGTTATGTAATAGCTGGTTATATAACTATTGTTGTTATGTAATAGCTGGCTATATAACTATTGTTGTTATGTAATAGCTGGCTATATAACTATTGTTATGTTATGTAATAGCTGGCTCTATAACTATTGTTATGTTACGTAATAGCTGGCTATATAACCAGTGTTGTTATGTAATAGCTGGTTATATAACTATTGTTGTTATGTAATAGCTGGTTATATAACTATTGTTGTTATGTAATAGCTGGTTATATAACTAGTGTTGTTATGTAATAGCTGGCTATATAACTATTGTTGTTATGTAATAGCTGGCTATATAACTATTGTTATGTTATGTAATAGCTGGCTCTATAACTATTGTTATGTTACGTAATAGCTGGCTATATAACCATTGTTGTTATGTAATAGCTGGTTATATAACTATTGTTGTTATGTAATAGCTGGTTATATAACTATTGTTGTTATGTAATAGCTGGCTATATAACTATTGTTGTTATGTAATAGCTGGCTATATAACTATTGTTGTTATGTAATAGCTGGCTATATAACTATTGTTGTTATGTAATAGCTGGCTATATAACTATTGTTGTTATGTAATAGCTGGCTATATAACTATTGTTGTTATGTAATAGCTGGTTATATAACTATTGTTGTTATATAATAGCTGGCTATATACATATTGTTGTTATGTAATAGCTGGTTATATAACTATTGTTGTTATGTAATAGCTGGCTATATAACTATTGTTGTTATGTAATAGCTGGTTATATAACTATTGTTATGTTATGTAATAGCTGGTTATATAACTATTGTTGTTATGTAATAGCTGGTTATATAACTATTGTTGTTATGTAATAGCTGGCTATATAACTATTGTTGTTATGTAATAGCTGGCTATATAACTATTGTTATGCTATGTAATAGCTGGCTCTATAACTATTGTTATGTTACGTAATAGCTGGCTATATAACCATTGTTGTTATGTAATAGCTGGTTATATAACTATTGTTGTTATGTAATAGCTGGTTATATAACTATTGTTGTTATGTAATAGCTGGCTATATAACTATTGTTGTTATGTAATAGCTGGCTATATAACTATTGTTGTTATGTAATAGCTGGCTATATAACTATTGTTGTTATGTAATAGCTGGCTATATAACTATTGTTGTTATGTAATAGCTGGTTATATAACTATTGTTATGTTATGTAATAGCTGGTTATATAACTATTGTTGTTATGTAATAGCTGGTTATATAACTATTGTTATGTTATGTAATAGCTGGTTATATAACCATTGTTGTTATGTAATAGCTGGCTATATAACTATTGTTGTTATATAATAGCTGGCTATATAACTATTGTTGTTATGTAATAGCTGGCTATATAACTATTGTTGTTATGTAATAGCTGGTTATATAACTATTGGTATGTAATAGCTGGTTATATAACTATTGTTGTTATGTAATAGCTGGCTATATAACTATTGTTGTTATATAATAGCTGGCTATATAACTATTGTTGTTATGTAATAGCTGGCTATATAACTATTGTTATGTAATAGCTGGTTATATAACCAGGGTTTCCACTGGCCTATATATTTGTTTGGCCATATTTATTTTTATGGGTGGGTCCGGGAGGCCCTACTCCCGGCCGTTGATTTTTTTTATATTTTAGCATTCGCAACGGCATCATTTAAAGCATATTTTGTACCCCTTTAATGGTACAATGTCCTGACTTTCTATCTGTATAAACTGAATATGAAATGAAATAAACAATTTAAAACAACAATATTGTTTGTATTTTTGAATTTTTTATTGAACTATATTTATCATATGTTTATTATTTTTACTACTTCTATCTAACTTTCTATCTACATATCCATAAATCCTCTGACTCTGAAAGATTTCAACTTCAACGCATCATACAGGGGCGTGAACACTAGAACACTATCTATATCCACAAATCCTTCGGCTCTTCATGTTCTTCCATTTGTTGTAAGATGCGTTGAAGTTGAAATCTTTCTGAGAGCCACCATCAATGTTCAATTTCATCAACAAGTATAGAGATTGTGTATCTAGTCTATTTCTTAGTTTTGTTTTGATGAGGTTCTGTACGCTAAATCCCCTCTCACACTCTACGCTTGAGACGGGGATGCACAACAGCTTGTAAGCAACAGATGCCACAATTGGGTACAGTTGTTTCTTTCTTAGAACAATTTGACACACACTATTTATATCATTCGCCACTTTCGAATGATTTGTTATTATGTCTTTTCTGAATCGCAGGTGTTCATCTCTCAAGTCCTCATTGTTCAAATGTTCACTGACAATATCCAAACAGTTGTTCAACATTTCACCTTCATTTACAAAGACAGATGGATCAAACATTCCACAAAACCCTCTTAGAACCTTGCTGTCCCCACTGTCAGCAAATCTGGCTTCCAAATTGTCCAATACATTTCCCCCAAATTTATTACAACTGTGCTCAGCCTCTTCTCTCTGCTTTGTCCCATCTCTGATCACATGACCTTCAAACTCAAACTGTCCACACTCTGCTACATCTTCTGGAACAGATGAAGTGAAGCACTTTAGCATCTTCCCTTGCTTCAGTTCAGTCAAGCTCTTAACTTCTTCAACAGTGTGTTCCAAAGATGTAGCAACACTGGTGTAGTCGATAGAGCTGGATTGAAAAGTCAAACAAAGAATGCTCAGTTGCTTCAGAACATCAGCCAGAAAATGTGCAGTGTACACAAACTTGTAACAAGAAATACTTTTCAATAGTCCCTGTGCTTTCGCCCCTTTGTTTCTTGTAACACACTAAGTAATCCTCCATAATTAACACAAATAGCCTTCACACTACCTTCGAAACTTAACCAGCGTGTGTGGAATGCCTGTTTAAACCTCATCTTTGATTTTCCCAACACAACATTGATTTTGTCCAGACGGGACATATTCTTCGGTGAATAGTCAAAATACTTGTATATGGCATTGATGATCTCCTGGAATTTTACCAAATATGTCACACCATCTGCCGCTTGACCACTGGCTAGAGCCAAACGATGGCTAATGCAGAGCGTACCTAACAAATGTGGCGATTCATCTTTCAATAGTTTTACGAGCCCACTCTTCTTTCCGATCACTGCGGCTCCATCGGTACTTATTCCAACTAAATTCTTAACTTTCAACTTGTGTTTGTCTAATGAACCTAACACAGTTGTCTTTAATTGCACTGCTGTAGCACCGTCTTTTAACTTGCACACATCAAGGAGCACACTGGTTGGGGTGTACACACCCAGAGATTGTTCCAGAAATCTGATATATATAATCATGTTTTGGTCAACCGAAATGTCTGTAGATTCATCAACCATTATACTAAAGTGTGAATCACCCAAATTACACAGAAAATCGTCGTTGATTACTTCCACCATACACTGCTGCATCTCGTGCACGCTGGTACTGTGCTGGTAGTTTGTGTGTTGGTCAACTTTCAGTGACTGGAGACTGGAACAACCCTGGTCTATACAATGATCATTGAGCCCCGACATCAACACATTTGGAAGGTTATTGCTGGCCATAAAGAATAGGTTTTTCATAGCTGCTGTGACCGCTAATTCTGACTTTGATAAGTGAGTTTCTGCTGACTTCATATAGTCTTTGCTGGCCTGGACTATCTTGAGTGCTGCTTGGTGACTATTGATTTTACCTGAATAAAATAATAATTGCCAAGTCTTATAATTATCTTATTAATTATAACAAGTCATGTAATAAGATTGTAATAGAACCAAGGATGCTTCTGGAATTGGACAGTCTTCTATTCAATTATCTTGCACTATTCCCCCCCCCCACAAATAACATGACTAATTAATATACTTCTGAATGCGTCGCCCCGATTAACAAGGGGGCAGCGATACATAAATGTATCAAACAAGGGGGCAACGATACATAAATGTATCAAACAAGGGGACAGCGATACATAAATGTATCAAACAAGGGGACAGCGATACATAAATGTATCAAACAAGGGGACAACGATACATAAATGTATCAAACAAGGGGGCAACGATACATAAATGTATCAAACAAGGGGACAGCGATACATAAATGTATCAAACAGGGGGCAACGATACATAAATGTATCAAACAAGGGGGCAGCGATACATAAATGTATCAAACAAGGGGGCAGCGATACATAAATGTATCAAACAAGGGGGCAACGATACATAAATGTATCAAACAAGGGGACAACGATACATAAATGTATCAAACAAGGGGGCAACGATACATAAATGTATCAAACAAGGGGACAGCGATACATAAATGTATCAAACAAGGGGACAGCGATACATAAATGTATCAAACAAGGGGGCAACGATACATAAATGTATCAAACAAGGGGGCAGCGATACATAAATGTATCAAACAAGGGCAACGATACATAAATGTATCAAACAAGGGGACAACGATACATAAATTTATCAAACAAGGGGGCAACGATACATAAATGTATCAAACAAGGGGGCAGCGATACATAAATGTATCAAACAAGGGGACAGCGATACATAAATGTATCAAACAAGGGGGCAACGATACATAAATGTATCAAACAAGGGGGCAGCGATACATAAATGTATCAAACAAGGGGGCAGCGATACATAAATGTATCAAACAAGGGGGCAACGATACATAATATATCAAAAATAATACCAGTAGACACATTTTCCTCCGTTATCGGCAATTATCACGGGGTTGAACGATCACGGTAACGAATCATGCTCGAGTACGAATCGATTTGCAACATATTGCGATTTTATAATTGATTAAAAATATATACATGACAATGTTTATCGGGGCAATTGTCTACACAAAAATGTAAGCCGCAATATAACAACAACAATCACTTTACATTCATTTAAATAGAAACTTAAAGAATAATAAACTGCCATTCAGTGGCGCATTTTTTCGACCGGTGTAGAGTTTTTTTTAGTTTAGAGGGAAACAGGGATGGTAGCATGCTGGACTGGTAAAACAGGGATTTTTGTGAAGAGAATAAAGTACTAGAAAATCATTATTACCTTTGGCCTTTTCATGGTTTTTCACATTCTCCGATTTCATTACGCTACATCCAGTTGTAAATGAATTTGTCACATTTGCTGCCTTGCACACTGTACAGTACATACACGATGTCTTTGCATCATACACTAGCCAAGTTCTATTATATTTCCACTCGTCACGAAAATTCGTACACGCAGTAACGGTTGTCCTTGGAAAGGAACATGACGCGTGTTCATTCACTGTGATAACATTACACACTTCACTTTCAACGGTCTATTTATCATGTTTATTAGTCAAGAAATCTGAAATTTTTCTTACTTTCTGCGTATCATTAGTCTGAGTAGCATTCTCTAATTTATGTTTCCTTCCCATGGCTAATAAGACAATTAATTGCACTTAAAAGTAATGATTTATGATGTGTACCTAGTCAAAGACTTTATTTAAATGAGAGATTATCAAAATCTGCATTTTAATTAAGTGTCGTTTATTTTTTGTTTGGCAAAATTACAACGATACATTCTAATGATTCTTTAATCATAACGATAATCATCGTTAATTATATCTTGTTTGTACCGGCCTTCATTGTCTATTATCTTCTTGTTTTTCAAAGTTAAATTTGTACCGGGATAAAGTGATAAATTGGCGGGTTACATCAAACAGACTCCAATAAACACTCGACATTACTGGTTAATCCGCTAATTGATCCCTGTGCAGCCCAGGTGTTTACACGCGCGGTTTATGACAATTGGCGTGTGTATTCCACACCTCGGAGGTTTGCATAGAATGTGTCAACAAGCTTATGGGATTTTAGAGAAATATAAAAATTGTAATATGCGAAGATTATTTTCGCCACTTTTTTATTTTTTCCTCCAAAAACGAATTTGGCGAATTACAACGGAAACCCTGTATAACTATTGTTATGTAATAGCTGGTTATATAACTATTGTTATGTAATAGCTGGTTATATAACTATTGTTATGTAATAGCTGGCTATATAACTATTGTTGTTATGTAATAGCTGGTTATATAACTATTATTATGCTACGTAATAGCTGGCTATATAACTATTGTTATGTAATAGCTGGCTATATAACTATTGTTATGTTATGTAATAACTGGCTATATAACTATTGTTATGTAATAGCTGGCTATATAACTATTGTTATGTTATATAATAGCTGGCTATATAACTATTGTTATGTTATGTAATAGCTGGCTATATAACTATTGTTAGTTGTAATACTGGCTATATAACTATTGTGTTATGTAATAGCTGGCTATATAACTATTGTTATGTAATAGCTGGCTATATAACTATTGTTATGTTATGTAATAGCTGGCTATATAACTATTGTTATGTTATATATAGCTGGCTAAATACTATTGTGTATTAATGCTGGCTATATAACTATTGTTATGTTATGTAATAGCTGGCTATATAACTATTGTTATGTTATGTAATAGCTGGCTATATAACTATTGTGTTATGTAATAGCTGGCTATATAACTATTGTGTGTTATGTAATAGCTGGCTATATAACTATTGTTGTTATGTAATAGCTGGCTATATAACTATTGTTATGTAATAGCTGGCTATATAACTATTGTGTTATGTAATAGCTGGCTATATAACTATTGTTATGTAATAGCTGGCTATATAACTATTGTTGTTATGTAATAGCTGGCTATATAACTATTGTTGTTATGTAATAGCTGGCTATATAACTATTGTTATGTAATAGCTGGCTATATAACTATTGTTGTTATGTAATAGCTGGCTATATAACTATTGTTGTTATGTAATAGCTGGCTATATAACTATTGTTATGTAATAGCTGGCTATATAACTATTGTTATGTTATGTAATAGCTGGCTATATAACTATTGTTATGTTATGTAATAACTGGCTATATAACTATTGTTGTTATGTAATAGCTGGCTATATAACTATTGTTATGTAATAGCTGGCTATATAACTATTGTTATGTTATGTAATAGCTGGCTATATAACTATTGTTATGTTATGTAATAGCTGGCTATATAACTATTGTTGTTATGTAATAGCTGGCTATATAACTATTGTTATGTTATGTAATAGCTGGCTATATAACTTGGCATGATGTCAATGGCCTAAGAACCTGTTTGTTACTGTTAATGTGGCATGATGTCACACCACGAACCATCTTATCAATGGCCTAAGAACCTGTTTGTTACTGTTAATGTGGCATGATGTCACACCACTAACCATCTTATCAATGGCCTAAGAACCTGTGTGTTACTGTCCATGTGGCATGATGTCACGCCATGAACCATCTTATCAATGGCCTAAGAACCTGTGTGTTACTGTCCATGTGGCATGATGTCACGCCACGAACCATCTTATCAATGGCCTAAGAACCTGTTTGTTACTGACCATGTAGCATGATGTCACACCACGAACCATCTTATCAATGGTCTAAGAACCTGTTTGTTACTGTCCATGTGGCATGATGTCACACCACGAACCATCTTATCAATGGCCTAAGAACCTGTTTGTTACTGTCCATGTGGTATGATGTCACGCCACGAACCATCTTATCAATGGCCTAAGAACCTGTTTGTTACTGACCATGTAGCATGATGTCACACCACGAACCATCTTATCAATGGTTTAAGAACCTGTTTGTTACTGTCCATGTGGCATGATGTCACGCCACGAACCATCTTATCAATGGCCTAAGAACCTGTTTGTTACTGTCCATGTGGCATGATGTCACACCACGAACCATCTTATCAATGGCCTAAGAACCTGTTTGTTACTGTCCATGTGGCATGATGTCACGCCATGAACCATCTTATCAATGGTTTAAGAACCTGTTTGTTACTGTCCATGTGGCATGATGTCACACCACGAACCATCTTATCAATGGTTTAAGAACCTGTTTGTTACTGTCCATGTGGCATGATGTCACACCACGAACCATCTTATCAATGGCCTAAGAACCTGTTTGTTACTGACCATGTAGCATGATGTCACACCACGAACCATCTTATCAATGGTTTAAGAACCTGTTTGTTACTGTCCATGTGGCATGATGTCACACCACGAACCATCTTATCAATGGCCTAAGAACCTGTTTGTTACTGTCCATGTGGCATGATGTCACGCCACGAACCATCTTATCAATGGTCTAAGAACCTGTTTGTTACTGTCCATGTGGCATGATGTCACGCCATGAACCATCTTATCAATGGCCTAAGAACCTGTTTGTTACTGTCCATGTGGCATGATGTCACGCCATGAACCATCTTATCAATGGCCTAAGAACCTGTTTGTTACTGTCCATGTGGCATGATGTCACGCCATGAACCATCTTATCAATGGCCTAAGAACCTGTTTGTTACTGTCCATGTGGCATGATGTCACGCCATGAACCATCTTATCAATGGCCTAAGAACCTGTTTGTTACTGTCCATGTGGCATGATGTCACGCCATGAACCATCTTATCAATGGCCTAAGAACCTGTTTGTTACTGTCCATGTGGCATGATGTCACGCCATGAACCATCTTATCAATGGCCTAAGAACCTGTTTGTTACTGTCCATGTGGCATGATGTCACGCCATGAACCATCTTATCAATGGCCTAAGAACCTGTTTGTTACTGTCCATGTGGCATGATGTCACGCCATGAACCATCTTATCAATGGCCTAAGAACCTGTTTGTTACTGTCCATGTGGCATGATGTCACGCCATGAACCGAGGACAAAGCGGCCGATACATATTATATGGACATTGATTGTTTGTTTATGGGTGGAGTATACGTCTGGGAAACATACATGTATAGGAAGTAAGTGAACGTATATGTATAATGTTGTTTATACCCGCAGAAACATCACGATCTATGGGCTATAGAGGATACTCAAACTATCCATTCAATGAGAAATGGGACTCATTAGGTGAAAATGAAATATTACCTGAACTTTCCATTCTTGTAGTAGGGCTATTCCCTATTTTGGAGCGGGTAAAGCGCCACTGCAGTATCATGCAGTTATATATGGCGGAGTTCTGTAGAATGGCAAAGGCGAACCGTTTTCTGTTTTCAGTCCATGTTTTCACTACATTCGTCACTACTTCTAGAACAGTTGAATCCTAGAATTCAAACATATACAAAATGTACGTAATATTAGTTTATACAAATTTATATTAGCTCTAGTGTGAAACAAGTTTTTACAATATCAGAGTATTAAGAGATCTCATTCATGATGGAATCCACGTTTGTGTTTGGGATTAAATTCGCACCAACAGTTTAGGTTATCTATCTATCTATAGATAGTATCCATCTATAGATAGTATCTATCTATAGATAGTATCTATCTATAGATAGTATCTATCTATCTAATCTATATATCTATCTATCTATCTTCCGTTAATGTCCAACCATCGCGGGGACGTAGACATGTTATATGGCGATTATCGTGCCATTATCGTTGGAGGATTATTTTGAATGTTGGTTGCTACACTGTCAATGTATGTGACAAGTATCTGGTAATCTTACAATGCTAAAACTTCTGTCATATCTTGGTGATACTCTCCAACAAAATTAAAAAAGTGTAAGATAAAAGAAATAATCTCCACTTATATATCGTAAATGCTTAGAATGACAATGTAAAGCAAGTCTATCATGGTGAGCTCAAGTGATTTGATTGGTTGATTCTGAGATTTCGACTCGACTAATCAGAAGCTTGAGATTAGGGATCAGTTTTATAACCTCGGGCCTGTAATCGATTGGTCAATAAGATATATGAACTAGCATTAAACCAATCAGAAAGCCTGATGAACTCAGTTCAACCAATCAGAAAGCCTGATGAACTCGGTTCAACCAATCAGAAAGCCCGATGAACTCAGTTCAACCAATCAGAAAGCCCGATGAACTCAGTTCAACCAATCAGAAAGCCCGATGAGCTCAGTTCAACCAATCAGAAAGCAGGAGACTGAGTGTGACCCAGGGCTGGTTAAAATACAAACCTGTTGTCTTTCATTTTTTGCTGTTTTGAATTACAGACTCTGGGGAGCTTATGGAGTTCCTCTCCCACGCCCTTGTGGTCACTTTATTGTGGCATTATTCACTCAATGTTGCACCGCGCCTTAAGAAAAGAAAATCTTTAGTTTTATGGTGTTTACTTTACTCCACAAAACACTATACAAAGCCTTTATTGCTTCCTACATATAGCTGCCATTCTACACCGTTGATTACTGGGCACGTAGTACAGCGTGCCTATTGCTGATATGGCTGGGGATAACACATAATGATGATTTTGGCATCGATTGACGAATACTCGCTAATTTCTGGAACGTTTCAATTGTACACACATAGTGTTATGGCATTAACGCTAATTGCTGGTGAAAATATTGAAATTCAAGGAACAATTTTTATAATCATTCCAAGGGCAATAACACTGATTTTAATATTGCAATGTGTACCAGACGTGCAGAACAACACCACACAATGGTGATGTAATTGTATGTAAGTTTGATGACAATCCACACAGCGGTTACGTAGTTATGGCCAATTTATTAAATTTTTAAATTAAAAGAACATAACTCTAGTGCTACTGATCGATGCGGACACAATTTATATGTGAACCTGCATACCATGGTGATAATATTTATTTTGAGTTTCATGAAATTCTATGAAGCAGTTACTTATTTAGGTGAATTATACAAGGGCAATAACTCTGGCTTAACTGGTGTAATGTGGGTCAGACTTGCAGGAGAACACCGCACAATGATGGTCCAATTTTATTTTAAGTTGGATGACATTCTATACTTTGGTTACTTAGTTATGGTCCTTATGAACAATGATGATACATATCTGATTGGAGTTTATATAGAAATTCCACCAATACATAGATCTCATGTGACGTCATCATACCAACTGTGACTGCCATCTCATGTGACGTCATCATACCAACTGTGACTGCCATTTTGATTGGCAAAGTTGATCAGATATTATATATATTGTATATTTTCTTCATAAAATATTTATTTTTCATCCCATGACCATGGTTCATCGAATGTGGGAAAGCTCTCAATGGACATATTGTTTGTATCATTTCCCAAATTTCCCATCAATAATAATCTACCTGTATATTAATATTTCAACTGTGAAAATAGACTTTCAAAAATAGGTACAAGTTAATTTCTTATAAATTATAATTTCAACATCATGGTTAAAAAATAAATTAATATTAAAAACCTACTTAAGTGTATAATTTCAAAACATTAAAAATCAAACCAAATTTTATATTAAGAAACAAAAATTAATTACGTTATTGCAATTGCAAAAGAATTACTAGTACAGTCAAACTTCGTTGTATCAAACTCTGTTAACTAGAACACCCCCGTTTGTTCGAACACGTCCAGGGGCGTGTCTAGGCATACGCACGTGCGTACACTGCAAAAAATAAAATCTAAAAAATGTAAATGGTTTTAGCTCGAAAAATGAAATAAAAATGGTCTCGTAGGGGGGTACGATACTTTCAGGCCAACCCAGATTTACCTAGTAATGATGACCAATCTGAAAACTTTCAAATTTCCGTTATATTTGTATTATTAATTTTCCCTTGGTTCACGACTATATGCCTGCGATATGTTGATCCAAGAAGTCAAATGCTTCGTGAGGATTACTTGGATTTTCAGAGTGTGAGAAAACTACAGACGAATCTTTATCAAGGGCTTTTCTTGGTAATTTGCGATTGGCCGGTGTCAACATCGAGCAGATGAGGGGACAGGGCTACGATGGCGCTGGAAACATGTTGTGTACAATTCAAGGGGTACAGACATGCATAAGGGAAGTTGTACATCAGATATGGGGGAAAAGGACAATGCTTCAGTCTCTCTGCGAGACTATGTTGGCAGCGGGTTAACGTTCAAGGCTGCATACGGAATGGTTGTTGATGCTATAAATGATGGAATGGTTGTTGAATGTTGATGCTCTAAATGATGGAATGGTTGTTGATGCTCTAAATGATGGAATGGTTGTTGATGCTCTAAATGATGGAATGGTTGTTGATGCTATAAATGACGGAATGGTTGTTGATGCTCTAAATGATGGAATGGTTGTTGAATGTTGATGCTCTAAATGATGGAATGGTTGTTGATGCTCTAAATGATGGAATGGTTGTTGATGCTCTAAATGATGGAATGGTTGTTGATGCTATAAATGACGGAATGGTTGTTGATGCTCTAAATGATGGAATGGTTGTTGAATGTTGATGCTCTAAATGATGGAATGGTTGTTGATGCTCTAAATGATGGAATGGTTGTTGATGCTCTAAATGATGGAATGGTTGTTGATGCTCTAAATGATGGAATGTTTGTTGATGCTCTAAATGATGGAATGTTTGTTGATGCTCTAAATGATGGAATGGTTGTTGATGCTCTAAATGATGGAATGGTTGTTGATGCTCTAAATGATGGATTGGTTGTTGATGCTCTAAATGATGGAATGGTTGTTGATGCTCTAAATGACCGCTCTCTGCAAAGTATGGGGATACGAAGGCAGCGATGCACAGGATGGCAGTTACACAGTTTGGGTTCATTATATCACTTGTTGCCATTGAACATGCACAGCGTTAGTGTGCCCATCTCTTCTGCTTCAGAATAATTCATGCAATCTTGATCTAGAAGCTATATCAGAGGCTGCAATCGTCAAGCAGCAAATCACAGATGAAAGAAATGACATCTCTGTGGTGAAACTGTTTATTTTGTTTTCCTTTGTTACAGGTATACTCCAAAGTTTAGTCGAGAAATGTATAAAACCTCAAGGACTAATCTCTAAACCTAACCTCGTTTACAACAGTTCAGTGACTGCTTTAGAAGTAAGCAATTAATTGTACGTAACATGGCCATGTGCATTATTATCATTACCTACTTACTGATATACACATTCTATTTTTAGAATGCATAACATTTACCAAAATATCAAAATATAGGATATATTGGATGTATTACACCAGTATACAACAATAAGCTACTAATACATTATTAACGGACCCGTTGAGTTCGAGACAACGAAGTTTGACTGTATAATCCTGAAATTTCCGTTTATAAAATTTGCCAATCAAAATGGAGGCCAAGATAAGATCTTATCAGTGTTTTGACTATTTTCACAGGCAATGGGAACTATGTATTGGTTACAGAGATCAACTCTGGACGGAATGACATACACGCAGACGGACACCGCAATACGAGAGGATCTAGCAATTTGTTTACAATGATGTACTAACCGACAGAGCCCTAATTTACTGCCGAAGCATCGCCAAGAAAACAAAATGCAGCCGTTGATTCAACTGATGACTTTATATTCCGTATCCAAACAGAGAGCAACGGAGAACAATGGAAAGCAACGGAGAACAATGGAAAGCAACGGAGACCACGGGAACACAACGGAGATCAAGGGAACACAACGGAGACCAAGGGAATGCAACGGAGACCAAGTGAACAATGGAGAACAAGGGAACACAACGGAGACCAAGGGAACGCAACGGAGACCAAGGGAATGCAACGGAGACCAATGGGGAACAATGGAGGCCACCAGAGAACAATGGATACCAACGATGAACAATGGAGACCACGGGAACAATGGAGATCACGGGAACAATGAAGACCAACGGAGAACAATGGAAAGCAACGGAGACCAACAGAGAACAATGGATACCAACGATGAACAATGGAGACCAACAGAGAACAATGGAGACCAACGGAGACCAACAGAGAACAATGGATACCAACGATGAACAATGAAGACCAACGGAGACCACGGGAACAATGGAGACCAACGGAGAACAATGGAAAGCAACGGAGACTAAGGGAACAATGGAGACCAACAGAGAACAATGGATACCAACGATGAACAATGAAGACCACGGGAACAATGGAGACCACAGGAACAATGGAGACCAACGAAGAATATAGGAACAATGGAGACCAACGAAGAATATAGGAACAATGGAGACCAACAGGGAACAATGGGGAACAACGGAAAACAATGGAGACCAATGGGGAACTGCAAAATACAAAGTGAACACACAATATATAAAGCAGACGCATAATATTAATAACAATAAAATACATATGTAACCAATATTACAAGATGGACACAGCATATATGTAGACTTTTACAGTGTTCATTCACGGCATAATACTTCATATATACTTCTTATATCAAATAAGAGCATTAATTACCATGCAAGAAAGTGCACATTCTGAAACGCATCTATCTAGTAGTATCCCGGCATGAAGAATTTTCACCCTGAATGGGTTTTCGCCCCTAACTGCGGGAATAGCAAGTCTATCTATCTTCCTGTAATGTCGAACCCTTCACGGGGATGTAGACATGTAACAAATCGCGAGTGGATCATGCGATATTTCACACTCCAGTTACCTGAAATATATATAAACATACTTTGTGCACTTCCAATCTATTTCTAACCGATCATGGAGATCAGACAGATAAATAAGCGGTGAAAACTTTAAACCTACCACAGTTTTCACTAATTTCACTATTTACGTCGCCATACAAATATCATTTTATTAAAGAAATTAACAATTGTTTCCCCAAAATGACAAATACATCGTCTGCCACACCAATATATTTACGAATAAATAATGTCATTATAGTCTCACTGTTCCATGTTTATGAGTTTCCTCCGTTATTACACACAAGGGCTACATATGAATAATATCGATTTTCACAATCAGGTGACTGGTCCATGTATTGTCACAGAGGTTTTCCAACTAATATACATGGTTGTGTAACCCTAGTTATTCTGTGTTGGGCACTGTGTGATGCATGCTATTGATGGGTCCATTCATGGTTCTGCACCCAGTCAGAGTAATTAGGATGGGTGACCACTTCTTATGCGCTGTGTGTTTGTCTAAGTTAAACTAAATGTTAGTGTTTTAGATACAGTATATAGACAAAATGCTATCCAACAAATGAAATTTGAGTGAAAATGATAAATTAAGCCTGTTATTAAAGTAAGTGTTCTTTGCTAAAATAAAAGTTGTTTACATACTAATGCTCACACTATAGACAAGTTCCAGTTAGGCGAAAACATACGACGTCATTCCGGATTACTGAGAGTGAGGTGCTGCCATTTTGTAAACTGTTCTCACAAAGTAAACAATCTGTTATCTTCGAGATTTTTGTGAATTAAGGGTAAAATATTGTTTATTCGGTGAAATTGTTTGCAGTGTATGATCATTCTAAACCTATAGGAATCCGTTATGTACTACATCATCGGAAACCAGTAACACCTGGATAGCTAGTCCAAATATTTAGACTTGAAAACTGACATTTTTTACTATCCAGGCATTTTTCAAAGTCTAAACACTAAACCTCAATTACATGTAGCATATTTTATATTCTAATGTCGTTTTTATAAATTAAAATTGTTAACAAGATGAACACACATACCGTTGTTTGAATTCTGCACAGTCTATAACGTCTCTTGACATAATATTATTCATGAAATCAACATTTAAATTTCATGGCAGAGTTTCACTATTCCAAATCAGACATTTTGAATATTTGATTATTGCGAAAAACAAAAATAAAAATAGACGAAAATGTTTACAAGATTTATCTCCATGCCATTACAGTGAACCAAATAAGATTTCGTTTTAATATCCAATTGTTCATACGCATGAAATGCACTATTTAAATAATAAATCATTCGGATTTCTTTTCATTTAGTAGTACTTTCTCATGATTGACCTTATCGAAAGCCTTATTGAAGTCTAATAGGATGAGATCTACCTGATGCTTATTGTAGACAAGAGGTAACCAAGTCATTGACTAGCATTACTAATTGGGTCACGCATGACCGTTTTTCTCTAAAACCATGCTGCAAATGGTACAGCATACTGTGGTTAGTGAAGTGTTTTACTATCGAGGAGGAAACTATATGTTCTAGTACCTTGCATAGAACACATGTCAGTGAGATAGGCCTATAGTTGGCGGGGTGTGACTTGTCCCCTTTTTGTAAATGGGAGCAACATTTGCTGACTTCCACTGGGCCGGCAGTGATCCTTCGTTGAGGGATTTTTGGAATAAGACTTCAAGGATAGGTGAGAGTTCTTTAGACAGGGTTTTAAGTATGACTGGCTTAATTTGGTCAGGACCACTAGCCGAACGAATTATTGGCTCAGACTAAAACGCAGACGATATGTATTATAGGAAAACGCAGTCAACAACGGTATATAGTGATATTGGAAAACGCAGACGATATGTATTATAGGAAAATGCAGTCAACAACGGTATATAGTGATATTGGAAAACACAGTCGACAACGGTATATAGTGATATTGGAAAACGCAGTCAAACAGTATATAGTGATATTGGAAAACGCAGTCAAACGGTATATAGTGATATTGGAAAATGCAGTCAAATGGTAGAGTGATATTGGAAAACACAGTCAACAACGGTATATAGTGATATTGGAAAACGCAGACGATATGTATTATAGGAAAACGCAGTCATCAACGGTATATAGTGATATTGGGAAACGCAGACGATATGTATTATAGGAAAACGCAGTCAAACGGTATATAGTGAAAACGCAGACCAGTTATTTATTTACAACAAGCGGCATTGTAAAAAAGTGTTTTCTTATATAATACATATCGTCTGCATAAGCATCTGCGTTTTAGTCTGAGCCAATAATTCATTCGGATTTCTTTTGTGAAGACTGCGCAGAAAAAATGGGAGAATTTCACCTGTCTACTTCAAACAGCTAAATGACATGCACAACGGTAAACAATATATTTTTAACATTCTTAATATCTATATTTAGGATTATTCTTAACACCAATGCACACATTTTATAAATGTTCATGTCCGAAAAGCTTCAAAATATTTGTCAGAAATCCCGCCATCGGATCAGGGCGGAAAGTGCTATGCGAAATTGAGCTTTAAACGATAAGACCTCGAAATAACAATGAAAAAAATTATGTAGAGGTCTTATTTATAGGACTAAAATCCCGCCATCAGATCAGGGCGGAAAGTGCTATGCGAACATGAGCTTTAACGATAAGACCTCGAAATAACAATGAAAAAAATTATGTAGAGGTCTTATTTATAGGACTAGCATAATCTATCGTCCGACTGCTTATAACGACGCTCACATGAAACGACGCGGCTTATGTTTTGACCTCGTTTTCAATATTCACAATATCCGGTGACGTTATTTTCATCTGCAGTGGTTGTAAACATGATACGGGATTCCCCAGACTAAATGTGGACAGTGAGAGATTACAAGATAATGTTTATATCAATGTTATTGCAATCAGTCTGTTTTAACAGCAAATTTCAAATGCAACTTTGTGCATTACATTAAATAGCTAATATTTTGCAATATGCTACTGCAAACATAACAATTTGTGGTCTGTCTGCTCAGCTAAGCTCTGTGTATCGGTAGGTCACGTGACAATTGATTCACTGTTAGGAAAGGTGTATGCGTTATATACGTTATTGCTGTGATCCCTCTGTGATAGTAAAATAGATCTCAAACTAATCAATATCTGTGCAGGCTCACAAACGCAAGAATAAACAGTATGCAGCAACTTCTATGACCACTGTTTTATGCATGTACGGACTACTGGGAGTGCTATAAGGACAACAGCAAGGCATAATTTCTAGTTAAATGTTATTATTTACAAATTGTTCATTTATAGTTTATATATGGCAAAACATGGACACTGTTCCTGTTTATTAGCATAATTAAATAACGGCATGTTGTACACTCAGTTTTAATGTAATTTAGTGATGCAGAATTAATTTTCAGGCTAGTTTGAGATGACGTATAATACATGTAATGCGCAGAGCAGATACAGGAGAGTGAATTAACTATATTTAGAACGACATTAGTCAACCATTGAAATGCGTCGTAATAGACGTTTCTCGGCTCAGAGGAATTCCCAATAGCGGCATGAGTCCATGTGATATTTTGACACTAAATAAGCGTAATAAGCATAATTTCTCGCATTGAATATGTAGAAAAGGATCTATTTATACAGATAATACACTATTTACATGAGTTCATTCGTTTTATGTTAAGTCATTGTTGATTCTTCGCTTAGATGCGTCGGAACACGGTATACATAGTTCCCGTGTGACGTAATCATTCCTACTGTGGCTGCCATTTTGACTGGCAAAGTTGATCAGATATTATATATAATATATAGTAGCGTAATTTTGCTTTCTTCATAAAATATTTATTTTTCATCCCATCACCATGGTTCATACATTGTTGGAAAGCTCTCAATGGACATATTTTTTGTATCATTTCACAAATTTCGTATCAATGACGAATACATAATAAGTTACCTGTATATTAATATTTCAACTGTGAAAATAAACTTTCAAAAATAGGTGCAAGTTAAGTTCTTATAATTTATAATCCATACATCATTGTCAACAAATAAATTAATATTTAAAAAGTGCATTTCAATACCTTTAAAATCATACCAAATTTTATATTAAGAAACCAAAATTAATAAAGTTATTGCAATTAAAGAATTACTAGTAAAATCATGAAATTGCCGTTAATAAAACTTGCCAGTCAAAATGGCTGCCAAGATAAGATTTTATCAGTGTTTTTAACTGCCGTGGGAACTATGTATTCAAGGATACATGAAGGAATATGCACAAGACAACAAGTCAACTAAATTGCATTTAACAACACTTAAACTTACAAAATAGGCCAACATATTAAAGTTATGACACTATTATCCAATATATTATATATATACCTATTTGGGAATTATGGTGTAACTCGCCAGGATATCGGTTTATTTCGCGAACATTTCACTGAATTCCGACAAGATGGCTGGGCCAATGTGCTTGTAGTGACGTAATCTAAGGGAGATAATCATGCGCACTTTTTGCGCTGAACATTCTGGATCTGGATCTGGATGTATACTTCGCAGGACCAAATTTGGTATATATCGCGACGGGAGAGAGATGCGATCCGGTTAATTATATGTCCCGGATCAGGGCAGCTTTGAAGCTGCTTGCTTTGTCAGCGCGCATAACACTGTCACTCAAGGAGTTCCAATCAATAATGGTTTTAGGAAAATATGATCTCCTATACTGTTCAGTTTTGCACTGTATTAGGTTAAAGCACTTTGAATTGTTTGTCACATAGTTTGACAGTACATTTGATGTTGTGTAACCACTGAATTGTTTTAGTTTAATGTTTCTTTTCTCCCTTGTGGGTGTTAGTATGCCATGACTGGGTAGAGCTGGCACCTGCCCCTGAACCACTTTGTACATAAACGTCAGTCTGTTGACCCTCCTTCTATCTTGGAGGCTGTGCATGCCCTGGTTCTGAAGCATGGTTGTGACACATCCTTCCTCTCGTGACTTGTAGTCTCCAGTAATGAATCTGGCTGCTTGTCGTTGTACTCTCTCGAGTCTTTCTATGTCCTTGACATTGCAAACATTGAAGGTATTCTCTTAGTCATATATTCCAATTCGCCAACCTTTTTTGCCATCCAAGTAAAGGTTGGTGTGACACCCCGCCCATATGCCTTGCCGAGGGTAAACTTGTTGTGAACTGAAAGTAGTCACAACTTTTCTTCAACAAGAACTGGGCAACAAGCTCTTCGATCGTCCATTTCCAGAACCGCTTGGCGAAAGACTGCCATAGCTATCTAACAAATGCAAATCGAGGTATACTAATCGATATTTCAAAGACGACCTGTCTGAAAATGGCACTGAAGATTGGCATATCAATCTACATCATTACATGTAACCCAAGTGTTTATGCAATATACCATATACCCCCATTTTGAAGCAAAACAAAATAATTCTCACCTCACTCCTGTGCCCGCTGCTATCACAGTATGTACTGCTAGAAACACAGTGGTCTGTGTCAATGTCGGATTCCGACAACTTCATACACGTTTCCGATGCACTTTAAAAACTGTGCTTGCTTTCATGGTGTTTCCCGTTTTCTTCAGTTAATTTGATTGATTTTAATTTAAATGCAGCAGAATATGACCGATGCCTACGAGATGTTCATTCCATTTTTATGACGCATGTGTGAAAGCTGCAGGGATATGTTTCGCTGAAATTACATTGGCCGGCGGTGAATGAGTTTGCAGTTTTTCCCGCTTCAGCCCATGTCCATATATGGAAATCGATGCAAGGTTAAACTGCTCTCCAGTAGTGGTACTCACATTACAGGCGTGTCGGTTCGTTGCTATTGGATACGCCATACCAGTGGATAATAGGGACTGTTTCAAGAAGTATGAAGAAGGAGGGGCATATAAAGGAGTTCCAGACATACTTTGCCTATAATTTGTCGCAAATTGCATCGCCCCGGGGACGTTTAAACGGTGGTATACGGGTAGCAGTTGCATAGTTACGTTACAATCTACAATATTTATTGTTAATTTCGCTGTCATGTTCATAGAACTTTAAATTGGGCAACAATGCGTACAGCTTTCAAAAAGGCCTAAATAGGAACATTTTGCCGGGGGAAAAAGGAATTGCTCAAAAATAGAGAAAAATAGGATACTTGACGATCTGTACTACATCTAAATTATAAGTAAATCAGATATATTTGAATACAAAAAGTAACATTTATCGGCATGAAAAATGTCCACATTCACATTCTCCAATCAACATTAATTGAAAAACACAGGTGCTTGCATAAGTAAGCACCATTTCATCAATTACGTCACACTAATCCCGCAAAAGTTGTTTTTAGCTGAAACAGGCCAATGACGAGCGTTGATCAATACTTGGGTAAGTGTACTACCTCTTAAACCACAGGCACAATACACACATTTCGTTGGCCTATGGTCATATATTAAGTATTGTAAACATTACTTACTATATGACCATAGGGCAAAAACAAACAAAAATGTGTGTCTTAAACCGTACCTTTATTGATGTCTTTACCGCATGATCGCAATGCCAGATATTATGCCTTATAAGTTATATCAACAACTACGAATGCTAGGATGCATTATGGTTATATCGCGGTACTAGCTATTAAAAACCAAACTACAGATATACTATATGTACGTGGATTTAAAACTTAATCTATGACTTCTCCACTTCAACATTACAAATACACAAATAATAACTACTATTGGGAATCACTTGTGTTTATCGTGTTTTTGGCGCCATCGTATCAGCAGTTACGTAACGTAGTCAGTAGTTCCGAGTATACCGCGGTAAATGACCGAGGCCCTGATTTGGGTGTTTATACAAAGATAGTCATAATACAATTATGTGAGTATTTGATAGAGACCTTAATCTGTATAATATGTAAGTCTAGCAGTAAATTTATCATTTTAACGTAAAACATGAACATCTTTTTAACATCCCACCAGAAAACAACAAATAGCTTTAGGCCCACGATGGGCCTACTTTTTATGAATAATAAAATGCGGGAATATGGCTATATCGCCACATGTCAATAGATGTACATCACAGGAGAAAGTTCCAGATATATAAACATCAACTTGTTTTTAATACAAAATACTAAATTTGGGAGGAAATCGGTTTTCAAAAATAATCATTCAGTAGAAAAAGCGCTTTTCGAACCTTATAAGTAGGCCCATACTTATTTGGTAATCCGGGAATTACGTAGTAGCCTAAACACGTGATCAAAACAGTTCATTCATAAATACCAGATAGCAGACCGCCATTTTACAAAGTTGGAATGAACATAAATATATATTATGGACATTTGGAGCATTTTTTTAGATAAAGGGGTGGGGTAATTTTTAATAGATCTTGATATTCAAGTAAGCATCTTTCATCAGTAGTTTACTCACCACTTACGTTGACAGTTTATGAGTTCTTGTTTATCAACACATACATCTACCTTTCTGGGTCAACACTGACCCAATGGAAAGAATGATAGGTGGCGTTATTTTATCTCGTTCTGAAAAAGTGTGGATGCCTCGGTATGTCAAGACCAGCGGTATGTTAAGAAACGACTATAAGTCTTAACTAAGTAAGTATGTATTTATCATAACTTGCTTTTTCCAGACATTACCCATATTAAATCTCAATGCAAAGCTCATTTATGTACAAATGGCTTTACCGTCACAGTGGATAATTATTTCCGGTAGGCCTAACGACAGAACTGTGATGATCAAAGACAGAACTGTGATGATCAAATACAGAACTGTGATGATCAAAGACAGAACTGTGATGATCAAAGACAGAACTGTGATGATCAAAGACAGAACTGTGATGATCAAAGACAGAACTGTGATGATCAAAGACAGAACTGTGATGATCAAAGACAGAACTGTGATGATCAAAGACAGAACTGTGATGATCAAAGACAGAACTGTGATGATCATGTACCACAGAACTGTGATGATCATGTACCACATAACTGTGATGATCATGTACCACAGAACTGTGATGATCAAAGACAGAACTGTGATGATCAAAGACAGAACTGTGATGATCAAATACAGAACTGTGATGATCAAAGACAGAACTGTGATGATCAAAGACAGAACTGTGATGATCAAAGACAGAACTGTGATGATCAAAGACAGAAATGTGATGATCATGTACCACAGAACTGTGATGATCATGTACCACAGAACTGTGATGATCATGTACCACAGAACTGTGATGATCATGTACCACATAACTGTGATGATCATGTACCACAGAACTGTGATGATCAAAGACAGAACTGTGATGATCATGTACCACATAACTGTGATGATCAAAGACAGAACTGTGATGATCATGTACCACAGAACTGTGATGATCATGTACCACAGAACTGTGATGATCATGTACCACAGAACTGTGATGATCATGTACCACAGAACTGTGATGATCATGTACCACATAACTGTGATGATCATGTACCACAGAACTGTGATGATCAAAGACAGAACTGTGATGATCATGTACCACATAACTGTGATGATCAAAGACAGAACTGTGATGATCATGTACCACAGAACTGTGATGATCATGTACCACAGAACTGTGATGATCAAAGACAGAACTGTGATGATCATGTACCACATAACTGTGATGATCAAAGACAGAACTGTGATGATCATGTACCACATAACTGTGATGATCAAAGACAGAACTGTGATGATCATGTACCACAGAACTGTGATGATCATGTACCACAGAACTGTGATGATCATGTACCATAGAACTGTGATGATCATGTACCACATAACTGTGATGATCATGTACCACATAACTGTGATGATCAAAGACAGAACTGTGATGATCATGTACCACATAACTGTGATGATCAAAGACAGAACTGTGATGATCATGTACCACAGAACTGTGATGATCATGTACCACAGAACTGTGATGATCATGTACCATAGAACTGTGATGATCATGTACCACATAACTGTGATGATCATGTACCACATAACTGTGATGATCAAAGACAGAACTGTGATGATCATGTACCACATAACTGTGATGATCAAAGACAGAACTGTGATGATCATGTACCACAGAACTGTGATGATCATGTACCACAGAACTGTGATGATCATGTACCACAGAACTGTGATGATCATGTACCACAGATGATCATGTACCACATATGATCATGTACCACAGATGATCATGTACCACAGATGATCATGTACCACAGATGATCATGTACCACATATGATCATGTACCACAGATCACAGATGATCATGTACCACATATGATCATGTACCACATATGATCATGTACCACAGATCACAGATGATCATGTACCACATATGATCATGTACCACAGATGATCATGTACCACATATGATCATGTACCACAGATCACAGATGATCATGTACCACATATGATCATGTACCACCCACAGATGATCATGTACCACAGATGATCATGTACCACAGATGATCAAAGACATTTATTTTTTATACGGCATAGTTGTTGTTTTAAATACTTCCTCTTTTCCGTATTTTCTTTCCCCTTATGGGAACACCAAGTACTAGTACTTGTAGACAGTTAAACAGTTAAAAGTTGACTTACTGAGTAGTCGTAATTTTAAAAACACTATAAAAACTATAAAAGCCTCCACCCATGCTTCAAACATTCGATGTACATTTACACAGTTACTGGAGTATTAGAGCTCGTTGCATATGGAGTTTGTGACACAACTCGGAGGACATCCTTGTTACAGCATTAATATCTTCAGGTTTAGTTATAACATTATTGTAGTTAGTGCAGTCGATTTGCATTACTTGTGATTGCATGTTTGTCACAGAAGAGTTTGTTGTATTTATACGCTCCTATGATGGATACCACTAGTTGTTTCAATTTGCTTACTAGTAAATATAGTAAATATGTGCTAATTTAATACAGACATATAATTAAATACATGCTGATAGACCGGGAAATGTCATATCAGAGCGAGGCCGAATCAACAATATCATTAAAACAGCAAATAAATACCTGCATACAATGTTGAAATCAAGATATAACAATATTTACTTACCTAGAATCCAGTATTCGGTGAGGCATACACAAGTACGCACGTGCGTATCATTGGTCTCAGAAACTGAAAACTCCAAAAATGCAATAACCCCCCGGGGGGGGGGGGTAGTAGGAATACATAGGCACCGTGATGTGCGGAGTGGTGGAATAATTGAGCCCATTGCAAATATGGTGCATCTCGAAATTTAGGTTGTGCTATTTTACGTGCTTGTTTAATTGATAAGGGCGACAGATCATTCATAGTATACATCTAGCCTTAATTTATACCTTTTACGGATTGTCGTAAGAACTTTAATCCTACAATTGTATGTTACAAAATGCATTGAAATGCATGAAATTGCTTCCTCATTTCAAAATATCTCTGGGGGGCATGCCCCCGGACCCCCTAGCGTACTCGCTCGCTATGCACACTCGACGAACAATCATATTTGGCAGTGCGTATCATCAAAATAGCTCCAGCGACGGCCCTGGTAGAACAAAATGACGGCGAATAATCCCGCTCGTGCGCAAATGGTTAAATGGCTGGGACAAGGAAATAAAGGGAAGTAATTATGTAGCAATAATTTTGTTCGAGTTACACATTTTTTCACGAAAAAACTTCGAAAAACATTTTCAAGATAGAATAAATGATCAACTAGTGTCCTCAAATCGTGATACCTTCGTTTTCGTTACCCCGTAAGTATTTACAATACTGCACGCGATCGGTGTTTTCTGACGTCACCAATCAGGAATAGATAGTGTCAAAGGTCATTTTCCATATTTGGCAACAAATGGATTGGTATAAAACATGCTATCTTTCATAAGGCAATATTGCATCACCATTAAAAATGTTGTCCATTGGATTTACTGCAAAATATCGACCATTTCCAGTTTTGTGTTACTTCGTCTGATTTGTTTGCCTACCTGTCATTTAATGTGAAGGTCAAAATAGACTGGGTTACAATTTTAATTAGTGTAAGGGGAGATAGTTTTGGAGACTTCTCTTATATTGTTTTGAGGTCCATACAGTGGTTTACTGTCATCGTCAACTAAACGATGTGTCCTGTAGTGTACACAGGGATTCGGCACGTTTGGGGGTACTAGTATATATGTTTAAGTACAGGGATTCTACTCTGTGGGGTGTCAGATTTCGCATCGATCAGTAAAATGGCACTATCTGAAACAATTTTGTACAAATCTGTCCCGAGTCTTTATATTGTTCTTCAAATAAAACACAACTTTAAGCTGCGTGCATGTATACCAGGGCCGTTGCTGGCGCTATTTTGATGATACGCACGGCCAAAATATGCTTTTTTGTCGAGTGAGCATAGCGAGCGAGTACGCTAGGGGGGTCCGGGGCCATGCCCCCCGGAGATTTTTTGAAATGAGGAAGCAATTTCTTGCATTTTGTAGCATACAAAGTTCTTACGACAATCCGAATAAAGGTATAAATTAAGGCTAGATGTATAATATACATGATCTATCGCCCTTATCAATTAAACAAGCACGTAAAATAGCACAAACTAAATTTTGAGATGCACAATATTTGCAATGGGCTCAATTATTCCACCATTACACACATCACGGCGCCTATGTATCCCTACAAGCCCACCTCCGGGGTTTTAATGCATTTTTGGAGTTTTCATTTTTTCGTTTTCTGATACCAATGATACGCACGTGCGTACTTGCGTATGCCCAGCGACGGGCCTGTATACTTTGCAAACAATTGCCACATACATTGGCCATAGCAAGTCACATTTCCATACTAGGACACAGGTTCTGTCAGCAACAACAAAAAATCTTCGACGGGAGAGTTTTAACTGTCAATAACATTATCAATAAAATGTGTTTCCACTAACGTGTAGGTTTATTTGGCAAAAATGTACGTCAAAAAGAGATTTCGGAGAATTTTTCAATTTGTTTTGAACATTTCTTAAGCGGCGCAGTTCGCGTTGAAACGAGCGTTCTGATTGGATTATGATTATTCTTCATATAAAAACAAACATCTTCAACAATGCTGATGACATTGACAACACCCTTTCGTTTCACACACCAGACTTCGATTTATTTATGCAAACACTCCAAGATGAGAGTAGAATTTTAATAAACTGGTTCAATTTTAATTACATGCAAGCAAACCCAGAGAAGTGCCAGGCATTAGCTGTTGGTAAACAAACCCAGAGAAGTGCCAGGCATTAGCTGTTGATAAGCAAACCCAGAAAAGTGCCAGGCATTAGCTGTTGGTAAACAAACACAGAGAAGTGACAGGCATTAGCTGTTGGTAAACAAACCCAGAGAGGTTCCATGCATTAGCTGTTGGTAAACAAACCCAGAGAAGTTTAGTTTAATCATATGTTATTGCAAATCATTATTATATATGTCATGCATAAACAGATATAATACATACTATGAACATGCAAATGGTTTGGGCCACAAGTTTTAACAACATTAGACAACGGCCCGCACCCAGAGAAGTGCCAGGCATTAGCTGTTGGTAAACAAACCCAGAGAGGTTCCATGCATTAGCTGTTGGTAAGCAAACCCAGAAAAGTGCCAGGCATTAGCTGTTGGTAAACAAACCCAGAGAAGTTTAGTTTAATCATATTTTATTGCAAATCATTATTATATATGTCATGCATAAACAGATATAATACATACTATGAACATGCAAATGGTTTGGGCCACAAGTTTTAACAACATTAGACAACGGCCCGCACCCAGAGAAGTGCCAGGCATTAGCTGTTGGTAAACAAACCCAGAGAGGTTCCATGCATTAGCTGTTGGTAAGCAAACCCAGAAAAGTGCCAGGCATTAGCTGTTGGTAAACAAACCCAGAGAAGTTCCAGGCATTAGCTGTTGGTAAACAAACCCAGAGAAGTTCCAGGCATTAGCTGTTGGTAAGCAAACCCAGAGAAGTGCCAGGCATTAGCTGTTGGTAAACAATCCCAGAGAAGTGCCAGGCATTAGCTGTTGGTAAACAAACCCAGAGAAGTTCCAGGCATTAGCTGTTGGTAAACAAACCCAGAAAAGTGCCAGGCATTAGCTGTTGGTAAGCAAACCCAGAGAAGTGCCAGGCATTAGCTGTTGGTAAACAAACCCAGAGAAGTGCCAGGCATTAGCTGTTGGTAAACAAACCCAGAGAAGTGCCAGGCATTAGCTGTTGGTAAACAAACCCAGAGAGGTTCCATGCATTAGCTGTTGGTAAGCAAACCCAGAAAAGTGCCAGGCATTAGCTGTTGGTAAACAAACCCAGAGAAGTGCCAGGCATTAGCTGTTGGTAAACAAACCCAGAGAAGTGCCAGGCATTAGCTGTTGGTAAACAAACCCAGAGAAGTTCCAGGCATTAGCTGTTGGTAAACAAACCCAGAGAAGTGCCAGGCATTAGCTGTTGGTAAACAAACCCAGAGAAGTTCCATGCATTAGCTGTTGGTAAACAAACACAGAGAAGTGACAGGCATTAGCTGTTGGTAAACAAACCCAGAAAAGTGCCAGGCATTAGCTGTTGGTAAACAAACCCAGAGAAGTGCCAGGCATTAGCTGTTGGTAAACAAACCCAGAGAAGTGCCAGGCATTAGCTGTTGGTAAACAAACCCAGAGAAGTTCCAGGCATTAGCTGTTGGTAAGCAAACCCAGAGAAGTGCCAGGCATTAGCTGTTGGTAAACAAACCCAGAGAAGTGCCAGGCATTAGCTGTTGGTAAGCAAACCCAGAGAAGTGCCAGGCATTAGCTGTTGGTAAGCAAACCCAGAGAAGTGCCAGGCATTAGCTGTTGGTAAACAAACCCAGAGAAGTGCCAGGCATTAGCTGTTGGTAAACACACCCAGAGAGGTTCCATGCATTAGATGTTGGTAAGCAAACCCAGAAAAGTGCCAGGCATTAGCTGTTGGTAAACAAACCCAGAGAAGTGCCAGGCATTAGCTGTTGGTAAGCAAACCCAGAGATGTGCCAGGCATTAGCTGTTGGTAAACAAACCCAGAGCAGGCATTAGCTGTTGGTAAGCAAACCCAGAGAAGTGCCAGGCATTAGCTGTTGGTAAGCAAACCCAGAGAAGTGCCAGGCATTAGCTGTTGGTAAACAAACCCAGAGAAGTTCCAGGCATTAGCTGTTGGTAAACAAAGCCAGAGAAGTGCCAGGCATTAGCTGTTGGTAAACAAACCCAGAGATGTGCCAGGCATTAGCTGTTGGTAAACAAACCCAGAGAAGTGCCAGGCATTAGCTGTTGGTAAGCAAACACAGAGAAGTGCCAGGCATTAGCTGTTGGTAAGCAAACCCAGAGAAGTGCCAGGCATTAGCTGTTGGTAAACAAACCCAGAGAAGTTCCAGGCATTAGCTGTTGGTAAACAAAGCCAGAGAAGTGCCAGGCATTAGCTGTTGGTAAACAAACCCAGAGATGTGCCAGGCATTAGCTGTTGGTAAACAAACCCAGAGAAGTGCCAGGCATTAGCTGTTGGTAAACAAACCCAGAGAAGTGCCAGGCATTAGTAGTTGGTAAACAAACCCAGAGAAGTTCCAGGCATTAGCTGTTGGTAAACAAACCCAGAGAGGTTCCATGCATTAGCTGTTGGTAAGCAAACCCAGAAAAGTGCCAGGCATTAGCTGTTGGTAAACAAACTCAGAGAGGTTCCATGCATTAGCTGTTGGTAAGCAAACCCAGAAAAGTGCCAGGTATTAGCTGTTAGTAAACAAACCCAGAGAAGTGCCAGGCATTAGCTGTTGGTAAACAAACCCAGAGAAGTGCCAGTCATTAGCTGTTGGTAAGCAAACCCAGAGAAGTGCCAGGCATTAGCTGTTGGTAAACAAACCCAGAGAAGTGCCAGGCATTAGCTGTTGGTAAACAAACCCAGAGAAGTGCCAGGCATTAGCTGTTGGTAAACAAACCCAGAGAAGTGCCAGGCATTAGCTGTTGGTAAGCAAACCCAGAGAAGTGCCAGGCATTAGCTGTTGGTAAACAAACCCAGAGAAGTGCCAGGCATTAGCTGTTGGTAAACAAACCCAGAGAAGTGTCAGGCATTAGCTGTTGGTAAACAATCCCAGAGAAGTGCCAGGCATTAGCTGTTGGTAAACAAACCCAGAGAAGTGCCAGGCATTAGCTGTTGGTAAACAAACCCAGAGAAGTGCCAGGCATTAGCTGTTGGTAAGCAAACCCAGAGAAGTGCCAGGCATTAGCTGTTGGTAAACAAACCCAGAGAAGTGCCAGGCATTAGCTGTTGGTAAACACACCCAGAGAGGTTCCATGCATTAGATGTTGGTAAGCAAACCCAGAAAAGTGCCAGGCATTAGCTGTTGGTAAACAAACCCAGAGAAGTGCCAGGCATTAGCTGTTGGTAAGCAAACCCAGAGAAGTGCCAGGCATTAGCTGTTGGTAAGCAAACCCAGAGAAGTGCCAGGCATTAGCTGTTGGTAAACAAACCCAGAGAAGTTCCAGGCATTAGCTGTTGGTAATCAAACCCAGAGAAGTGCCAGGCATTAGCTGTTGGTAAACAAACCCAGAGAAGTGCCAGGCATTAGCTGTTGGTAAACAAACCCAGAGATGTGCCAGGCATTAGCTGTTGGTAAACAAACACAGAGAAGTGCCAGGCATTAGCTGTTGGTAAACAAACCCAGAGAAGTGCCAGGCATTAGCTGTTGGTAAGCAAACACAGAGAAGTGCCAGGCATTAGCTGTTGGTAAACAAACCCAGAGAAGTGCCAGGCATTAGCTGTTGGTAAACAAACCCAGAGAAGTGTCAGGCATTAGCTGTTGGTAAACAAACCCAGAGAAGTGCCAGGCATTAGCTGTTGGTAAACAAACCCAGAGAAGTGCCAGGTATTAGCTGTTGGTAAACAAACCCAGAGAAGTGCCAGGCATTAGCTGTTGGTAAGCAAACCCAGAGAAGTGCCAGGCATTAGCTGTTGGCAAACAAATCCAGAGAAGTGCCAGGCATTAGCTGTTGGTAAACAAACCCAGAGAAGTGCCAGGCATTAGCTGTTGGTAAACAAACACAGAGAAGTGCCAGGCATTAGCTGTTGGTAAACAAACCCAGAGAAGTACCAGGCATTAGCTGTTGGTAAACAAACCCAGAGAAGTACCAGGCATTAGCTGTTGGTAAACAAAACCATAATAAAAATCCTGTTTTTAACATTGGAATTGTTGTAATAAACTGTGATGATGTTGTGAAATTGTTGGGTGTTGACATCGATTTCAATATTAATTTTAACAATCATATACAAACTCTTTGCAATAAAGCTGTTGCTGTCCGATTAGCTAGCACAGTGGTTAGCGCGCTCGCTTCTCACCAATGCAATCCGGGTTCGATCCTCGGACCGGGAATTATATGTGAGATGGTACGGTGGTCGCCAGATCGGACAGGTGGGTTTTCTCCGGGTACTCCGGTTTCGTCCCACACGTATGACCACATATACGTTTTCTTCCGTGCCAACGAGAGTGATTAATATAAGTTATTAGAACTTGCTTCGCAATTGTTGTAAAATAAATTTAAATTTAAACTAAAGCTGTTCAGCAGTTAATTCTTAAAGGTATTGGCAAAAACCTCTGTAAATTGAATCGCTTGACTATTTTTCATACATTTATTCTATCAAAGTTTAATTTCTGCCCCCTATCCTGGCATTTTTGTTCTATTGCAAACAAAAGGAAAATTGAAAAAATCCAGGAAAGGACTCAGAGATTTATATATGATAACTATGTTAGTTCTTACACAAATGTGTTGATTAAGGCTAAATTGCCCTCCTTACATGTGCGTCGATGCAGAACTATGGCCTTAGAAACTTTCAAGATTTTGTACAAAATTGCCCCACCAGTTTTATCAAACCTTATTGTAAGAAAACAATCAAAATATAACTTGAGATACTCAAATATCCTTCAGGTACCACAGGTGAGGACAACACATTATGGTAAGCAATCCTTCAAGTTTGCAGCCTCAGTATTGTGGAACTCACTACCAGAAAGCTTGAGAGCCATTTATACAGATGTTAACAATTTTAAAAATCAGTTGTCCTACTGGGATGGGAACAATTGTAAATGTAAGGCATGTACAACCTTTTAAATACCCACAATACTTGGACCATTGAATTAATGTTCTATGTGATAACATGTTTGCTTTATGCAAGTATTCTGGCTATTTTCTTTAATTGCCTTAATAAATATTGTCCATTTCAGTCATGTCATACAAATGACGTAAATTATGTTCATGTTCCAATAAAAAATTCTATTATCTTTTATAATGATACCCATGTGATGAATATTATATATATATTTTTAAAAAAAATGATGTTTCTGTAAACCTCTAATCTCGTTTTGGCGAATGTAGGTCTCGTCAACTCGTCTGCGTTTTCGCTATATATTTGATGTGTCTGCAATAAAACAGATACATTTGCTCTATGTTCAACTCGTCTGTGCGTTTTTGCTATATATTCAATATATCTGCAATAAAACAGATGTATACATGTGTTCTATGTTCAACTTGTCTGCGTTTTGTATACAATTATTAAATGTGTATGCATTAAAACAATTTTACTATATTTTCAACTTCTCTACCTTTTCGTTATATATTTAATTTGTCTGCTTTATTTTTATTCTATTTCAACTTGTCTGCATTTCTCTATAAAACAAATAAAACAATTTTACTCTATTTTCAATTTGCCTGCGTTTTCTCTATATATTCAATGTGTCTGCATTAAAACAGATAAATGTGTTCTATGTTCAACTGGTTTGCGTTTTCCCTATATGTTCCTTTTGTCTGCGTTTTCCTATATAATACTTGACTTGACTTTGTATAATCTGCCTCTTATAGGCACCTCTCATAAGAGCACATAGGAATATGTTGTATATTCTGACAATAAAAACTTATAAACTTGTAAGCTTGTAACAGTAACCATTTGTATAGAAAAACACAAAATTATATATATATATATATATATGAAGTAGACAATGCACACATTAGCAATTTGATAGACTATACTTGATTTGAATAGAGTGATTGGCGTAGATGCGTAATTGCATAGCAAGCATTGCTGGCCAGTTTATATATTCCAGCATCTCTTGAAAATCCTAGTAGAATTTCTAAGAGTTCATTTTCCGATCTGGGGGGGTTGGTTCCCTATTTCTTGTATTCTCTGGTAGACTGGTAGAAGTGCCGAGCATCTTGTTAGTTGTAGGGCTGGGCATCTGAGTAGCATATGTGCAGAATCTTCAGGCTCAAGTAGGCAAAGGCGGCAGTTTGGGCTTTCTTTGTAGAATTTGGCTCTATGTTTCTGCAGTGTGAATGTTTCTGTTAGGATTCTGGCTTGAAGTCTTGCTCTGTCAACAGCATATGGGTTCATTTCAACATGTTCCCATGATGGTATTTCCTGGTGAATTAGCTGGATCTGCATAAACGTCTGCGTTTTAGTCTGAGCCTCAAAACGGTGCGCCCTATACAATACGCCGCCAAACCTTATCTACAAATGCACGTGTAACAGTGTAAATATATACAGTTTCCTCCATCATGAGTGATAAAGAGGTAATTTAGTTAGATTGTATTCATATTTTATTGTTTGTTCCTGTATGCTGTGTTGCCTTGTAGGCCTATTACCAGGGGCGTACCGGTATTCGGCCGTCTAAGGATTTTCCGTGAATAGCTTCAAGTCCGTCACTTTTGTTTATAGTAGGTGAACTAATAGTACCATTGGCTGGTAATCGGCCATCTAAGGCTTCGGTGAATGTCTTCATGTGAGTCTTTTTTACGGCAAATAGAGTACTATTACTAAGTAAAATAATGATCATTTCTGCATTTCATGCAATTGACTAAACTGAGATTGCATAACAAATGTTCAAAATAAAATACACATTCACTCGCTTGTGATTTCAACATGGCGTCGAAAAAAGTACCTATTATCGGCCGACCTAGAAAATTCATGTAACACTTACAGAAATGTTGATTACATTTAAGTTCCAAAAAGCTAATTAACATTGGACATAGTAATAATTGTTACTCGAAACGGCAGAATTTAACACCCAATAAAATAATTATTACTCTTCAATATGAGGTGTCATTAAATGTCATTTAATGTGAAGAGTGGCACACCATTCTGTCTTGCTGTCGATTTTATTGGCAAACCCATGTCTCTAACAACATGATATGCATTTGTCACTGCACTTGGTGAATATAGACGCCAGGTTGGATTTGAAAAAAATAACTGAGTTAGCATAAATAGTAAATATCTTGGACAATAGTATTTTGAAGAAAAATGTAAAAGATCTGTAAGAGGAATACTCTATTTGAATTGACCGGTATAGTGCACATTATGACATTGTCACATAACTATCACATGACCTTCCTGGGCAGACGATGAAATTTCTCATTTTACAAAAACAAACGCATATTTCTTTATATTTACCTCTGTTTAAGGGATTTTTAGGCGACACATACATGGGATTAATGAATACATCAACATTTGCATACTTACAAATAAAATGTGACAATTTATCTTCTTTACGCGCAGTTTGCTCTTTGATAACTAAATTGTGAACGTCATAAGTACCAACACACCTGTTTTGCTAACAATGACGTCATTCACATTCCTGATGTAAACAAAAATCATGTGAATAAACAAAGGCCGAAACAGGTGACGGTCGATATCAGGGATGTTGACGATAGTATGTAAAGTGATCATGTTTGCACTTAATGTAATTGTCTAAACTGAGATTGCATAATATATGTTTAAAAAAATAAAATACGCTTTCACTGGCTTGTGATTTCAACATGGAGTCGAAAAAGTTATAAAACATCATGACATTGAGTGAAATGTAGAACCGTAGTCCTATATATAAATTTGTTCCCATCTGTTATTACGAGGTCTTATATTTTTTATTGTTAAAGCTCATTTTCGCATAGCATTTTCCGCCCTGATCTGATGGCGGGATTTCTGACAAAGATTTTGAAGCTTTCCGGACATGAACGGTTATAAATGTGTGCATTGGCGAACATTTCTAAAGCGGCGCAATTCGCGTTGAAACGAGCGTTCTGATTGGATTATTAGAATGTAACAAGATGTTTGTTTTTATATGAAGAATAATCATAATCCAATCAGAATGCTCGTTTCAACGCAAACTGCGCCGCTTAAGAAATTTTCAAAACAAATTGAAAAATTCTCCGAAATCTCTTTTTGACGTACATTTTTGCCGAATAAACCTACACGTTAGCGGAAACACATTTTATTGATAATGTTATTGACAGTTAAAACTCTCCCGTCGAAGATTTTTGTTGTTGCTGACAGAACCCGTGTCCTAGTATGGAAATGTGACCTGCTATGGCCAATGTCTGTGGCAATTGTTTGCAAAGTATACATGCACGCAGCTTAAAGTTGTGTTTTATTTGAAGAACAATATAAAGTCTCGGGATAGGCGTTATATTTGGACAGATTTGTACAAAATTGTTTCAGATAGTGCCATTTTACTGATCGATGCGAAATCTGACATCCCACAGAGTAGAATCCCTGTACTTAAATATATATACTAGTACCCCCAAACGTGCCGAATCCCTGTGATCTGAAAGACTATTTTAATTTTCTTAGGGTCAGACGGGGGATCGAACCTGCTGGTCGAGACCCGTTTATATGGGGGAACTCTAGACTTCAGGGCACCTACGCATGGCATGCTTGTTATTTTTTTATTTATCCACCATAACTTGTTGAATACCTTATTTTGATATAGTACATCATTGAATAAAAACACTTTTTGGTCATAATCAGAAATGGTATAGAAACTAGTTTTCTGATTAGGTGTAGATTTTAAAAACTCGGATAGCTACCTGAATTGTGTGCTTTAATGTGGAGGGTAGCACACCATACTGTCTTGGTCAATAAGTACGCCAGGTTAGAGTTGAATAAAAGGTAAAACTGAATCAGCATAATGGCAAATATCTTTGACAATAGTATTTTTGAAGAAAATAATGTTAGAAAGCTATAAGGGAACAACATATTTATTTGAATGGACCTGTAGAATGTGTTTAATGGCATTGTCACATGATTTTCCGGAGCAGATGTGAAACAAACATGCATTTCTGTATATTTACCATTGTTTAAGGGTTGTTTATGGTATACGTCAATGTATTAAAGCAGCATTACATCGTATGACATAAAAATATATTTGAAAAACTCAAATTTTACGTTTGGGTAGCAATATTGCAACACATTCTTATATTATAATTTGTATAATTATGTTCAATTAGTAAACAGTGTTTTTTTGCAATAAAACAAACTCGAAACCGAAAGTAGGACTTTCCGAGTCCACCAGGTCACGCGCATTTGTTTACAATCGGAACCGGATATACATTCGGGATGAATTGTCCGCCTTCGGCAATGATGAAAAAACGTGGTATTTTGTCGTCAATATTCCAGCAAGAACGATTACAGTAAGTTGAAACGGCCTCAGTTATTATTACAATGTATCTCAAATGATGTAAATGTGATTGGGTTTTAATTGGAAACCGTGCAAAATGTTTCATATGCCGAATAAGTATTAAATTACTGTGAAACCACTTCAGAAGTTGTCATTGGGGCGCACATGGGATATTTTTAACATAAATTTCATAAATCATCTGTATCTGGATAATCTTTATTAACCCATTCAACCCCAAGTAACTGACATGGACTGGTGCGTGATATTTTCAGACCAATAAATTAATAAGAAAATTACCTTTGGACCAGTTCATTTATCAAAATGGGTAATTTTATCTAAAAATAGTAATAATTATTACTGGCAAAAAAGTGCAGATCCTGTGACATCTCGTGACGAGCCGTCTCATCTGGATCTACACTTTTCATAAGCCTATTTAGAGGCCTGTGGGGTTGAAAGGGTTAATTAATAGTTTCGTGGGGGGGGGGAGAGTTTGCTTACATATCCTGTTTTTTATTGTGGCTAAAGTGCATTTCAGGTATTTTGTTTGCGAAACAAGTTCTTAAACTTATATTAATCACTCTCGAGACCTCATTCCTGATGGAATCCATCGCCACGAGGGAGAGAGAGGAGGAAACTTGGAATTTAAATGGCATAGAGTGGTGGAACCTATGCTCGGCGTATTCTTATGCTCGGTGTTGAGTGTACCGGTAGGCTGATGCAACTGTCACGTGACTTGTCCAGCAGACGAATATAAACAAGCAAATCATTGGGAGAATATTTCCACCGAAACTGTTGCGGTGTATGAGCAATTTGGGTAGCTATCCGAATTTAACAAATCTACACCTACACCGAAAAATAGTTTCTATACCATTTCTGATTAAGACCAATAAATGTTTTTACTCAATGATGTACTATATCAAAATAATATATTCAACACGAATAAATAAAAAATAACAAGTACTGCGTGCATAGGTGCCTTGAAGTCTTCAGTTCCCCATATAAACCGGTGTCGACTGACACCGTTGCGATAGCTATCTTGAGCAGCAAGGTCACCTGATGAAGCTAAAACTGTCGACAAGTGTTTTATTTTTAAAAACTGTCGACAAGTGTTTTGAAAGTTGTTTTCACGACTTAAGAAAATAATAATATACGGCATGTGTAATTAACATTTTCATTATATGTGGGATTTACGCTGAGCATAGGTTTCATCACTCTATATGTGGGATTTACGCTGAGCATAGGTTCCATCACTCTATATGTGGGATTTACGCCGAGCATAGGTTTCATCACTCTATATGTGGGATTTACGCCGAGCATATGTTCCACCACTCTATATTGTGGGATTTACGCCGAGCATAGGTTTCATCACTCTATATGTGGGATTTACGCTGAGCATAGGTTCCATCACTCTATATGTGGGATTTACGCCGAGCATAGGTTTCATCACTCTATATGTGGGATTTACGCCGAGCATATGTTCCACCACTCTATATTGTGGGATTTACGCCGAGCATAGGTTTCATCAACTCTATATGTGGGATTTACGCCGAGCATAGGTTTCACCACTCTATATGTGGGATTTACGCCGAGCATAGGTTTCACCACTCTATATTGTGGGATTTACGCCGAGCATAGGTTTCACCACTCTATATGTGGGATTTACGCCGAGCATAGGTTTCATCACTCTATATGTGGGATTTACGCCGAGCATAGGTTCCACCACTCTATATGTGGGATTTACGCCGAGCATAGGTTTCACCACTCTATATTGTGGGATTTACGCCGAGCATAGGTTTCACCACTCTATATGTGGGATTTACGCCGAGCATAGGTTCCACCACTCTATATGTGGGATTTACGCCGAGCATAGGTTCCACCACTCTATATGTGGGATTTACGCCGAGCATAGGTTCCATCACTCTATATGTGGGATTTACGCCGAGCATAGGTTCCATCACTCTATATGTGGGATTTACGCCGAGCATATGTTCCACCACTCTATATTGTGGGATTTACGCCGAGCATAGGTTTCATCAACTCTATATGTGGGATTTACGCCGAGCATAGGTTCCACCACTCTATATTGTGGGATTTACGCCGAGCATAGGTTCCACCACTCTATATGTTGGATTTACGCCGAGCATAGGTTTCATCACTCTAATCGTAGCGACTCCAGCAGGGCTCGAACTCCGGACCTTTCGTCCGTGGGCCAGCATCGCATTTGGAATTGAACGGTCCCAGGTGTCATTGAACAAGGCACCTTACACACATGGCTTAGTACTGTTTAACCGCTTAAGTCGACTAAGCCTGCCCAGGACAACATAATAGGCCCGCAAGGGGTTTGACATTAATGGAAAATACATACATACAAATTGGTTTGTTTTGGAAAATGTCGCACTTGCCCGGGATTCATACGTGGATTACCACTATAATAATTATTACTAAGGCGACCATAGGCGAGAACTGTTTGTTGTCCGGTACCGAACCGAGTTGACCACAGTTGGCACAAGCTACATTGAATATATACGACGTAGTCTATAAACGTGTACAAATGTGAATGCTTAAATTTTAAAGGAAGAATTAGAAAGAACAGAATTGCAATAAATTCAGTGGCAATCAATGATGATTTTCTGCCACTCATTCTAAATGCAACTACATGCAAATTGTACAAGACTTAGTATATACATTGTGGCTGTCCGATTAGCAAGCTCGCTTCTCACCAATGCGACCCAGGTTCGATCATCGGACAGGGAAGTATGTGAGATGGTTTGATGGTCGCCAGATCGGACAGATGGGTTTTCTCCGGGTACACATATACGCTTTATATAGTGAAAAGACGGAGAAGAGCTTGGCAGCGAGGTAAAAGTGCAGAGGGGTTATGGTAGGGGTGGCTGAGAGGAAGTTCTAGGAGTAGAAGTATAGGAAGAGGTAATTATGAATGTTCCATTTATGTCGAAAAAAAACCTTGCAGGACCTAGACATGTTTTCCTGGGAAAGCTTAATCGACATAAGCGATTAACCAGTACTAAGCACTGTGTATGAGGAGCCTTGCTCAATGACGCTACATTTGTTCCGTGACCGAGTATCAAACCTGGTACCCTTCAGGCCTTCTATTCCAAATCATGGGTTTCACACAAGTAAATACACATTTCAGCTTTATGTTATAACTAACATATCTTGAAATCTAAACCATCAAAACATCAGTAGCAACATAGCTTTTTGTTGTTTCTGCAATACCTTTGATGATGTTTGCTGTGCAGACATACATGGGCATTATAATACAATATTGCGCGCAAGATGTCCTTTTAGAGGTACATTTGCTCATTCGGATGCGTATCAATGGTATAAAGAGTGTTCATCACTGAATCATGGACACACAGGGTCATGTCACACATACAGTGAGTGACGCACCATCACAATGAAGTCACATTGGAAAAAAGAAAAGAATGTATTTGTTTAAAATGTTTTAATAAGATACTGTATTTTTTTCTTAGTGGGATTCTGGCTATTTATATGTACCTCATAGAAAATTCATTGCATTTACAGATTGTCATTGAGCACATGGGTGTTGAGAAGTTGCAGAATCTGGTACTCGATCTCCACCACCATAACCAGGACCTCTACAACCAGCTGTTAGTACACAATATTGGTGCAGGTGTGGACATTGCAATGAGATGGGGGCAGACTTGAACAAATAGTGTGGATGTCTGCCCAGCAACTGCATTTCAATGCGCAACGTAAGAATATATTCCAGTCATATATAGAGTATCAGTCAAATATGACTGTGCCAGTGCAAGTCATAAATGTTTGGATGATATTTGCATCACTTAAAGTGTTACAAATGGAAGTTGATTGTATGTGTGTTTTACGGATATTTAACGTCGCTACCATATGAGCCACAGGGATTCGGCACGTTTGGGGGTACTAGTATATATATTTAAGTACAGGGATTCTACTCTGTGGGATGTCAGATTTCGCATCGATCAGTAAAATGGCCCTATCTGAAACAATTTTGTACAAAGCTGTCCAAATATAACGCCTATCCCGAGTCTTTATATTGTTCTTCAAATAAAACACAACTTTAAGCTGCATGCATGTATACTTTGCAAACAATTGCCACATACATTGGCCATAGCAGGTCACATTTCCATACTAGGACACGGGTTCTGTCGGCAACAAAAAAAAATCTTCGACGGGAGAGTTTTAACTGTGAATAACATTATCAATAAAATGTGTTTCCACTAACCTGTATGTTTATTCGGCAAAAATGTACGTCAAAAAGAGATTTCGTAGCATTTTCAATTTGTTTTGAAAAATTCTAAAGCGGCGCAATTCGCGTTGAAACGAGCGTTCTGATTGGATTATTAGAATGTAACAAGATGTTTTTTTATATATGAGGAACAATCATAATCCAATGCGCCGCTTTAGAATTTTTCAAAACAAATTGAAAATGCTACGAAATCTCTTTTTGACGTACATTTTTGCCGAATAAACATACAGGTTAGTGGAAACACATTTTATTGATAATGTTATTCACAGTTAAAACTCTCCCATCAAAGATTTTTTTTGTTGCTGACAGAACCCGTGTCCTAGTATGGAAATGTGACCTGCTATGGCCAATGTATGTGGCAATTGTTTGCAAAGTATACATGCATGCAGCTTAAAGTTGTGTTTTATTTGAAGAACAATATAAAGACTCGGGATAGGCGTTATATTTGGACAGCTTTGTACAAAATTGTTTCAGATAGGGCCATTTTACTGATCGATGCGAAATCTGACATCCCACAGAGTAGAATGAATCCCTGTACTTAAATATATATACTAGTACCCCCAAACGTGCCGAATCCCTGTGATATGAGCTACACCTCTTGAAGAGATTAGTGATTTTAGTGGATTGTATAATGATACATACAGAGACGCATTCCATAGTGTCCTCTGCCTCGTTTACGTGCACGGTTTAGAGTCTTATCCGAAAGACTATGATGTGAGACATTTTAGTATGGTATATAGTGGCGAGTTTAACCCGCATGTTAACCGCTGGACCGCTACATAATTGAAGTTGATTCTGATCATGAATTATTATTCATTTGTTTATAAGTAACCTCACGTATATAGTTGGCTGTCCGGTTGGCGCAGTGGTTAATGCGCTCGCTTCTCACAAATGCAACCCGAGTTCGATCATCCTCACACTTGGAAGTATGTGAGATGGTACGGTGGTCACCAGATCAGACAGGTGGGTTTTCTCCGGGTACTCCGGTTTCCTCCGACACGTATGACCACAAATACTCTGTCATCCGCTCCAACAAGAGTGATTAATATAAGATGTTACAGCTTGTTTCCCAGTCATTGTTAAATAAATAAAGTTTAAACTTAACCTCACACAGTTGTCACAGGTGAGCTTCCATTGGACATCATTGATATACCTCATCCCCTCTCCATTATGTCATAATGTTAATTGACGAAACTTCAACATTTTAAAAATCATCTTTAATATCAGAAACCATAATTCTCAGATAATGTGGCTAGTGGATATGTGTACTAGCTGTGTTGCAACTATAACCATTCATTGGGCGACCTGTTAAACTAGCTTTAAATAGAATAAAAATAGTGTAAAGTATTGAAAGGGCCAGCCATTTCTGGCGAGGTTCGAACTTTCGACCTCCCGCTACATATGTGGACGCCTTAACCACTAGGCCACAGAGAATAGGCAAACGTTCCAGATACTGTGTTTGTATAACCCTTTGAACTCTGGTGAGCACACTGAGGCCTTCAAAAGTTCATGGTGCTCTTGTTTAACTTAACTTGAATCCTAGAAATTACTAACCTCAAATGTCACTAATACATTCAGACTTTGATGATAATTTACTCTTGTTTCAGATTGAACAGTTGGTCCTAGACGGACAGGTTCTGACAGTGTCTTCGGTACTACATGGAAATGTTGGGACCCAATGGAACAAACTAATAACCAAATACAATTTCAATATTTCATATTATGGATCTTAATGAAATGAATTGCTGCCTGGAATAAAAGTGCATTAAATGACAATTGTTCTCTTTCATTTCTTTGTTTCAAATAAAGTTTTAGTTTGAGGGGGAAATAAGTTACAGTCAGTAATCCTCAAATCATGTTGAGTCACCACAGTTTGTTCTGTCCGTTTTTCTTCACACTGCATAGTGTCTGGATATGATTGGCATTATCGCATATATATCCATACTACTTTGGTTCTTTCACAACATAACCTGTCCAGTTGTTGCTATATTCTACATAGCCTGTAATTAAAATACAATATCAATAATACTGGTACTAAACCAAACTAGAGCCAGTTTACCCTGACAAACCAGACAATGGTTAAAATTAACGTCAAACTACTGATCTGGATTGCACGAAGCAACTGTTGTGTAAATGAGTTATGACACAATTCAGTATTGTAAGCTGGTTTAGTTTTACACAATGATCCCATTTTAACTCAGAAGTTTATATGAAGCTATTGACAGAATGTTACATCCACTATCTGTCTGCAACACCCACTATATCTCCGTGGATGAGTATCTAAGGTAGTCAGTCACCTGCTTCTCAACTCTATAGGTTCAGTTCCACTGGTGGTGTCCAATTATATCAGGTTGGTGTTTTTACCAGGTGCATGAAATACTGCAGAGAGGGCACCTGTATACATAAGCAGTTATGCTGTCGGTAATATACAAATTTCAGAATTACCATAAATCTAGATATGCCTGTAAACAGTGTTTTACAAAATGTCACAAATACATCTATAAAACTAGGGAATAGCACTTGGATTGCTGGTATTTGACAAAAGATTAGCATGACCCCGATTCAACATTGAAAGGTCAAACACATGGTATTGTTTATTTGACAGTTCATACGAGGTTTCCTACTATAGAAATCAATTGGAGTGGACTCGTCGCTGATCACACAGACATTTGACCAAATTCACACACAATCAACCCACTTTCTTTTACACCAGCAAACATCCACAAAGTCTATCAACATATTTTTGAGATACCCTGTCCCCAGCTATTAACATTAGCTCCCATTCCTATCGCATGGTTAATTATTGATTGATGGAAAAAAACAAATTACATTCTCCAAGTTATATGAACATTTCTTTAGGTGGTGGCATATTCATGACCCTTGAGGAGGGTTATATATTGTCCAAAGTATCGATATACAGTCAATAGAATAAACTATTACATGGTCATTCAGGCATTATACATTTATACCTGTTTATATAATAATAATAAATTAAATAAGGTGCGAGAATATATGCGACACAGCTGCTTTTGTGTAGATTCAATGTATTAATGAAGTTACCTTATGAATGATCTCTCTGTTATTCAATATTGTGGTGTTTGCGTCCTCGTTCATGATGTGGACACTCGACAGTACCCTGATGCCTGACATGTCTTCAATAATACACAGTTCTGATCCAGTTCTGCAACAAGAATGACACATACCCATAACAATTCTTAATTTTAGCTGGGTGAATATCTTATCTAGTTTATTCAAATTGCTTGATTGCAAAACAAGTTATTTCATCATTAGTTTGATTGATATCGCTGCCTCATCCCCTTAATGGAACACATTGTCACGAGGAAGAGGCAATGTTGATTTAAACGGCTTAACTACATACATCATCACTATGGTTCTTGTGTGGCGCAAACTCACACCATTATGGTTACCAAGGTGAGAACCATATGCAGTTTCTTTATCTGTACCGGATGAAGATGCTGGTCGCTGTGTCTCAAAACTGTTAAAATCAAATAACGTGTCGGAACAAAATCGTAAATAAATGAAGAACATTAATTCACATGCAAATTTACATTAACCCATTCAACCCCAAGTAACTGACATGGACTGGTGCGTGATATTTTCAGACCAATAAATTAATAAGAAAATTACCATTGGACCAGTTCATTTATCAAAATGGTTAATTTTATCTAAAAATAGTAATAATTATTACTGGCAAAAAAGTGCAGATCCTGATGAGACGGCTCGTCATGAGCCGGCTCATCTGGATCTACACTTTTCATAAGCCTATTTAGAGGCCTGTGGGGTTGAAAGGGTTAATTGTTGATTTATATAATTTTATGTTTAGTAAGCAAGAATGTTTTCACATAACAATTATCACTGGATAAGAACACATGGTTACCTCTCCAAGCATGCCTTGCTTGACCGTACATTGTAGACAATACACCAATGAAAAAATATAATTAAAACCTTTCAAATTAAAGGTTATTGCATACATGTGGGTATGCAAACTCACAAAATGAAATGGGTGTTAATTAGATTCCTGGCAAAACGAACAACAGATGACTAGCAGACCATCTGTTATGGTACAAATATGTAATTTGCAGTTGTCCCTAAACAAAGACCCCCTGTTCAAGCAGGTTGTCGACCCTAACCCTGCCCCACCCTCCCCATTTTAGTATTTAAATTGTACACAAAACATCCTTTATTACGATGTAATGCTGCTTTAATGAAAACATCAACATTTACATACTTTTGAAATAAAATGTGAATATTTACCTGCTTTTTGCACATTTTGTTCTTTGAAAAGTAATAGTGTGAACCCCTAAACAAAGCATTTATTGCCGAGAATGGTGATGTCATTCGCTGGTGATGTCATTCGCGGTCAGGAAGTAAACAAAATCATGTGAATAAACAAAGGCTGGAAATAAATGAGGTACGAAATCAAGGGCATTGACACATTATTTTCGATTGTAAAACCATTCAACACTCGATGGGTTTTGGCCTCTGTTGCCGAGTGGTTGAGGTCGGTTTGGCCTCTGTTGTCGAGTGGTTGAGATCGGTTTGGCCTCTGTTGTCGAGTGGTTGAGGTCGGTTTGGCCTCTGTTGTCGAGTGGTTGAGATCGGTTTGGCCTCTGTTGTCGAGTGGTTGAGGTCGGTTTGGGCCTCTATTGTCGAGTGGTTGAGTCCGGTTTGGCCTCTGTTGCCGAGTGGTTAAGGTCGGTTTGGGCCTCTGTTGCCGAGTGGTTGAGGTCGGTTTGGGCCTCTGTTGCCGAGTGGTTGAGGTCGGTTTGGGCCTCTGTTGCTGAGTGGTTACGGTCGGTTTGGCCTCTGTTGCCGAGTGGTTACGGTTGGTTTGGCCTCTGTTGCTGAGTGGTTAAGGTTGGTTTGGCCTCTGTTGCTGAGTGGTTGAGGTCGGTTTGGGCCTCTGTTGCTGAGTGGTTGAGGTCGGTTTGGCCTCTGTTGCCGAGTGGTTGAGGTTGGTTTGGCCTCTGTTGCCGAGTGGTTGAGGTCGGTTTGGACCTCTGTTGCCGAGTGGTTGAGGTCGGTTTGGCCTCTGTTGCCGAGTGGTTGAGGTTGGTTTGGGCCTCTGTTGCCAAGTGGTTGAGTTCGGTTTGGCCTCTGTTGCAGAGTGGTTGAGTTCGGTTTGGGCCTCTGTGGTTAAGGTCGTTAGACCACAAATCACTTGCCTATAGCCACTGTATGGTCGAATCTTGCTGGTGGCTGTCCAGCTTGCCATAGGTTGGTCGTTTTACCAGGTTGCCCGTCAGTTCCAGAAATACCGCTCGGAGGAGGCACTCTGGTCTTCCTCCACCAATAACAGCTGGAGTCGCCAAATGCCGTATGACCTAAGTTGTTTGTGCGACTTTAAACCCCATACACAACAAACTCAAGAGTTTATGCAAATTTATTTTAACTCTATTATGAAACGACGTTTTTACAACGTTAGATTAATTGCTCAGGAGACCTCATTCCTGATGGAATCCATCGCCACGATAGAGAGAGAAGAGACGTGGAATTTAAATGCCTTTCCTAAGGGCACTATCGTAACGGCTACACATGATGACCCTCGAAACGTACCTCACTACCCCTTGGAAAGATAATGTACCTGTGAGTTTGCATACATACAGCACTGGAGACGCCTGATAACCCTCTAAACATACCTCACTACCCCTTGGAAAGATAATGTACCTGTGTGTTTGCATACATACAGCACTGGAGATACCTGATAACCCTCTAAACATACCTCACTACCCCTTGGAAAGATAATGTACCTGTAAGTTTGCATACATACAGCACTGGAGATACCTGATAACCCTCGAAACGTACCTCACTACCCCTTGGAAAGCTAATGTACCTGTAAGTTTGCATACATACAGCACTGGAGATACCTGATAACCCTCTAAACGTACCTCACTACCCCTTGGAAAGCTAATGTACCTGTAAGTTTGCATACATACAACACTGGAGATACCTGATAACCCTCTAAACGTACCTCACTACCCCTTGGAAAGCTAATGTACCTGTAAGTTTGCATACATACAGCACTGGAGATACCTGATAACCCTCTAAACGTACCTCACTACCCCTTGGAAAGATAATGTACCTGTGAGTTTGCATACATACAACACTGGAGATACCTGATAACCCTCGAAACGTACCTCACTACCCCTTGGAAAGATAATGTACCTGTGAGTTTGCATACATACAGCACTGGAGACGCCTGATAACCCTCTAAACATACCTCACTACCCCTTGGAAAGATAATGTACCTGTGAGTTTGCATACATACAGCACTGGAGATACCTGATAACCCTCTAAACATACCTCACTACCCCTTGGAAAGATAATGTACCTGTAAGTTTGCATACATACAACACTGGAGATACCTGATAACCCTCTAAACGTACCTCACTACCCCTTGGAAAGCTAATGTACCTGTGAGTTTGCATACATACAGCACTGGAGATACCTGATAACCCTCTAAACGTACCTCACTACCCCTTGGAAAGCTAATGTACCTGTGAGTTTGCATACATACAGCACTGGAGATACCTGATAACCCTCTAAACGTACCTCACTACCCCTTGGAAAGATAATGTACCTGTAAGTTTGCATACATACAGCATTGGAGATACCTGATAACCCTCTAAACGTACCTCACTACCCCTTGGAAAGCTAATGTACCTGTGAGTTTGCATACATACAGCACTGGAGATACCTGATAACCCTCTAAACGTACCTCACTACCCCTTGGAAAGATAATGTACCTGTAAGTTTGCATACATACAGCACTGGAGATACCTGATAACCCTCTAAACGTACCTCACTACCCCTTGGAAAGATAATGATCATAATGTACCTGTGAGTTTGCATACATACAACACTGGAGATACCTGATAACCCTCTAAACGTACCTCACTACCCCTTGGAAAGCTAATGTACCTGTGAGTTTGCATACATACAGCACTGGAGATACCTGATAACCCTCTAAACGTACCTCACTACCCCTTGGAAAGCTAATGTACCTGTGAGTTTGCATACATACAGCACTGGAGATACCTGATAACCCTCTAAACGTACCTCACTACCCCTTGGAAAGCTAATGTACCTGTGAGTTTGCATACATACAGCACTGGAGATACCTGATAACCCTCTAAACGTACCTCACTACCCCTTGGAAAGATAATGTACCTGTGAGTTTGCATACATACAGCACTGGAGATACCTGATAACCCTCGTAATTCTGGCTCTGCTAATGTTGTGGACGTCTCCATTAATAACCTGATAAAGTACTTGGATATTAATTCTCGGTCATCCATTTAATCGAGAAGGTTTCTTCTAATACAACATATTCTTGGTATTTTTGTCCTACCAACATCAAAACATAGGACGCAGGGATGTTTAGTTTCGACTTGGTCACTTCGTTACAAGTCTGTAGATATTACTTGTGAAATGAGATAAGCCTACTATTTTATACCTACGTCATAACTTAAAATGACACTACATCGGTGAAAAAAGTAATTTCCTATTATATGGTATAATTATTTTCCAAATATTTGCCACATAATCTGAGTATTTCACCTTATAAAGAAGCGCTGTATAAGTTGACATAGCGAGGCAATGTAAATGTGTGTGGTCAATATCCACTGATGTAGAATAGCTCAGGGTTTATTTTTCAGATAAAAGTTTGTTTATACCCATTTGCGAGCATTGCCGATTCAATGAAATCAATGAAACAAAGATTGGCCAAGCAGGATGAAAGTAAATTTCCCCTTGGGTTCAAAGATTAACTGAATTGGCAATAATACACGTGCGAAAAAAGTATCCACCAGTATGCACTGGTTAGGGACAAGGATATTCCACCTCGTCAGAAGCTTGGCAGAGCCTCGTTTCTTACTACATATTCCGACGACTCTGGTAGAATATCCTTATCTCACTATAGCAAATATCTGTGTATATACCACTGTATCCAATATCTGTGTATATACCACTGCATCCAATATCTGTGTATATACCACTGTATCCAATATCTGTGTATATACCACTGTATCCAATATGTGTATATACCACTGTATCCAATATCTGTGTATATACCACTGTATCCAATATCTGTGTATATACCACTGTATCCAATATCTGTGTATATACCACTGTATCCAATATCTGTGTATATACCACTACATCCAATATCTGTGTATATACCACTGCATCCAATATCTGTGTATATACCACTGTATCCAATATCTGTGTATATACCACTACATCCAATATCTGTATATACCACTGTATCCAATATCTGTGTATATACCACTGTATCCAATATCTGTGTATATACCACTGTATCCAATATCTGTGTATATACCACTGTATCCAATATCTGTGTATATACCACTGTATCCAATATCTGTGTATATACCACTACATCCAATATCTGTGTATATACCACTACATCCAATATCTGTGTATATACCACTACATCCAATATCTGTGTATATACCACTGTATCCAATATCTGTGTATATACCACTGTATCCAATATCTGTGTATATACCACTGTATCCAATATCTGTGTATATACCACTGTATCCAATATCTGTGTATATACCACTACATCCAATATCTGTGTATATACCACTGCATCCAATATCTGTGTATATACCACTGCATCCAATATCTGTGTATATACCACTACATCCAATATCTGTGTATATACCACTGTATCCAATATCTGTGTATATACCACTGTATCCAATATCTGTGTATATACCACTGTATCCAATATCTGTGTATATACCACTACATCCAATATCTGTGTATATACCACTACATCCAATATCTGTGTATATACCACTGCATCCAATATCTGTGTATATACCACTACAGTAATAATAGTCTTAGTTACATAAATTAAATAAACTTGTGTAAATTCTCTTATTGTTCTAATTCAGCATAATGAACATGGATGCATACAGTTTCACATTTCAACCGACTGTAGAGTGGTGATCAAACGTAGGACGAAGATAGAACGAATGTTTAATGTCACTCTGTCGATCGACAATCCGATTGACGTCGCACGATATGCCTCGATATGTTTGAGAGGCGATCCTCGAGACAGGTCAAATGCACAGGTATGTCTTTTGCTTGATATGCATGCATATAGTACTACGATAATAATAATCTTGACCTTGAAAGCTGTGGTCTCCTCTCTCCCTCCCCCACACATAACCAGTCTTGGTTTGTGTCTCTGATACCCTACTTCTTTAAGAAGCTGGTTGTCAGATCTTGGGGACTTTGGTCATTGATTTAAAATTGCTATCCCATGACCGCTGTAGCTTCAAATCCCACTGGAGTTGTCGAATTATTTCAAAAATCAAATGAGGAAGCTATCCAGTAGTTGACCAATTTCTCCCAAAAAAGCGAACTACTTCATCCATGACATAATCTCCATGTATCCACAAAGCGATTCAAGTGTGTCAGCAAAGTGTCCACTATAATATAGGAGTCAATGAGAGGGGACACTTTGCTGACAGCCCTGACCACACTAGTGATTTTGAGAACAATTTATCGTGAGTCTGAGAATATTACGACCTGATTATCGCCTGAACTAAACAGCTTGGACAATCTCCTCACATTTGTACTTTCAGGCATACACTCTGTCATTGGTTAGCGCTTGCAATACCATTTATACAGTAGAAAAGACTATGCAGCTTTCTCCTCAAATTACTGATGACATCCTCGAATCTGTCGAATGCGATTCTACTGCTGCCATCTTACCCTGGTTTGAAGAATCAGCGTATGTTGTTCGTGGAAGCTGTCTGTCGGTTTTCACCGCTATGAACATATTAGAAGGAATTATGACCATGCAGCAATTACATTCTCGCCAATTGAAACAACTCAAACTAGGAATGAAATCTAGGAGGCTTTCATCCAGGAGGTTATCTTGTGCTCTGCAAGAGAAATTAACTAAAACTAATCACAAGGGCAACTATGCGCATGTGTCGGATGCTGTCAAAAGAGCCATTGCAAGTTGTTTGATGGAAGATGACAATATAGATGCAGATACTGATCATGGTAAAGCAGATGACGATGTAGAACTTATTGTGATTGATGATGATAGTGATGAGGAATATGTTCCCATTGTCATTGAGGATGATGATGATGATGATGATGATGATGATGATGATGATGATGATGACGTAATGATCATACAGATTTCAGCAGCGACTAATAATAAACATTTTACAATCCTCATCGACGATGATGAAGATGATCTTAGCACAGAAAATGACAAGAACACTTGCAAAAAAGACGCTGTCTGTGTATTGAATGATGATGATACAATGTTCGATAGCGATCATAGCGAAATAAGTGAGAAGCACGGTCTCCCTACTAGTTTGAAATGTGTCGCCTCTTCGGGGAATAAAGTTGGAAGTGACATAACGTGTAAAGTTAATGGTGTTGCAATGCAGGCTGGACATGATGTCACGTCAATCGGTGGTAAAGTTAATGGTGTTGCAATGCAGGCTGGACATGATGTCACGTCAATCGGTGGTAAAGTTAGAGGTGTAGCAATGCAGGCTGGACATGATGTCACGTCAATCGGTGGTAAAGTTAATGGTGTTGCAATGCAGGCTGGACATGATGTCATGTCAATCGGTGGTAAAGTTAGAGGTGTAGCAATGCAGGCTGGACATGATGTCACGTCAATCGGTGGTAAAGTTAGAGGTGTAGCAATGCAGGCTGGACATGATGTCACGTCAATCGGTGGTAAAGTTAATGGTGTTGCAATGCAGGCTGGACATGATGTCACGTCAATCGGTGGTAAAGTTAATGGTGTTGCAATGCAGGCTGGACATGATGTCACGTCAATCGGTGGTAAAGTTAGAGGTGTAGCAATGCAGGCTGGACATGATGTCACGTCAATCGGTGGTAAAGTTAGAGGTGTAGCAATGCAGGCTGGACATGATGTCACGTCAATCGGTGGTAAAGTTAATGGTGTTGCAATGCAGGCTGGACATGATGTCACGTCAATCGGTGGTAAAGTTAATGGTGTTGCAATGCAGGCTGGACATGATGTCACGTCAATCGGTGGTAAAGTTAATGGTGTTGCAATGCAGGCTGGACATGATGTCACGTCAATCGGTGGTGAAGTTAGTGGTGTAGCAATGCAGGCTGGACATGATGTCACGTCAATCGGTGGTGAAGTTAGAGGTGTAGCAATGCAGGCTGGACATGATAACACACCAATTGAGAATGTTGTTAATTGTATGGCGAGGAAATGTGGAAAAGATGCTACGTCAAGTAGAAGTAAAGATAGTGGTGTGGCCAGGAAGGAAGGATATGGTACCACATCAAGTGCTAGTAATGCTAGTGGTATGGTGTGGAAAGGTGGTAACTATGCTCCGTCGAGTGGAAGTGAGCATAGGGGTGTGGTCAGGCATGACAGAAATAATGTCATGTCAAGGCATACTGATAATAGGGATGTATCGAGGAATGGTAGAAGTAATATGATGCCAAGGGAGATCTCGACTTATCGGACACAAAGAATTTCTGACCTCAGATATATCGTTATTGATGGTAGCAATGTTGCACACAAGTAAGCCATGTCTTGTTTTATGTTTAACAGTGATTAATATAAATTGTTTAACGCTTACCCGGCCACTCAAGACTTGCCTTACCCGGCCACTCAAGACTTGCCTTACCCGGCCAATCAAGACTTGCCGTACCCGGCCACTCAAGACTTGCCTTACCCAACCAATCAAGACTTGCCTTACCCGGCCACTCAAGACTTGCCTTACCCGGCCACTCAAGACTTGCCTTACCCGGCCAATCAAGACTTGCCTTACCCGGCCAATCAAGACTTGCCTTACCCGGCCAATCAAGACTTGCCTTACCCGGCCAATCAAGACTTGCCTTACCCGGCCACTCAAGACTTGCCTTACCCGGCCAATCAAGACTTGCCTTACCCGGCCACTCAAGACTTGCCTTACCCGGCCAATCAAGACTTGCTTTACCCGGCCACTCAAGACTTGCAACCAGCATAGAGCCAGATCAGCGGCACACAATGTGGCATCTCATCAGGCTCTATGCTATTTGTTATTCGGATAGTGGAACTAAAACAATTGTCTGAATAGCAAACAATATAGATCCTGATCAGACTCGGCGCTACGCATTTTATTCTAAAGTCTCAATACCAGGAACACTTCACTACTTAGCGAATAGATATCCCAATACCAGGAACACTTCACTGCTTAGCGAATAGATATCCCAATACCAGGAACACTTCACTGCTTAGCGAATAGATATTCCAATACCAGGAACACTTCACTGCTTAGCGAATAGATATCCCAATACCAGGAACACTTCACTGCTTAGCGAATAGATATTCCAATACCAGGAACACTTCACTGCTTAGCGAATAGATATCCCAATACCAGGAACACTTCACTGCTTAGCGAATAGATATTCCAATACCAGGAACACTTCACTGCTTAGCGAATAGATATCCCAATACCAGGAACACTTCACTGCTTAGCGAAT